>JAESUZ010001179.1:0-57110 GCA_017311185.1 Proteles cristata cristata | reverse complement strand
AGGACTATTGTTAAGAACACAAATAAAATAATTGTGTGACTGCTTGAAAAAGTAGACGGGACTATCCATAACATAAGGTGGTATTATGAAAGCAGGTGTTTATACTCTAGCCGCTCTCCTACATCTGGGAATAGGATGACCTCAGTATTTGAATGAATTTTTCTTGGCAGGTCTCTTGCCTGCCATAATTATAGCCTGCCAGCCACTAGTTCAGTGTGCATACTTAAACAGAATCTGTCACATAAGTATACACCTGTGTGTGTGTGTAATGTGTGTAAGCTCACATTGGGCTGGGATAGTGGAGCCATGGCAGCAAAAAGACTGGAGAACTATTAGGAACAAAGGTGATAGACAGAGATGGTGATTTGTGCAAGCATCTTTGGGCCTCCTACAGAAAGAACATGCCCTGTTGCAACTGCACTAAGCCCCGTTATCTCTCTTCCTTGGTGTATTGCAAAGTCTTTCTACTACTCCCTGACTTCTTGCTACTCTAATCCAGTCTATCCACCACACTGCTGCTAAAGTGTTCTTTCCAACAAACATGGAATCCCTGTGCTACTGGATGCCAAGGGTAACATTCGTGCTCATTCAGGTGACATTGGAAGAGGACATGGATACAGCCACACATTTTGTTAAAATTGTGGAATACTTTGATACCAGATGCTCCTTTGAGTTCCCTCACGACCTCTTCTGCTGCCTTGTTCTCCACTCCTGAACCTTTTGTTGACCTCTTCAGGACCCAGCAACTAAACGGATAATACCCAGCACAGCAGGGAGCCTGCTGGTCACTATTCCATGAGTTGACCTGCATCCATTCTGTTTGGTCAGTGCTCCTGCTCTTTGGGTTTTTAGATATTTTTAGGATTACCTCTACATTCATCATTCATCTTATCCCAGCTTATCTTTCTGGCCTCATCTTTAACAAGTTCTCTAGACATATGTCAACAACACTGAAATTCTTAAATTCTGTGTCTGGATTTATACACCTGTCTTTCTCACTATACTGGAAACTCTTTGAGGGCAGAGACAGTGGCTCCCTTACTGAAGTACCACAAAAGCCCATCTTAAGATTGAACACATAGTGGACACTGTTTGTTTTTTAACATAAAGAATGCTAGTAGATGGGACCATTCTGTTTCCAATCTTATAAACCACTCCAGGGTCCAGATCTGAAGCTGGTGCAAGGCAATTTCCTGGTCTTAATACATACCTCATGAATGCTATTCACATTTCCAGTATCCTTAAAAGAGAAAGAGAAAGTTCTATTTCCATTCTATTACTGGGGAGATGGAAATATTTCAAGAGTGTGTCTCAACCATACAATGAATGCTTAATAGAACTGAGACATAAAATCATGTCTCTGGAACTTTTCCTTACCCACAGTGCTATAAAGCCCTTTTGGATTTGGGGGTGAAAACTGCTGCCCTAATGTGAGTAATTGTAGACAGCTGCCTTCTGGGGAGTTATTGGCTTGCAGTCTCTCTACGGGAACCTGAGGACTATCTGTTGGAAGTGATATAAATGTTCTTGCTCCTTCTCCTCCAGCACTGCCAGGACAGACACTGGCCTGTGGAGCTGGGATGGAGAATACACTATGTCTTTCTTGATTTTGTTGCCAGCTTCTGCCTCATTAACATGGCTCATAACTGGTGGTCCCTTGAGCAACATGCTAACTTTTGTTTCAGGAATCTCTCAACAACCTTTCCATCTTTTATACCCCCATAAGAATAGTCAGTGGTAGCCAGCCAAATTGTGAGTTTTGTTGAGAAGTCCAGACTGGGAAAATGGGTGAGCCATATCTTCAAAGAACTTAGTCTTCCTTGGGAAGCAGTCCTCATACATCAAGTATGACTTAGGCTGCAAGTATTGACAGTCTAACTCTGACAGGAAATTATCTTACATAACAGGAAGTCCAGGGAGAGGTTGGGTGTTCATCTGCTCATGACTGTCAGCAGGTACTAGTATAATTAGTTACCTTGTTCTCATCTAGTAGGAGAGAGGAATCTAATAACTAGTAAGTCCAGGAAGCCACATTGGCACCAAATATACTCAGTTTCATCTTTATAGATAATAGAGAAACATGGACACTGGAGAAAATAAGGTAGATTCAGAGTATCCACTGAGCTCATATTAACTGTGTAGCCTTGCACAAGTCAATTAACTGCTCTGAGCCAGTTCCTTCATGTGTCAAATGACAATCATTATAGTATCTGACTTGCCTCCTAACAGGCTTGCAGTGGGGATCATATGAGTTAATGTGAAAGCATTTGGTAAGCCATATAAAGTGCCATATACATTTGAGACTTTTTAAAGCTACTATCATCAGAGAAGATGTACACGGAACACCTACTGTGTTCAAGGGACTATTAGGTTACAAAGTTATAATAAAACCTACTTGATAACCTCAAGTTCCCCCTCTTTCATTATGGGGGGAATGCAAACTGGTACAGCCACCATGGAAAACAGTATGGAGGTTCCTGAAAAAGTTAAAAGAAGAATTATCTTATGATTCAGCAATTGTGCTACTGGGTATTTATCCAGAAAATACAAAAACACCAATTCAAAGGTATGCATAAGTACCCCTATGTTTATAGCAGCAGTGTTTATAATAGCCAAGATATGGAAGCAGCCCAAGTGTCCATTGATAGATGAATGGACAATGAAGATGTGAGATATATATATACGGACACGGATGAAGCTAGAGAGTATAATGCTAAGTGAAATAAGTCAGTTAGAGAAAGAAAAATAACATATGATTTCACTCATATGTGGAATTTAAGAAACCAATGAGCAAAGGGGAAAAAAGAGAAAAACAAAGCAAAAAACAGACTCTTAACCATAGAGAACAAAGTGATGATTACCAGAGGGGAGGTAGGTGGGGCAATGAGTGAAATAGGTGATGGGGATTAAAGTCCACTTGTTGATGAGCACTGGATCTTCTATGGAGGTGTTGAACTACTATATTGTACACCTGAAACTAATATAACACTGTAAACTAACTTGCATTGAAATAAAAACTTTAAAAAATAACCTCAAGCTCCCCTAAACAGTTCAACAAACATCTACTAAGCACTCATGGGTACCGGGGACAAAGATAGGAGAAAGACCTAGTCTATGCCCTCAGGGAGCTTTCAGTAGAGCAGGAGACAGGCCCATGAACAGTTTCAATAAAATTTGGTAAGTGCATGGAACGGTGGAGGTGTGTGAAAAGTACATTGGGAGTACACAGGAGTTACTGAACTATCCAGGTTACATAGGGAAGAGATAGGGGTAGTGTCAGAAACTTATAAAACAATAAGAAGATAAGAAAAGTGCCATATAACATAGACACATGTATAGCAGAATCTCCAAACAGCCTTCTTAATTTGTACTTCGGGAGAAAACTAAGTAGAGTCTGTAGAAAACAATGAGTAGACAATGGAGTGATGAATTGTTTCCTCCTCTCCATATGTTGTGGTTAACCCACACATGCTCTCTAGCTTCTCATCCACATTTACAGTCTAAAATCTAAGCATCTCCATGTATAATAGGGTCTCAAATTGTCATTGAACACTGACCCTCACTGGAAGAACAGTATCCTCTGAAGGCACTTCATGATCTTCCATAGCATGTCCTCTGGGAATTGCAGAAGATTAGGCCCCTGCTAACTGGCTGGGGCATGTGTATCAACTTTTTTTTAGAAAATATTATTTAGGACTGCAAGTATCACATATCCTACCATTAAAAATTACCATCTCCTATCACACATTGCTATCTTAACCTACTTTAAAACTATATTTATTCTTTCTCATAGCCAAGTAGTATTCCATTGAATGTATAAATCACATCTTCTTTATCCATTCATCAGTTGATGGACATTTAAATCATGCCATTTGCAGCAACATGGATGGAACTGGAAGGTATTATGCTGAGTGAAATAAGCCAATCAGAGAAGGACAGATACATGTTTTCACTCATATGTGGATCTTGAGAAACTGAACAGAAGACCATGGGGTAGGGGAAAGGGAAAAAAATAGATACTAACAGAGAGGGAGGGAGGCAAACTGAAAGAGACTCTGAAATACAGAGAACAAACTGAGGATTGATGCAGGTTGGGGGAGAGGGGAAAATGGGTGATAGGCATTGAGGAGGGCATTTGTTGGGATGAGCACTGGGTGTTGAATGTAAGCCAATTTGACAATAAATTATATTCATAAAAGTAAATAATAAATAAAACTATATTTATAAATGATTTTTGTGCATTTTTTAAAACAAGATATACTTTACATATAAAGCAAGCTTTTAGTTTCTTCACCTGCTGTTCTCATTGACCTTATCCATTCCTTGAACTGTGTAAAGACCTGCTGGAGGTGCTGTGGTGATAGAATATATAAAGTCTATAGGATCTAATCCTTTAACCAAACCTTAGGGGTAGAGGTTGAGTCCCAGTGACAATGTCTTGCCCAAGGTCATACTGCTACTAAGTGGCAGAACTAAGATTTAAGATATGGCCTAGTACACAGTAGAGTCTCAGCTCATGTGTATTGTTTATAGAATAAATGAATGAAAGGTCTTTTCGATCACTCTTCTGTGGAGATCTTTGCTGCCCAAAGCTGCTTCCTAAAACATCTTAATTAGAGTCTGATTGGATTTGACCACTAGAAAAGTCTGCTGCACTTTTGGTGCATGGTTTCCTGTGCTATGAAGAGCATTGCTGCTCAGTAGGCTCGTAAAGCACCCTCCTGGACAGCTTCTCAGGCCCAAATTTCTGCTCTTTGGCAGACTCTGTGCTTTATTACCTCCTGAGGTACCTAGCCACCTGCCTGTTCTCAGGTTGCATCCCCAGGCCCAAAATTTGATAGTGCTTTCCTCGGGGACACAGTTATTCTCCCTGTTGCCCCAAACCAGTGAGGGGACTCACAAAAGCCAGAGACAACCACTTGCAGGGGCCTGGCCTTGAAAAGTGGAATGCTTCACCTTTCGCACACCAGTTAGTGAATCATAATCTGCATTAAATGGAAGAGTGCTGAGAGAATCCTTCCAGAATATAAACAGAAAACAAGAAGGGGTGTGCACTTTCTCCAAATGGTAAGGCTCCTTTACTTTTGGGATTCATCAAGGAGCTGGAAAAGATGCCAGAGCTGTGGGAGAGGATGAGCAAGTGAGATAACTATCTAGGATTTTGACAGTGGGTTCAAATAGGTGTGGCAGAATTATTTTAGACTACATTCCAACTTCACTATTTTTCTTAACTTTTGCCTTCTACTCTTTTAAAAAAAATAAGTTGTTTTCTAGCTTTTCTGTTTCTTTATTTGTTTGCAAAACAGAGTTTGCAAACCAAAACATGGTTGAATATCAGGTGAATCAGTTAAAAACATTTGAGTCCTATACAAACACCATAATCTAAGGTCTTGGACCAAGCTGCAAACAATTTCTAAGAAACAAAAAGTGCTCAGAAATTAAGTTGAAGCTGTCCTAAAAGGATTTCCAAGTTTGAGACCCTGTGGGTCTCAAGGGAGTAAGGAACAAGGAGCAATTCATTGAGAGTTCACTACTCAATATAGTTCTCATTAAGACTCAGCAATTTTAATGTAATTCCAACAATAACCACTCTGTGAGGATGGTGTTATTCTCCCCATTTAACAGAGAAAGAAGCAAGTTTCAGAGTGGTGGATTGACTTGCCCAAGGTTAATACTACTAAAGGACAGAGCAGATGCAGGATTTGAACTAGATCCTAGCACATAGTAGTATCATTTCATGTATGTTGTTTGTGAAATGACTAAATTAATGAAAGTTCTTTCTGATAATTGTATCCAGTAGCATTTTTATTGCCTGTTTGTGTTTCATAACACATTTTATAACACAATTTTCAAACATAGAGAAAAGTTTAAAGAATTTTACATTACACTTATATGCCCATCATTTAGATTCTATTAACATTTTACTATATTTGCTTTATAACATTATCTATTCATTTATTAATTCCCTCTGTCTATTCATCACTCCCTATTATTTTCTGATACATTTCAAAGTAAATTGAGGAGATCAGTACAGATCCCTATAAATATTTCAGCATGCATATAACTAATAGTTTACCATTTATTCTTATTTTTTTAGGTAAAATTTACATACAATGAAACACACACATCTTAGTAAATCTCTGGGTATGTTTTGACACACCCAGCCCCTGTGTATCCCAAGTCCCTATCAGTATATAGAGCATCAATATCGGGGTGCTTGGGTGGCTCAGTCAGTTAAGTGTTGTACTTCGGCTCAGGGCCTGATCTCAAGGTTCATGAGTTCGATCCCCATGTTGGGCTCTGTGCTGACAGTGCAGAGCCTGGAGCCTGCTTCAGATTCTATGTCTCCCTCTCTTTTTGCCCTCTCCTGCTCTCTCTCTCTCTCAAAACTAAGAGAAGTGAACAGCAACATGCAGAAGAATTAAACTAGACCACTTTCTTACACTATACACAAAAATAAACTCAAAATGAATGAATGTGAGACAAGAAACCATCAAAACTCTAGAGCAGAAAGCAGGAAAAAACCTCCTTGACTTCAGCCACAGCAATTTCTTACTCGACACATCTCCAAAGGCAAGGGAATCAAAAGCAAAAAAAGAGCTATTGGGACTTCATCAAGATAAAAAGCTTCTGAACTGCAAAGGAAACAATCAACAAAACTAATATGGGATGGGAATGGGAAACGGAATGGGAAACGGAATGGGGAAAGATAGTTGCAAATGACACATCAGATAAAGGGCTAGTATCCAAAATCTATAAGGAACTCACCAAACTCCACACCCAAAAAACAAACAACCCAGTGAAGAAATGGGCAGAAGATATGAACAGACACTTCTCCAAAGAGGACATCCAGATGGCCGACAGACACATGAAATGATGTTCAGCATCCCTCATCATCAGGGAAATGCAGATCAAAATCACACTGAGATACCACCTCATGCCAGTCAGAGTGGCTAAAATGAACAAATCAGGAGACTATAGATGCTGGTGAGGATGTGGAGAAACAGGCACCCTCTGACACTATCGGTGGGAATGCAAACTGTTGCAGCCCCTCCGGAAAACAGTGTGGAGGTTCCTCAAAAAATTAACAATAGAATTCCCCTATGACCCAGCAGTAGCACTGCTAGGAATTTACCAAGGGATACAGGAGTGCTGATGCAAAGGAGCACATGTACCCCAATATTTATAGAAGCACTTTCCACAATAGCCAAATCATGGAAAGAGCCTAAATGTCCATCAACTGATGAATGGATCAAGACGATGTAATTTATATATACATTGGAATACTACATGGCAATGAGAAAGAATGAAACCTGGCCATGTGTAGCAATGTGGATGGAACTCGAGGGTGTTATGCTGAGTGAAATAAGTCAGGCAGAGAAAGACAGATACCATATGTTTTCACTCATATGTGGAACAGGAGAAACTTAATGGAGGACCATGGGGGAGGGAAAGGGGAAAAATAGTTGAGATGGAGGAAGGCAAACCATAAGAGACTCTTAAAATTTTTGTAATGTTTTATTTATTTCTGAGAGAGAGAGAGACAGCATGAGCAGGGGAGGGTCAGAGACAGAGGGAGATACAGAATCTGAAACAGGCTCCAGGCTCTGAGCTGGCTGTCAGCACAGAGTCCGACACGGGGCTCGAACCCACGAACTGTGGGCTCGAACCCACGAACTGTGAGATCACGACCTGAGCCGAAGTCAGTCGCTTAACTGACTGAGCCACCCAGGCGCCCCTAGACTCTTAAATACTGAGAACAAACTGAGGGTGGACGGTGGGGTGTGAAAGAGGGGAAGGGAGGGTGATGGACATGGAGGAGGGCACTTGTTGGGATGAGCACTGGGTGTTATAAGGAAAACAACTTGACAATAAACTATATTAAAATAAATAAAGAAACATTAAAAAAAGAACATCACCATCAACCCAGAAATTTCCCTTATGTATGTTGTTCTTAAACGCTGTGCAACTTCCCTAAATGAACCAGGGGCTTTGTTGGCAGCCAGAAGTCAACAATGATTCTAACAGGGAAACTGTTGAAATTGCTTTGCCTTCATTGACTGATACTCTGGGGGAGAACCAGGTGGCTTTTAACAAGATTTGGTCCTTGGGGCCTTTCACTTTGATAAATTTCACATGTAAGCATTTCTTCTCCTTTCAAGTAAACGTTTGTGAAAGATTGCCTGTTGATTACTGCAATTAACTTTATCAGTTTAAACTGAGGTGAAACAATGAATTTGTTTCATTTTATTGTTATTTAATGTGAGTAAATGCACAAATGCTAGTATTAATGGCTGCTCTTTTCAGCAGGGATTCTTTCATCTGTGTTTGTTTAAAAGTAAAAATAATGCTGCTAAACATAAAATGTTCCCAGCTAGGTCCTCAACGTGAGCTCGGTCAGTTCATTGAAACTCAGTTCAGGGCTTAGAGCTGAAATATACACACAATACTCAAAGAAGAGTGTGTGCCTGAGTAGGAATTTAGGTAACCCAAAGGGCCTTTTGCCTATTTGAAAAAGGCGTATTGAAGCAGATAAACTGTGTTACCTCCTGTAAACCCAGGCTTCGAGTAATTTGCTTTGTATTAAAATTCTGCCAATTCCATGGTTTGGGGACTGTGTGAAGTATTGTAGGTTGTATTGGCAGAGATAATGATGGGCCTACCAAACATATTTGTGGCTTAAGTCCTTTTGGTTAATGGTACTGTTGCTGGTTGGCAGTGTGAGCATTGCCACTAAGATTTCTTTTTTTTTTTAATGTTTTATTTATTTTTGAGAGAGAGGTAGAGACAGCATGAACAAGGAGGGACAGAGAGAGAGGGAGACACAGAATCTGAAACAGGCACCAGGCTCTGAGGGGCTCGAACCCATGAACCGTGAGATCATGACCTGAGCTGAAGTCGGACGCTTAACCGACTGAGCCACCCAGGTGCCCCCCCATTTTTAATGTTTTATTTAAGACTTCTTATCTAGGGATTTTAACAGTTTAAAGTTTATCAGAATGGCCCCCCAATGGATTAAAACAGATTGCTGCCCTGCCCCCCCACCAGAGTTAGTAGACCTAGAGTTGGTCCTGGAAATTTGCATTTTTTAAAGTTTATATATTTCTTTTGAGAGAGAGAGAGAGAAGGAGAGAATTTCAAGCAGGCTCTGCACTGTCAGCACAGACCCAGACATGGGGCTTGAACTCATGAACCATGAGATCATGATAGAGCCTAAACCAAGAGTCAGATAGTTACCAGGCTGAGCCACCTAGGTACCTCCTGGAAACTTGGCACTGCTAATAAGCTCCCTGGAGATGCTGTTGCTGGTTCAGGAACAACACTTTTGAGAACCACTGCTTGAATGAATGAATGAATGAATGAATGAATGAATGAAATCCCTTGTGCAAGACCACATTTCTTCCCCACTTTAACCCTGGCATTATTTATTATTGGCATTAATATAGTTGAGTGATAATGGGCACCCCCTGTGTAGCATGTGTCTGCTCCTGCTAAATTTTAGAGTTGGGGGATGCTAGGGAGAATATGTACACTACCTCTTTCTCCAACCTACACAGCAAGAATTTGTGCTTGGCTTACAATTATCCTGTTTTTTTCACAGTTCTAACTGATCTTGCCACAGACGAGGAAAGAACCCAGGCCCCAAACCACATGGCACAGTTTTAATTAACTCCCTCCTGTGTCAGGACCCTTAGAAAGAGATAATATGTAGCCATGGAGACCATACATCCCATATTTCCTAGGACAGCTCTGATTTCACATATTCTGTCCTCTTGTCCCCATAAATATAATTGTCAGACCATGTCCTGCTTTTGGGTTCAGAAAAGATTGTTCCCATATGCATGCATGGCCCCAGGGAGCCAAAAGCAAGTCTTTGCTTTCTTTATTGAGATTGTGGGGACCAGGGTAAAAGCGTGGCTCTTGGAAAGGGCTACAGAGCTGGGGTAAATCTAAACATTTGAGATAAGCAACAAGCTGCTTGTTCCTTTTTTTTTTTTTTAATGTGTCTCTCAGTGATCCCATTTAAAGATCCTTGAATGTTACAAATGTGAGATTCGGTCCTGAAAAGGAGGTGATTTGGACCTCTGGCTGCCTCTCTTTCTTCCTCTCCCTACCCCCACTCTCACCACACAGAAATAGCCCAGCCAGAAGAGCCACTCCAAAGAAGGAAGTTCCACAGCCTTCATGGGCCGACTGCTCAGCCTAGTATTTACCTACCTTCTCTGGCAGGAAGTTCTTCCTTCTTGCTAACACCAGTTATTCTTGCTAACATCATTGCAATTTCAGTTTATTTTCCCTTACTATGCTTTCAATTGAAATTAACAACAGCTGGTCTTCACCCTCTATGTTATTTATGTGCATCAAAAGTTCTAGTAAACCATCCTTCCTGGTACCAGGTTTAACCATCCTTGGAGCTCCTTTTTCCTTCCTTCATGTATCTGACTTGCCAACCATTTAATGATCTTTGCAGCAACTTAGGCAGTTTGGGCCAACAGTGCAGCAAAGTCTAAAGCTTTATTACTTGTGCTAATGGACGTGCTAAATGCTTAGTGGAGACTATTTTTGAGCATGCAATTGTGAACAATTTAAAGTGGACTGTACACGGAACCCATTTCCTCTCCTGGCTCCCCCAACAGGGCCTCCCCTTAGCAGCTGAAATGAGTTAGTGGCAATCAGCGCAGAGTAGGAATCCTGTGGTTTCTGCCCTTCCCTCCTGCTGGTTCAATGGCAGCTAGTCTCTTTAAAATGAGCTTTCTCCTTAGTATGGCCGGTAAATGTGACTTTAGAACCAGATGGGCATGGAGTCTAGGAATCACGTTAGCTGAAAAGCAGGAGGTGCTAATAGCGCTGAAGCTCCATGTGAACTTTAGGAAGGGGACAGGGGTGAACAGGGATCCATGAGTGAAAAATTGGACCCAGCATGTTTGTCATCTACAGGATGATTGCACCTTAGAGTTGTACATGCCAGATTTGCAACTTTGCAGAGAACTCGTCTGGCTTTCTTGGGGGACTTGGCCTTGGTCCACTGCACCAACATGGTAAAAGTGATGCCTGCAATCTGTGGCAGAAGTACAGCCTCAGAGCCCGTTAGGTTCCTAAAGAGAGGAGGTCACTTGCCCATGTGATGGGATTCTCTTTTGTCTGGTGGGTTACCTGCCTTTGGTGGGATGAGTTCCTGAACTGTTTGCATGCTGTGGGTGGACTGCTATCTTAGGTCATACTGTAGGCCAATCACAGTGAACTAGATCGAGCTGGTGGCCCTGCAGAAGAAAGGGATAGGGCCAACCCCTATTTGTCCTGTTCTCATCTTCTCACTGTTGGCTCCTCCTTTTTAATCAAACCTTAAAATCTCTTCTCTTCATAAAGGCTAGCCAGGCAGTTTGTCTTGGCAAAACTACAGGAGCAATTTGTGGACCTGCCCATAAGGACGGAAGAAGAAGTGACCAAGAAGAAAAAAAAGTTGGCATTTGTATGAGGGTGTCATTGAAGGCTTCATCACAGACAAACTCAAGACACAGACAGGAACAGAAATTGTCTTGGGTTGGGGGTGGGGAGATCAGTTTGATTGAAGCATCAGCTGCCTTGGCACTGAGCCAAGGCAAATTGCCAGGGAACCATTAAACTCTGTGTAATTCCATAGAATTCACAGCAGCCACAGGTAATCTGAATCAGACCTGACAAAACTTCCCTATCATTTAGTGTCCATTAGTGCTAAATGCATATCTACAGTTAAACTTTTTTAGTCATATCATGGTGGCCATATTTTCCAAACCCCAAATCAGGAAACCTGCCTTGACAAAGAATTTTTTCCCCTGACTTGTGAATTTGTTTATATGAAAAGCCTCACAAAGTCATAAACACTAAACTGTGCTTAAACACTGAACAAATGGCCTTTAAGGAAGGAACTATAGTCACATGAAATTGTGTTAGCGCAAACTCTCATTCAGGCATTGGTGAGCCCCCCACTGCCTGCTGCCATACACCTTTTTAGGAGTCTGAGGGAACTGGTTAACTAAGTACTAAATCAAATTAGAATCTGTTTTAAATCCATGGTCTGGATTTGCTCTTAAAATTTTCTGGGATGGTAGATTGAAAGGGCCTGTTGTAATGTCTGTATACAAGAAGGTGGAGTAGATGTTACTTTGAATTCCCAGATGCTGGGAGCAGTTAAGTCTCCCAGTATTCATGGCCTGTTTGTGAGGGCTTGTGTGTGTTTTAAATTAACTTCCTATGGTTGAGAATGTTAAAAACTAAGGAGAATCCTATATAGAGACAAGGTATTGTTACCATGTACCTATATTTACTTAAAAGCTTCATTCCTCCTATCAAATTAAGAGTCTAACAGTCACCTCTGGGCACTCACCACAAACAGGAGATAGTTAGCTCAAAGGATAATTATTTTAGAATACTCTGAGCCAATGATAATAATGCTTTTTAAAAGGCTTGGTGACTTAAATTCCCTCTTTACCCAGAGCTCTTTGCATTGCTAGTTAAGGATCATGAGTAGCAATATACCCATGAAAAGCAAAATGTTTTGTTGCCTCTTCACAGAAGAAAATATCTTAAACCTAATAGATTCTCTATTGTGGGCAAGTCACAGAACATCCATGAACCTCAGTGATATGATCAGTGATGTGAAAATGTTACTTGTTCGGAAGCAGGCAAATGAGTAGGATGACATTCTGAAATTATTTGAATTCTACTTTCAACAAATACTTATTGAGCAACTACTACATAGCTCGATGCAGACATTTGTTTTTATACGTGCCAGCAATAGAGCTATAAAAAGATGGTTTGTCTTTCCTACTATAGTGTAAGTATCCTGCCAAAAAGTGAACATATCCAGAAATAAATGAGCTAATGTAAAATGATAAATTCTGTGAAGAAAATAAAACAAGATAATGTGAAGAAAATAAAACAAGATAATGTGAGGAACAATGATGGGGATCAGGGACAGGGAAAGAGAGAAGGTGTCTACTTTATATTGGTGGCCAGGGAAGACCTCTCTATGGAGGTAGCACTTGAGCTGACCCTTGCATGATGAAGTGAGCTATATAAGGACATAGAAAAAGAATGTTCTCAACAGAGAGAACAGCAAATGCAAAGGTCCTAGGTGAAGATGGCTTTGACCTCTCTGAGGAACAGAAAATTCAATATGACTGCAGTGTGTGTAGGAAATGAGGCCAAAAAGGCAGGCATGACCAGACCATGCAGCACTTCTAATCTTCTGCTATTTACATTGTAAGAATCATTCCTTGGTCTCCCTGTCTGATTCAATTAGTGAACATAAGTGCCAGATGTTAATGATAGGGGTGCTTCATGTTTGCCCATAAGAAACCCAGGAAGAGGTGCTGGTGGGGGGTGAGGGAGATGCTGAGACAGACAAAACAAGCTCAGATGCCTGGGGGAGAAATAAGTATGGATGGAGGAGAGTGTGTGCTCAGGAGAGGTGGTTAGGGAAAGCTGCAGGAAGTCAGAGGGAGGAGGGAAGGCACCAGAATGACCTTGGCTATGAGGAACATCCTCAGTGCCAAGGTTTGTGGAGTCTACTGTCAGAAGGTGTCAACCATTACAGGAGAAGGTGCAGGGCTCTATCTTTGTGTTTAAGATTAGAAAGTGGGGATGAGCAGGGACAGGAGCTAAAAATCTGCCGGCGGGGGAAGTTAGAGGGGGGTGGGCAAAATGGGTGAAGGCTAATGGGAGGTAGAGGCTTTCAGCTCTGGAATGAATAAGACATAGCATAGGGAATATGGCCAATGTTCTTGTAATAATGTTGTGTGTGTGATAGATGGTAGCTACACTTGTGAGCACAACATAACATAAAGAGATGTTGAATCATGATGTTGTACACCCAAGATCTAATGTAACTAATGTAACATTGTGTGTCAACTATACTCAAATAATAATTTGAAAATCTGCTTCTTTCCTTTCATCCAGCCTTAACCTGTAAAGCAAGCCTGCTACCAGGAGAAAGGCTTCTATACTGCTTTACGCTTATCAATTCCCGACCTTGAACTCAAATGCCCACCATGTTCTGCTTCCTTTGCTTCTCAGATGAATCCTAGCATTGCAAAGGGAAATGCACTCTGATGTAAAAGTCTTTCCCCACCACTAACATGCAAACAATTGACTGTATCTTCTCTCCCTTTTTCTTCAACTGTGAAAGCACAGTTTTGTTTCATGTTGTTTGATACATATTGCTGGGCAGGGTAAAAGATAGTATGTCACTTCTCAGTCACCATGTGAACAGGACAGTAGCCTGGAACAGAACAGTGTGATGGCTTATTTGTTCCCATATTTGTAGCACTATGTTAAAACAACAGTAAGTGGGCCAGTTTAATTTAAAATTGGATCTACCCTAGAGTCAGTTAAGCATATTATTGTTATTTCCTTTGTAACATACATGTATACCTTGGTAGGTTATTTCTGTGGGAACTGTTGGCTTTTATATCAGTTATGCAGAAGCATGGGAGGAAATTAAATGTCCCTTTTCCTCCTTCTTAATCTAACACTGTTCAGAGGGCTCAGTGAAGACCAAAGATTAAAACCACTGCTGGAGAAAGGGGGCTTGGGCAAAGGCAAACAATGTTCTGGGAGCAGAATGAAGGGGTCCATCTGTGAAAAATAGAAATCAAACTCCCTCTCCCTTTGTCCACATCTGGTAGAGGGCACATAGGTGCCCAGTAAGCTTGACAAGTGGTTTCCAGACAGTAGAGCAAGCTGAGTGGTTTCCAGAGGCAGCCCTTTTTCCCTTTTCTGAATGGTGTTAGTCCTTTGGTCTTTTTCCAGCAGAAATGACTAATACTGGATATGTGCACTCTTTATAAACTGTCTTTGGCTTTTTGCATGATTGGTTGTAAATAAATGGCTTCAGGGAACCAGCAATGAGTTATTGAGTCAACCTGGCTTGGGGATGGTTCAGATTCCGGATAGTTAATCACATCGTCTTGGGCTGAAAGGCTGTATCTAACTCATTCTCATTCAGCTGGAAAGTTCAACAGATTCTTTGGATCAACTTGAATAGTTTTAACATCAATAATGGGTTGATGCTGGAGAAATAAAGATTTTGTTAATCCAAGTAGAATTATTTCCATCTATCACTAGTAATCTGTTGGAATTTAATGTCCATTTTTCTTTTAATTGGGGCATTTCTTACATTGGGCATTTCTTACATTGGGGCATTGTACAGTTCATAAATGCCAATAACTTAATATAGCATATTTCTAGCAGGTTTATATTAGGTGGTATGAAAAAAAAAACAAAACCTCTTGTCTTTCCAGTCATGTAGACTTAACCACTAGCTTTGCACATCATGTTCTCTTAATACTGGAGGCATCACATGGGCCTTTGGTTTGTATTTGACTGTTTTAAGCCTATGAGAGGAAGCTTGTATCATGGTTGTATATAGTGAATTCCATTGTTAGCAACCGCCTCTAGAAGTCAGCAGGAGCAAAGTCTTTAACACACTACCATAGCCTTTCCTCTACTTCCTTGCACCCACCCTCCCTGAACTCTCTGCTACATAGCTTTGCAAGGTTCTTTGCTCACTTGTACCACTGAAATGCAGAGTTTATTAGACAGACAAGTTCATAGATAATCTAATAGGAGGCAATAATGATTGATGACTGAAGAAGAAATAGTTGCCTATATGGCCTTGGCCTCACCAGAAGCTCTACTTCTCAGAGTGAATATTAGGGATTCTGAGGACCACAAGAAAAAGAGACATATCTGGGATAGACAGGCAGAGCAGAAGTAGATGGTTCCTATATAAGATAAAGGATTGGTTCCATTTTTATGATATATCAAGATAGAAATGGGTTGGTGATTTAAAAAAAAAAAAACTTTTTATGGTAACCAGTTGGCAGATTAAAAAAAAATGAAGTGTTTGTCTTCATTTTCATTTCCTACTGAAATCATTCACCTTATGAACACTGTCTCAAAGCAGAGAGGAATGATGGGGACATTCACAAATTATAGCCCTATCCTGAAGGATTACCCTTTAAAGTGAAATGCTTTGCCTTGATTAAAGCTAAGAGTATGTGATCAGCTATGAGTGGCTGATTGTTGATCCCTACCTTAGAAATATAATCTGTAGTCTAGTGGTCTTTATCTTAAAAATTCTTAAGGAATAACATATATATAGTAAAATGCACAAATCTCAATGGATTTTTAGATATGTATAGTTCCAGGTAATCAGCACGCAGATCAACCTGTGAAACATTTCCAGTACCACTGAAAATAATGTTCATGTGCCTTCACAGTCAGAACACCCACTCCAGAGGTAGCCAATATTCTGAGTTTTATCAGCATAGATTAGCCTTTTCTGTTCTTGACCTATACCTGAAATGGAATTACACAGTATATATTTTTGTAGTCTACTCTCTTTTACTCAGCATAATATTTTTGAGATTCATCCATTTTTTGCATGTATCAATAGCTTGTTCTTATTCCAGTGTAGTGTATAATTTTGTGTACATATGGGTATTTTTAAAGTTTTAATTTTAATTCCAGTTAAGATACAATGTTCTATTAGTTTCAGGAGTACAATATAGTGATTCGACACTTTCCTACAACACCCTGCCCTTATCACTATAGGTGTGCTCATTAACCTCATCACCTATTTAACCTATCCTCCCATCCCCGCCCCTCTGGTACCCATCAGTTTGTTCTCTGTAATGAGTCTATTTCTTGATTTCTGTCTCTCTTCTCTTTTCCCCTTTGCTCATTTGCTTCGTTTCCTAAATTCCACATATGAGTGAAATAATAAAAGTGCATGTATCCCTTTGAATTAGTGTTCTTGTATTCTTTGGGTAAATACCCCCATAGTGCCATTACTGGATCATAAAGTAGTTCTATTCTTAATGTTTTGAAGAGTCTCCACACTGTTTTCCAGAGTGGCTGCACCAGTTTGCATTCCCACCAACAGTGCAAGAGAGTTGTTTTTCTCCACATCTTTGGCAGTACCTGTTGTTTCTTGTGTTGTTGATTTTAGCTCTTCTGACAGGTGTAAAGTGATATCTCATTGTAGTTTTGATTTATATTTCCCTCATGCAAAGTGACAATGAACATCTTTTCATGTGTCTGTTTGCCATCTGAATGTCTTCTTTGGAGAAGTGTCTGTTCATGTCTTTAGCCCATTTCTTCACTGGATTTTTTGGGGGGAGGTGTTGGGTTTGATAAGTTCTTTATAGATTTTGGATACCAACCCTTTATCTGATATGTCATTTGCAAATATCTTCTCCCATTAGGTCAGTTGCCTTTTAATTTTGTTGATTGTTTCCTTCGCTGTGCAGAAGCTTTTTATTTTGATGAAGTCCCAATAGTTCACTTTTGCTTTTGTTTCCCTTGCCTCTGGAGATGAGTTGAAGTAAGAAGTTGCTGCGGCCAAAGTCAAAGAGGTTCTTGCCTGCTTTCTCCTGTAGGATTTTGATGGTTTCCTGTCTCACATTTAGGTCTTTCATCCATTTTGAGTTTATTTTTGTGTATGGTGTAAGAAAGTAATCCAGGTTCATTTTTCCATATGTTGCTGTCCAGTTTTCTCAGCACCATTTGCTGAAAGAGACTGTCTTTATTCCATTGAATATTCTTTCCTGCTAAAGACATGAACAGACACTTCTCCAATGAAGAACGAAGACATCCAGATGGCCAACAGACACATGAAACGATGTTCATTGATGGATTTTGATGGTTTCCTGTCTCACATTTAGGTGTTTCATCCATTTTGAATTTATTTTTGTGTATGGTGTAAGAAAGTGGTACAGTTCCATTATTTTGCATGCTGCTGTCCAGTTTTCCGAAGACCATATGTTGAGGAGACTTTTTCCCACTGTCTTTTCCATTCTTTCATAACTTGTCAAGGATTAATTGTCCACATAGTTGTGGGTCTATGTGTCTGGGTTTTATTTGTTTGTTTGTTTGTTTTTTGCCAGTACCATACGGTCTTTTTAAAATATTTATTTTATTTTATTTTATATTAGAGAGAGAGAGAGAGAGAGAGAGAGAGAATCTTAAGCAGGCTCCATGCTCAGCATGGTGCCCAATGTGGGGCTCAATCTCACAATCCTGGGATCATGACCTGAGGTGAAATCAAGAGTCGGATGCTCAACTGACTCAGCCACCCAGGCGCCCCCAGTACCACATTGTCATAATCACTACCTTTGTAATAAAACTCGAAGTCTGGAATTGTAATGCCTCCAGCTTTGCTTTTCTTTTTCAAGGTTGCTTTGCCTATTCAGGGTCTTTTTGTTGTTTCACACAAATTTTAAGATTGTTTCTTCTAGTTCTGTGAAAAATGCTGATGGTATCTTGATTGGGATTGCATTAAATGTGTAGATTGCTTTGGGTAGTATAAATGTCTTTTTGTAAAAATATTTATTTAGTTTTGAGAGAGCACAAGCAGGGGAAGGGCAGGTGGGGGGACAGAGGATCTGAAGAGGGCTATGTGCTGACAGGCTGACAGCAGCGAGCCTGATGCAGGGCTCAAATTCATGAGAACCATGATATCATGACCTGAGCCGAAGTCAGACACTCAACTGACTGAGCCATGGGTAGTATAGACATCTTAACAATATTTGTTCTTCCAATCCATGAACTTGGAATGTTTTTCCCCTTCTTTGTGTCCTCTTCAATTTCTTTCATCAGTGTTTTATGGTTTTCAGAGTACAGGTCTTTCACCTCATTGGTTAAGTTTATTCCTAGGTATCTTATTATTTTTGGTGCAATTATAAATGAGATTGTTTTCTTAATTTGTCTATATGCTGCTTCACTTTGGTGTTTAGAAATGCAAGAGATTTCTGTATATTGATTTTGTATCCTGTTACTTTACTGAATTAATTTATCAGTTCTAGCAGTTTTTTGGTGGAGTGTTTCAGGTTTTCTATATAGAATATCATGTCATCTGCAAATAATGAAAGTTGTACTTTTTCTTTAATGATTTGTATTCTGTTTATTTCCTTTTGCACTTTGACTGCTATGGCTAGGACTTCCAGTACTATGTATGTTTAATAAAGGTGAGAGTAGACATCCTTGTCCTTGACCTTGTGGAAAAGCTCTCAGTTTTTTCTCATTAAGGATGATGTTAGCTGTGGGGTTTTCATGTATGACCTTTATTATGTTGAGGTATGTCCCCTCTAAACCTACTTTGTTAAGTTTTTTTTTTTTTAATCATGAATGGATGTTGTACTTTGTCCAATGCTTTTTCTGTGTCTATTGAAGTGATCGTGTATGATTCTTATCCTTTCTCATGTTGAGTAGATGTATCATGTTGATTTGTGAATATTTAACCACACTTGCAACCCAGAAACAAATCCCGCTTGATTGTGGTGAATGATTTCTGGAATGTATTATTGAATTAGGTTTGCTAGTATTTTGTTGAGGATATTTGCAGCCATGTTAATCAGGGATATTGGCCTGCAGTTCTCTTTTTTAGTGTTGTCTTTATCTGGTTTTGGTATCAAGCTAATCCTGGCCTCATAGAATGTATTTGGAAGTTTTCCTTGCTTTTCTGTTTTTTGAAATAGTTTGAGAAAAATAGGTATTAACTCTTCTTTAAATATTTGGCAGAATTTGTCTGTGAAGCCATCTGGTCCTGGACTTTTAGTTTGTTGGGAATTTTTTGATTACTGCTTTAATTTGTTGGCTGGTTATCAGTCTGTTCAAATTTCCTATTTCTTCTTGTTTCCATTTTGGTAGTCTATGTTTCTAGGAATTTATCCACTTATTCTAGGTTGTCCAATTTTTTGGCATATAGTTTTTCATAATATTCTCTTATGATTGTATTTCTGTGGTGTTTTTTGTTATTTCTCCTCTCTCTTTTCTAATTTTATTTATTTGAATCCTTTCTCTTTTTTCCTTTGTAAGTCTTGATAGCGGTTAATCAATTTTGTTAATTTTTTCAGAGAACCAGCTCTGGTTTCATTGATTTGTTCCATTGTTTTGTTGTTGTTGTTATTGTTTTTAGTTTCTGTATTATTTATTTCTGCTCTAATCTTTATTATCTCCTTCCTTCTTCTGGTTTTAGGTTTTTTTTGTTGTTCTTTAGGATCTTTTAGGTATAAGGTTAGGTTGTTCGTTTGAGATTTTTCTTGCTTCTTGAGATAGGCCTGTATTGCTATAAACTTCCATTTTAGAATTGCTTTTGCTGCATCCCAGAAGTTTTGGAACATTTTATTTTCATTTTAATTTATTTCCATGTACTTTTTAATTTTTTCTTGGATTTACCATTGACCCATTCATTGTTTAGTAGGATGTTGCTTATGTGTGGTCTTTCCAGATTTTTTCTTGTGGTTGACTTCTAGGTTTGACACTGTAGTGTTGTGGTCAAAAAAGGTGCATGGTATGATTTCAGTCTTTTTGTATTTATTGGTTTTGCAGGCTGGTTTTGCAGGCTGAAGTGTGATCTATTCTGGAGAATGTTCCATGTGCACTTGAAAAGAATATGTATTCTGCTTTTTTAGGATGGAATGTTCAGAATATATCTGTTAAGTTCATCTGTTCCCATGTGTCATTCAAAGCTATAGTTTCTTTGTAGATATTCTGTTTAGATGATCTGTTCATTGATGAACATCAGGTGTTAAAGTTCTCTAATGTTATTATATCAATTAGTTCCTTTATGTTTGTTACTGTTTTTATCTGTTTGGGTGCTTTGTATTGGGTGCATAAATATTTGCAATTGTTACATCTTGTATTGTCTCCTTTCTGATTATATAGTGTTCTTTGTCTCATGTTACAGTAATTGTTTTAAAGTCTATTCTGTGTGATACAAGTATTGTGACTCTTTCTTTTGACATAAATTTGCAAAATAGATGTTTCTCCATCCCCTCATTTTCAATCTGCATGTCTTTAGGTCTAAAATGAGTCTCTTGTAAGCAACATATAGATGGGCCCTTTTTAAAATCCATTCTGATACCCTATGTTTTTGATTGGCCCATTTGGTCCATTTACATTCAAAGTAATCATTGATAGATGTATATTTATTGCCATTTTATTACTTGTTTTGTGGTTATTTCTGAACTTTTCCTCTGCCTTTTATTTCTCTCCTTCATGATTTGCTGATTTTCTTTAGTGATATCTCTGGATTTCTTTCTCTTTATTCTTTGCATGTTTAGTAGTGGTTTTTGATATATGATTACCATTAGGTTTTTATATAACCTTTTATGCATATAGAAGACTATATTAATTTGATGGTGATTTAAGTTTGAACTCATTCTTTTCTCCTCTCATTCCCACATTTTAGATATATGTTACTATATTGTATATCCATTTTTGTGATGTCCTTGATTGTTTTTTACAGAAATATTCATTTTAAAATGTTTTAATGTTTATTTTTGAGAGAGAGAGAGAGACAGAGTGTGAACAGGGGAGGGACAGAGAGAGAGGGAGACACAGAATCTGAAGCAGGATCCAGGCTCCAAGCACAGAGCCAGAGGGGCTTGAACTCATGAACTATGAGATCATGACTTAGCTGAAGTCAGAGGCTTAACCGACTGAGCCACCTAGGTGGCCGAGAAATATTCATTTTTGATGCTTTTGTGTTTCTTACCTCTATAGTGTCATTTTTGGTTTCTTCTTTCCACCCAGATCCCCTTTAATACTTGTTGGGCTGGTTTAGTGGTCAAAAACTCCTTTAGTTTTTGTTTTCTGGAAAACTCTTTATCTTTCCTTCTATTCTGAATGACAGCCTTGTTGGATAGTGTATTCTTGGCTGCAGATTTTTCCCACTCAGCACTTTGAATATATCATGCCACTCCCTTCTGGCTTGCCAAGTTTCTGTTGAAAAATTTCCTGCTAGACTTATAGGCTTTCCCTTGTAAGTTAGTGACTTCTTTTCTCTTGCTGCTTTTAAGATTTTTTCTTTATCACTATATTTTGCCAATTTAATTACAGTACATCTAGGTGTTGGCCTTCTTTTATTGGTTTCGATAGGAGTTCTCTGTGCCTCCTGGATCTGGATGTCTGTTTCCTTCCCTAGATTACAGTTTTCAACTAGTGTTTCTTCCAATAAATTTTCTGCCTCCTTTTCTCTCTCTTCTTCTTCTGGGATTCCTATAATACGAATGCTATTACCTTTGGTGGAGTTACTGAGTTCCCTGAGTCTACTTTTCTTTTGTGTAATTCTTTCTTCTCTCTTTTCAAGTTGATTGCTTTCCATTACTCTGGCTTCTAGGTCACTAATCCATTCCTTGCTTCTTCTACCTTGTTATTCATTCCATCAAGCATGTCTCTCTATATGTTTATTGAGTCCTTTATGTCTGCTATGTTATTCCTTATCTCCGTGTTAAGGGTCTCTCTCATGTCTTCCACTCTTTTCTCAGGTCCAGTGAGTATCCTTATGATCATTGCTTTAAAGTCTCTATAAGGCATGGTACTTATATCTGTATCCCTCAGATCTCTGGTCATTGCCTTGTCCTGTTCTTTCATTTGGGATAATTTTCTCTGTCTCCTCATTTGTCTGCCTCTATGTGTCTGTTTCTGTGTGTTAAGAATGTCGACTGTGTCTTCTGCCTTTAAAGTATTGACTTCATGAAGAGGAGGGCCTGGAATGCTGTACATTGCAGCATCCTCTGTTCACCAATACTTGGCACTTAAGGAGAGTATCCTGTGTGTTGCTTACACCCTGGTGTTTTTCCAAGTCCCTTTTCCTTTCAGTGCAGTTGTCTGCACTGCTTCTCTGCCAGTTGTGGTGCCTTGCTGTCTGTGGTGTTAGTGGGACCTTGGCAGGTCAGCTCTAAGAGAGTGTGCCCTCCTGGCAACTTGGGAGCATGGCAACTACCCAGGTACCCCTAAATTACTTTGGATAAAGGTAAACATAAACAGAAGTTCAAATATCTCCCCTTTCAGTAGATTATCTTGTGCATAACCTGGGGCATATACACCCTACTCTGGAGATCATTGTTCTGAACCACCAAAGGCTGACTTTTTTGATGAACACTGATAATATTGTTAATGTCAGCAAAAGACTTCAGTGTAAATAAGTAGCTAGAGTGGACAAAGTGTGACCAGGACTTCAATGAGCATATCTGCTGATAATATAAGAAACCCTGAGCTTACTCTTGCACAGTGATGGTGGTTTTCCTTTACTTGATTCATGGAGACAGCAGGATGATCTGACTTGGTAGGAGTAAAGACACACTTGCTTTTGGTTGCTGATGTAGGATGCAATGCTTTTGAATCTACTCCTTTCTTCATTACCAAATTCCTAGAACTGAGCTTGACTCTGGACTGACTGACTTTTTGGCAAAGATACTTAGAATTTGACTTGGGCTAATCCCTAGGGAAATTTAATCATTCAGAGCTTAGAGAACCTTTGTTGTAAGGATTAGTTAACTAGATGGTGATTAAGCATCTGGGAGGAAGGCACTGTCTGTAAGGATAGGTTATGCTGTGTGGCATAGCATAGTTCCATTGGTCCAAGGTCAGAGGAGATCCTGGGCTTGATCTACAGAACTTTACACTCTTGGAACAGCCCTGTGTAGGATTTGGGCATCTGCTTCTGAGCTAGGAGAGGGGAAAAAGATCTCCTCACTTGGTGTCCACCTCCTCAATCTATCTGCATACAGGGATTACCACATAGAACCAGGCCCACTTATACCTTTGTAATTGGTGGGTGCTTCTGAATTCTCTTTTAAGAGACAGGTTTTGTTTTCTGATTTTCCTTTGGGAAAAGTAAGGAAGATGAGGAAAAGCAGAGTTTCTTGTTGTTCCAATCTAGACTACTTTGGAAATTTGAGAGAGACTTAGAACGAAGAGAGTTTCTTTGAAAGAGGAGTTAGGGCAGCCAGTATAGCCACAGCCTGACATCAGAATGTTGAAAGCCATGGCAAAGAGATTACAGAAGTTTCAAAGCCTCTGTCTTCCATATTCAGGGCACTCTGATGAATCTTTCCTAGCATGATCAAATTCTAAGGGATACCAATACAGGAGAGAGGGCAGATCAGGAAACAGATAGCTCAAGATTTCAAACTAAGTTTCAGAATAAGCATGGATTTTGTACATTATTTGATAATCTTAATAGTTAAAATTCTTTTTTTTAATGTTTATTTATTTTTGAGAGAGAGAGAATGAACACGAGAAGGGCAGAGAGAAGGAGACACAGAATCAGAAGCAGGCTCCAAGCTCTGAGCTGTCAGCAGAGAGACTGATGTGGGGCTTGAACTCACAAACCATGAGATCATGACCTGAGTGGAAGTTGAATGCTTAACAGACTGAGCTACCCAGGTGGCCCAAAATCTCTTAAATCCACCTTTTCTTCCCCTTTCTACACGATCTCTCAGTTGATTGCTCAGAAAAGTCTGAATTACTGAAGTGTTACTGAAGTTACTTTAGACGTTACTTTAGACACTGAAGTGTCTAAAGTGTTACTAAAAAACTTGAAAATCTTTCAAAGAGTGTTAATAAGACATTCAGAGGAGGTTCTATTTTTTTAAAGCAATACAACCACTATTCCAGGTGGATCTTTTCTGTCTATTTGCAAAAAAATAAACCAATGTAACAATTGACTATGTTAAGCTATGTTTCACATAGTTAAGCAATTAAATACATTGTTTGCCTTCTTAGACTATAAACAAGCTGGTGGAGGTAGGAGTGTGGGTTGGTAATTTAGCCAGAAGCTCCTAGAACTGGCCAGGAAAGTTTCAACCAATGCCTATTTCTTCCAATAAATTTCGTGTAGTAGGCTGAGGTATTCACAGTCATGCCATTGATTTTTTAGTGCTGCTTTTACACTATTATAGTAAGCATTCAATATCTGTTGGTTATTGTTACAGATGATGTTTCTCTTACTGAATACATTTTTAAAGATAAACCTTATTTAACTTATTTTTCCTTCACTCTCTTCTATCTCCTAAATTTATTCAAAAGCCCTAAGCAAGTACCTGCTAGAACGTGACTAAATAAAAGCTACTACTAAAAAGCCAGTAAGTGTTGCTAAGTCTATTTTTCTTTGCCTTAACTCTCAAGGGGCCAGCTTGTCACTTTGTTGACAGGTATCAGAGCACTTCATGCTTCACTGGAGATGCATCAAAAATTTCCAAATTGCCAGCTCATTAGCACAAAATGGGGCTTCTTTCAGGAATCTCTTTCTCTCAGTGCCCCAACTGTGCTTTTCAAAGTGTTCCAATCTTGGTGGCCAGCTCTGAAACAATAGGTAAAGACCACAGGGAAATGAGAGATGGATGTTAATTAGTCAGTCTTGATGGAGTGAAACATGGGTGAAGGCAAAGTACAATGGGGTGAAAAGCTGGGATTATCTGTGCTAGCAGAAAGATAATGTATAATTTTGTTAACTGTTCACAGGTCACTGAATACCAGAGTTCCAAGGTCCTCAGAGATCATCTAGTTAGACCCCCCATGTTTTACCAGTAAGGGTAAAAGAAACTATAAGGGGAAAGGGACTTGTATAAGGTCAGTCAGCTCTTCCCATTTTTCCATATACCATCTGACTTTTCATTATATGACTTTTATGCAATCCATTTTCAATTACTTGGGCCACTCACTGGTAGCCCAGCAATTGTTTGAATAATCCAAATTGACACCTAAGGTAACCATCATTTAGATTGTGCCTTGTGATGTGTGTTTATACTGACATTCCAGTGTGTCTGGGTCCAATCTGAGAATTCCCAACACTTAAAATGAAACAAGAAGGCCGTCCTAAAAGTCTGATTCAGGAAAGGCTGGGAAGTTGATCAGTCTTACTCAGTGGGCAGCATCAAATGATGGTACACAGCCTCTCAAGCAGGGCATGTTATTCTCAGCAAGTCTGTTGATTCACACTTTCCCTGGGCATCAGCCAGACTTTTGAATAGGGTGGTGGAAAGGGAAAACAAAACATTTTATAAAAGAATATATACATCTTCTTTTCTCCCTGCCTCCCTCTTTTCCTCCCTCCTTCCATCCTTTCCTCATTCATTTTCTTTTCCTTCTTTTTCCTCGATAGAAAAATGAGTGGCTGCTTTATCTTCTATATAAACAAATATGTGGTTGCGCCATTGACCTGGAGAACTGGCTATCAGGAGGCAAAACAATTAATGGAAGACATGCTGGAATGTAGGAGTAGAGTGGAGGAAAGACTAGTAAACAATAATTTTTAAAATCATCAAAAAGTCAGGAGAAGAAAGAATCAGTTGCATAGCTCAGTAAGTGCCCGCGGTTTGGGAAAGGGCTGGTTTGGAGTATAGTCTGGGGGACCTTCAATCAATTTCATCTCCTGATCCAGACTCAGATGGACCCTAGGATTGTGCCGGGTACCCATAATTTACTGGTTTGCTGTCTGCAGATTTTTGCACTTGTGCTAAAGTGGTATTATTACATTCAACGCATCTGTCTTGTGGAGGATGCTGCTAGTGACTGAGAAAGGGCAGTAAACAGAAAAGGGGCATGTGTAGTTGGCCTGAGGCTTATAGTTCAAGAAAGAGTCCCTGCAAGGACTCAGTGGCAGCCCCAATGGCAGAAGAGAATGCAAAATGCTTAAGCTTGTCTTCAGCAATTATTAAGCATTTTAGTTTAAAAGGCTCCCCCTACCCACCACCTTTCATTTTCTGGCCTAGAATAAACAGAGATCTTGTTGATGTAACAAAGTGCTTAATTAACTCAAGGTGGTGCTTAATATCAATACATATTGAAGGGGAGACTTGCTGTTGGTAACAGTAATATGGATAATTGAGTTGCATGAATTAAAAATGGGTAGAGTGAATTAAGACTAACACACATCAACAGGAAAAAATCTATTAGCATTCATTAGTTAGGCTCCTGTTTGTGACTCTTTGTTAGCCTAAGAAAACCCTTTTAGATGGCTGATCTCTGTTGAAAGTCCTGCCTGATGCAGAGGGCCTTCTGCGGATGCCAAAGGAATGAGTCATTCAAATAGAACTTCTGAAATTCAAGTACAGCACTTTGCCTTTTTTTTTTTTTTTTTGGCAGCAGGCAGCAGTGACTGTGAAGTAATAATGATAATGACAATGGAAATAAGAATGTGATCCTAATTAATTTGCTGAGAGTTGTTCCCCATTTACCAATATTGGCTTGTTTTATCTTGAGTGGTGGCCCAGGTACTGGAACAATGGTATATATATTCAAAATCACTTGGCTAACCTATGATTTGTCAGACAAAGGTTAATTTAAAAAAAAAACACAACTGTTGGGTTAGCAGCAATAACTTTAATGGCAGTCTGTGATTTTAAATTAGAATTTCAATTTATTTGATGGGGCTCTTAAAATCCTGATTTAACATTTTTCTCTGTACTCAGGAGGTCTCAACTTCCACATTGTACATGAGCTGGCCAACCTAAATCTCAGCAATATTCTGACTTGCGTGGTGGGGGATGGATTGGAGGGATGCTATAAAAGACTGAGAAAAATATTGAAAGAAGAGTAGAAATGTGAAAACACCTGCAGCAAGGACCAGCCTTTAGTTGCCCCACTTAGAATCTGCCTTTCCCTAAACATCTTATGGTTTAATCCTCCTCACCTCATTTGCCCCAAGGAAAAGAACTAATAAGCAAACATCTCTTCTTGATTCCATCAGTGGGGTGGACCTTTTTCTTTTTTAACCTAACCATTTCTGCGTATGAAATTCAGACAGTATCCTAACCTTAAGGCCAGGCACCATATGTGCTTTGTTCATTTCCATATCTCTTACGGTTATACTGACCTCTGCATGCCAGAAATTCACTAAAAAGTTGAGGAATGATTAATGGATGGATGAGATGACTCCTACGACCATGGATGGAATTGATGTTCTGATAGGTAAACCTCACCTTGGTGGTAGAAGGAATACAAAAGTAGGCATAATCAAGGCCCTACCGCCCCCAGTGGGGGACATTCTGCTTTTCTTTTCTTTTGCCTACCCTACCTGCTATTATTTCTCCCTTTGCTTTCAATGTCCTCCAGCCTGAATACCTTCCTGCCAAGATTGCCCTGGTTAATGGAAATTCTGTAGGCTGTGGTGGAATAGTGAACACCCATATTTTCAGATTTTGGTGAATCCCTACTATGTTCCAGAACCCTAGAAGCAATCTTCTAGGCATTTGTTGAAAAGACATAGATAAATGATCAGGTACTTTGTTTGTACATACTTTTTTGAATTCACAATTCCACTCACAGAATATTGAGCTGGAAGCTCAAGGTCTTCAGAATCAACTCTCCTGCTATAATCATCAGAGCTCACAATGATTGAGGGCTTAACTGCTTTCAGATATATCATGTGTTTACAACCCTGTGAGGTAGGTATTCTTGTTATTTATACTTCATGTATCAGGTAATTGAGACACAAAGAGGTCAGGTAGCTTGTTCAGCATCACAGAGCTAGGAAGTACTAGAACCTAGTTTCAAACTCAAATTTATCAGATTTCAAAGGCTGATAGGAAATGACTTTCCAAAGCTCATTTTGCAGCAGCCTGGCTTTTCTGGCACTAATTTGTATGCATATTTTGCTATACCACACTGCTCCGTCAGCTCACACTGTCCCATTCCTTACAAGCATCATTCTTATTTAGAAGCGCTTATCTCCCCAGATGGACTGTGGATTCCTCCAGAGCAGAAATTGCATTATTTCTGTGTTGCCTCCTTCCTCAAAGGTTTGCCCAAGATTTGCCTTCAGTATGTAATGACCTGTGATGAGCTTCTTAGAAGTTTATTGGAGCTTCCTGGAGCCATCCACCAGTACTACTTGTGGCTCAGAAGTTGGGAGGAACCAGGATGTTGAATTTTGCATAAGAGGTCATCTTACCACATGCTTTATGTTTTGTTCTCTACAACACAGATTGAAGATGGGGGCAAGGCAGCCTTGTCCCAGAAGATGAGGACCGGTGATGAACTGGTGAATATCAATGGCACTCCTCTGTATGGATCCCGCCAAGAGGCCCTCATCCTCATCAAAGGCTCCTTCCGGATCCTCAAGCTGATTGTCAGGAGGTAAGGCACAGGGAGATTGGCTGTAAGGAACAGGGGCCACTGAAACCATTTGGTTGCTACTAAAGCCTCAATACAGTTATATCTTTTATCAGTATCATCAAAGAAAGAGGTGTTTCATATAAAACGAATTTTGCAGACAGCTGAAGCCAGAATGGCATGGAGAAAGGGTCTTTGGTTCAACTCCTACCACTGCCACATGATATTAGCCATGTCACCTTGGTTCAAATCCATGATACTACCTGTGTCACCTTGGTTAAATTTGTATTACATCTGCAAGACTTGGTCTTCCTGTTTGCTACTGCGAGAACTAAATGGCTCCATACACACCAAGAGTCTATATAACCCGATGGTTTTCTGTCTCCTTCATAACAGGCTGCCACTGCTCAACCACATAGATTTTTTTTCAAATTTTTATTTAAATCAACAACCCAGATTTAAAGAGACCCTACTACCAGCCATGATAGGCATTCTGGAAGCTGTGGCAAACTCTAAGATAGAAATACTGCCCTTAAGGAATATAGAGTCTGATAAGGGAGAAAAGACACACATGTGACAAATTAATTAGCGATACATTTTTGAAAAAAAGAAATAAAGGAGATTTCACAGGGTGAAGGGTGATTGTCAAATAGATTGTTGAGAGAACTTGCTACTAAAATTCAAGAGAAAGTATTTCAGGAGAGATTGATAGGGTAAAAGTACAGAGAGGAGGTGGAATTTGAGCTAAAGGCTGGGAAGAATTGGACAAATAAGACATCAGGAGGAGAAAGGCACTCGAGAGAAGTAGAATGGCATAAGCTGAAGGAAGGTAAAGACATATTTGGGCATAGTTATTCTGTTGCTACTACACATCTGCTTGTTAGTAAGCTTTCCATATGACTTCTCTTTCATTTTGCTGCTGTATCTTTGCTCTGTATTACTGGAGCTCATCCTTCTTCCTTCTATTAGTTTCCTGCATCCTTTACACATGTCCGAGTTTCTCCATCTTATTTATTTTATTAGAAAAAATATCTCTAAAGCATCTTCCCGTCATCATAATCCACTCCCAGGCTACTGCTCCATATTTCTCCTTTTGTTCATACTTAGTCTCTTAAAAGAAAAGTGTGTATTCACTGCTTTCGTGTACAGTTTGGCTTTCCGCCCACTGTGGTCTGAATTGGACTTCCAGAACCCCACTGAAACTACTATGTCAAAAGCTACATATTACTCCCTAATTGTCAAAGTCAATGGATTATTTTCAGTCCTTATCATGTATGACTGGTATATGGCATTTGACACTGTTGCTCTGGATTATGTCCTCCCTGGTGAAACTCTTTCTTGCTTGAAAGATACATTTTCTTGTTCTTTTCTTACCTCTCTGCTCATTTTTTTTATTTTGCTTTTTAAAATTTTAAGCTTTTTATTTTGAAATCACTTTAGACTTAGGGAAGAGTTGCAAAGTGACACAGAGAATTCCCATATAACCTTCACCCAGCTTTCCCAAATGGAAACCTTTTATTATACCATGGCATATTGATCAAAACTAAGAAATTAGCATGATCAATGAGTTCCAATATAACAAAGTACAATAAATTCATTGATCTTTTTTAAGGTTTCACATCACAACAAACCTTTAAGAAACTACAATTTGTTTGAGTTTCATTGTAGTATCAAACATTATCAGTAAATATCTGAAAAACTCAATTTTCTATTTTCTACTCTTTTCTAACTATATATCTGTGTGAAGTCAAAAAATTTTTATATACTTCAACTAAAATTACATATTGCAACAGAATGAAGCAGATATGAGAATCCAGCTGTTTTCTATTAAGGTGAACATCAAATAGATTTGTAAGCATGTAAAACAAGGCCACTCTTCCAATTAGATATTTTTTTCTAGAATATATAGCCACTTTTCATAAAAATGCTATCTATGTTAGAATGTAATGGATTTGCCATTATTTTAAATAAACGTTAATTTTTTTTCCAGTTTTAGTTTTGAATATGGTAAATATTAGTAAGTGTAACTCAAATAAACAAAAGCGTTTGAGATACTCATTATTTTTAAAGTATGTAAAGGCATCCTTAGGGCAAATTATTTGAGAATGGCTTCCCTAAAGGATTCATTGTATGTAATGAGTTAACTTTTGTACAGTGCACCAAGCTGGTACTATCTATGTACCATCTTTGGGAGAACTGAGAAAAATCATCATTCAAATGACATTTTATGGGGTTTATATTTCTCACAAGAGCCCAGTTGGGGAAGATTGTTCTAGACATTAATAAGTTAATAGATGTAAAATATATTGAACCGTGATTAGCAGATAAGCCTTCTGTAGAAGTTAAAATCTTTCTTTTTGTTTCAAATTTCTATTTAAATTCTAATTAGTTAACATATATGGTAAAATTAGTTTAGGTGTAGAACTTGGTGATTCATCACTTACATACAACACCCAGCACTCATCACAAGTACCCTCCTTAATACCCATCACCCATTTAGCCCATTCCCTGCCCACCTCCCTACATGAATGCTCAGTTTGTTCCTTATAGTTAATAGTCTCTCATGGTTTGCTTTTTTCTTTAAGAGTTTCTTTCAAGAGGAGTCAGATTTTTTACAATTTAAATGTAAGTTAGTTAATATACAATATAATCTTGGCTCCAGAAGTTGACTAGAACCCAGTGATTCACCTCCTATGTATGACTCCTAGTGCTGATCCCAAAGAGTGCCCTCCTTAATGCCCTTCACTCATTTAACCCATCTCCCTACTCCACCTCCAGCAACCTTCAATTTGTTCTCTGTATTTAAGAGTCTCTTATGGTTTCCCTACTTCTCTGCTTGATGAATGGATGAATGAAAAAAGAAGATGTGATATATATATCATTTGCTTTTTAAAACCAGCCTTCTCTACTACCTGCTCTTCCTCTGATCATCTATTAAATGTTAGTGTTTTCTCTATTTCCACTTTCTAGCTTCATTAGTATACCATGGAAAACCTTACTCAGTTCCAGAGCTTCAATTATCATTTACACATATCTATGACTATATCTCTTGAGCCCCAGACCTATATAGTCAACTTCCTACTGGACATCTATACTTGGATGTTTCAGAAGCATTTGAAGCACAATATGCTTTAAACCTAGCCTGTCATCTTCTCCTCTTAAACCCCTTATCTCTGTGACTAGGACAAACCATGCCCTTAGTCAACCAAACCAGAAACACAGAAGCCATCTTTAATCTTCCACTATTCTCATGGTCTACATCCAAGTGATTTATCTTGAGGGAATACATAATGGAGAAAGGGTTTTAAGTTAGTAAGGTTGAGGTTACATAGGATCCCATTGATTTATCAGATAATTTGTTGATACCTAAGATTAAGCCATCCCTGCTCATGTACTTGAATAGGAAGGGACATGTTAAGAAATGCCTTACACAATAGACACATTGTCACTGACTCAGTCTTGAATTGGTCGGGATTTAGGTTTTAAATAAGTCTTCTTGCAGAGGTCGCTTGGTAGTTTTTTCTTTAGAGACAGATCCATATATGGCACTGCCTACTTCCGTCATATGGGAAATAATAGCCCTTATATAATGGCGTTGTTGTGATGATTAAATAAGGCAATGTATATAAAATGCCTTTCACTTAGAGGACTCTCAAGGAATGTCATTCTCATTCCTTTCCCTGGGGTATAAAAGAAGCATAATTGGAGTAACCAAGCATTATTAAATAAGGAGAACATCAGAACTGTAGTGTGCTTTGCAGCCTAACCTTCAAAGCACAAGATTTGCAGGGAAACCATTAGGGGTGAAAAAGATCTGAACATGAACTAAAGGTCCCTGTGAGATACTGGTTATACAGAGATACCAGCACTTGGAGGGACTGTAGATACCATCCATGGTGGCTTCTGAGCCAGTCTTAAAAATGAGAGTATCTGGGTGTGTCACCTATTCATCTTCTCTTGGCAAACTCCATATTCTCTGTGTTCCTGCTGTAGCAACATCTACCACTACCATTCACTCAGGAATGGTTGTAATTCTGTCTTGGAGATAGTAGTGCCCTTGGATTTTCATGGTGTGGCAGGTCTTATACTCCCTGAACCTACACTCTACCCTTTCAGCCTCCCCACTCAACCCCTCTTGGAGGGGGAGGCTCAATGACATAATTTATTAGGTGATGCTGCCCTCTTGTGGAAAACCTAACCTTCATGTATGGATTACCCCAGGAACAGTATAAATCACTTATTTATTCCCCCTTTATTAGTCCAAATGATTCCTTGGATTTATGAAGGAGCTCTTAGCACATAAAAGAAATGTGATCTCCCTGAGATTTAATATTTAGCCTAGTGTTTTATACTAATGTAGAAAGATGTTGGTTTGAGTAAGCAATCAACTGGCAAAGATTCAACACTCAGCTTTAGGTCTGTACTTAAACCCTTTGGGATGAATATAACGAGAAAGAAGAACTTTAGAAAATGGCCTATTCTGAAAAGCCAGGCCAGCTTTTTCTCCTATATTGCCCTTTAGATAATGGTCAACTAGGTCAGAAATTTAGGTGTTAACCCTCAACTCCTCTCACTTGTCCAATCTAGGTAATTCCAAGTCTTGATGATTCTACTTGCTATAAACCTCTATGCAACCTCTGTCTCAATCAAATCACTCATGATTTTTTACCTAAACTATTGTAAGAGTCTTTTCACTGGTTTCTCATCTTTTGGTCTCACCTCCTTCTAATCAATCCATTCTCCAAATAAGGCATCTGACTATGTCATTCATCTATTTGGAAACAAAACAAAACAGGAACAATAACCATAGAATTATGTTGGTCCCAAGAGATTTATTTTATATTTATATCCTTATATTTAAATATATTATATTCATGAAATACATTTTTAAAAATATTTAAGTAAATAACTATTGGCAATACAAGAAAAAAACTAACAGAAAACTGACAGATAAAGTAAGTAAAAATAAGTACTTAGAATATGTGAAAAACAAAATTCATCAGACTTAATTAATAACAAAAATTGTATTTGATGGACAGTGAATATGCCCTCTTTTCAAATATCTAGAGAATATTTTTTAAATAATCATATGGTATACAAAAAGAAAATCTTTGCATACTCTTACAAGTAGAAATCATACTTGCCCTGTTCTCTGATGATAATGTAAAACTTCTACAAATTTAGAAACAAAGTTAAACAAAAGTCTTCCATTGCTTTAATATTTCAGAACACATTTATATGCAAGTATTAGCCAAAAGAAACACTAGCAGACTAATAAAAAATAACAAAAATGAGATCATGACTTATCAAAACTTTGAAAGCAATATTCAGAAGTCAATTCATAATCTTAAATATTCCATTATTAAAAATGAAGAATGAAATTACATGATTAAGAATCCAATATAATATTAAGCTGAGAGGTGTGTTGTTTATATGGGGAGATGACTTAACTAGATAAGCCTCTAGCAAATTTAATTAAGGAAACAAAGATGAATTATAAATAAATTTAAATGATAAATGGAATATAACAACAAGTACAAAGAAATTTTCCTAAATTATAGGAAACTACTGTAATTGTACCTTAATAAATTTGAAAATCTCAGCAAGTTTGAAATATAATATGTTAAACAGCAAGCATTAGTAAGAAATTCAAAACTTAAATGGGCCTGCAACTGTAGAAACCTTGAAAACAATTATCAGAGAGAAACTTCCAAAAATACTTTAAGGCCACATGTTTTTTCCTTCAAATTTTCTAGGAATAACTAATTCTATAACAATATTATAGAATTGTTATAGAACACTGTTATAGAAATGAAAATCTTTCAGAGTTATTCACATCGGTTTTGAAACTAGCATCATTCTAATACCAAGTTCTGACAGACTATTTCCAAAAGAATATTCTCTTCAGTTTGTGAGCTTATATGCAAAACCTATAAATGAATTCTATCAAATCTACTTCAACAAAACTGCACAATAACAAGTAATTACAAATATTAAAAGGTAATTTTTTAAAAGGTAAAAATATTAACTCATAATGATATAAAAATGAACATACGTTAAAGATTTTATTAAGGAGATTGTAAGATGTTACAACGAGTTCAAAGGATAAGTCAAAGAAGCACAAATTTAATTTAAAGCAACAATAGACCAGAAAAAACAATTAGGAGCTATAAGGAGAAATATATCCTATTCATGATAACAACCAAACACAAAAAAGTTTTTTAGGAATGGCCTTAAGAAGAAATATGTATGACAGAAAAAGGATGTATATGGTAGAAATTACATAACTATACAGAAAAAGAAAATGTATATAAGTAACTTTTGATCATGTAGGTAAAGTCACAAGGCACTCTATTAAATGATAAAATAAAAAAGCCAAGACACAATTTAATGGACAGTGTGTTCATATGGCCTGATTGAGGCATGCTTTCTCTATACAACTTCCAAAGCATTATTCCTCCACCCTCATGCAAAATCTCTTCAGTTTTGAAATCCAAATATGCAGGCGTTAGCATTTTCCTTTCCCTACCACTGGCATCTGTCAGCCTCCAGGTCATCCTCCCGTTTCCATTTTATACTTTGTGTTTTTTTTTTATTTTTTTAAAATGTTTTTATTTATTTCTAGGAGAGAGAGAGAGAGACAGAGAGAGAGACAGCGTGAGCAGGGGAGGGTCAGACAGAGAGGAATCACAGACTCTGAAACAGGCTCCGGGCTCTGAGCTGGCAGTCAGCACAGAGCCCGATGCGGGGCTCGAACCCACGAACCGCGTGATCATGACCTAAGTGAACGTCGGACGCTTAACCAACTAAGCCACCCAGGCGCCCTCTATTTTATACTTTGGCACCTGCTTCACCATCATCTTTCCTATCCCAATTCATACTGTCCTACTGAAAGATTTCACTGTCCTTGTAAAGGATCATAAAAGCTTTAGTTTTATGGGTCATTGATCATAGCTTCAGCAATAAACCCTCTATAGCAGCAGCTTACTCCTCTGACTGTACTATGCACCTTGCCAATCTTTCAGTCAACATGTATTAATTGAATGTATAACCTATGCTAGAATCTGGAGAATAAATAATGAATAACATGCTCTCTGCTCTCATGGCCTCTGACACCTTCCAGTCTTTCTGACAGGGAAAAAGACAAAGAAAGCCAGTTGAGTGTCTATTATCTTAGTATCTCCAAGGAGGACACATAACGAGAAGCATTCTAAATGCATAAAAAGATAATTTATTGCATGCAATGTATGCTATTGGTCCTGTTTCTCACTGGTGAGCATCACTTAGGAATTTGTTAAAATGCAAATTATTGGATAGCACCAGAGACGTACTGAATCAAAACTCTGGCGGGGGGGGGGGGTGCCTAGCAATGTGTTTTAACAAGCTTTCCAGGTTAAAAGCATATAGTTTGAGAATGGCCGCCTCAAGGCATTAAAGGATTCATTTTCAGGAATCCATTGTGAAAGACTAAATTCACCTTTCTGTTAGCAATCTCTTCTTTTAGGTTTCTCATACTCCATTCTCTGCACAGCTACTCTTTTTTTTTTTAATTTTTAAGATGTTTTATTTATTTTTAAGAGAGAGAGAGAGAGGGAGAGAGAGCGTGAGCAGGGGAGGGTCAGAGAGAGAGAGGGAGTCACAGAATCCAAAGACAAGCTCCAGGCTCTGAGCTAGCTGTCAGCACAGAGCCCGACATGGGGCTCTAACCCATGAACCGTGAGGTCATGACCTGCACAGAAGTCGGACACGAGATCATGACCTGAGCCGAAGTCGGACGCTTAATGGACTGAGACACCCAGGCGTCCGTGTACAACTACTCTTTAATATCATCAAAGCCTCAAATATCATTTTCTCCTATTCTTCCATGGCCCATGACTCTCCTTACTCACTCAATCTGAGCAAGTACATTCATTCATGGTTTTAACTATCACCTCTGTGTTCATAACTGCATCTCTAGTTTTAATCTATCCCCAAAATTCATATGTACAGTGGCCTGGTAAAAATCTCTATGGGAAAACCCAACAGTAAATGCAGTGCAATGTGTATAAATCTGAATTCATTATCTAGCTTATAAAATTCTGCTTCCAATAGCACCTGGTAGTATTTTCATCCACCTTGCCATCCAAATGAGAAACCTGAGTCATTTTTGACTTCTTGTTCTCCTCACTAAGCCATGTTAATTTTACCTTTTAGATGCTTCTAGAATTTGTCCTCTTCTCTTAATTCCACTACTTTTGCCCTGGTTCAGTCCCTCATCATCTTGCCCTTGGACTATTTCCGTAGCCTCTCAGCTGTCTCAGATCTGTCTGCCAAAGTGTTGCCACAGACATAAATCTAAAATACAGATTCAATTATATCAATCCCCTGCTGAAAATATGTCAGTGGTCATCATTGCCCAAAGACATGGTGTGTGTGTGTGTGTGTGTGTGTGTGTGTGTGTGTGTGTGTATGCCTCTGGTATATATATATATACCCTCCATGGTATATAGATACATGACCACACAATTTAGTAGTTCTGATCTAAATTCTATGACCTGAAAAGCCTAAAAGTGCTTTTTATGTGGGCCTCTACGGATAAAACATTTTGTCAAGTCTTGGAGGCATGAGAGGAGGTGCTGCTTGGTATGCATTGTTGTATCCCTAGCATCTAATACATGTATGGCCCATTGGAAAGATTCAGAATTTTAAATTTACACATCTTGATATAGGGAAGCAGAGAATATGAGTAACTAGTCCACTTGGTAGTTATATTGTCATGGTCGCCTGAACTGGCAAGTGAGATTGTATTCAGTCTCTTATGAGTATGCTTATTTGTGACTCTTGTTTTTCAGTAACTGATCATCTCTAGACACACTGATCAAAAAACAAACTAACAAACAAATCTAGTTTTTGTCCTGCAAAACTGATGTCCAGATCTTGAATCAACATGAATATGAACAGAAACTACCATATTTTGGGACTTTGTCCAGGCTATCTGCCAACTTCCCTAGTTGACCTCTCTCTGTTGTTGTCATTATGCCATCTAATCTACAATTAAATGGAAGCAGTTAAACTGTTAAAACTGATTAAAACTGTAATTACCCTGTTGAGTATTAATATACCAGTGATATACTGTCTCACTAAAGCCAGTAGGCATGTCCCAGCCCTGTGCTTTTCCACTGCTCCATTAAAGCCAGTGGGCATGGCCTGGTCCTTCAATCTTTCTCTGCCTTGCTAAAACTACTGGACATGTGCAGTCCACACAGGAGAAAACCTTGATCTCTCGATCTTATGGCCAGGGGCTCTGCATCTGCAGGCCAATAGGACTGAAAGAATCAGAGACACAGTTCTTAACAGGCTACCACTACCAAGCAGCAGGCTGAGACACACCCTAAATCTTCCTGTGAAAAAAGCCTATTTACTTGTCTGGAGCTTCAACTTGAGGGATAGGTGTCAGGTTTACCATACATATAGAGGCTAAGGAGATACTCTACAGTTTGCTGGTACCCTTCAGAAAGGAGTTTATGCATTATTTAGAGCCCTGATTTTTGCAACAGTTGCCTAGGGGAAACCTCCAGATTGCTAGGACAGGAGGACAGCAGGGATTATGACTGCAGTCCCACATGCTTGTATATATTTGCATTCTTTAAAACCAGGCTTCTAATCAGCCTGAAACAAGGTGATGACTGAGATGGCATCAGAAATATGTTCACCAAACTTGAAAGAATAATGAATAAACACAGTGAGAACTTTAACAAAAGATAGAAATTGTAAGACTGTACCAAACAGAAGTCACAGAGCTGAAGAATACAATAACTGAACTGAAAAGTACACTAGAGGGGTTCAGTGGTAGATTGATGAAGCAGAAGAAAGGATCAGTGATCTGGAAAACAGAGCAGTGGAATTCACCCAAACAAAACAGTGAAAAGAAGAATTTTAGAAAGTGAAGATTATGTAAAGGACTTATGGGGAAACAACAAACAGAATAACATTTACATTATAGGTTCCATACGGAGAAGAGAGTGAGAAAAGGGCAGAAAACATATTTGAACAAATAATGGCTGAAAACCTCCCTAACCTGGAGAAGGAAATAGACATCCAGATACAGAGAGCTCAGAGAGTTTAAAATAAAATAAACCCCAAAAGATCCACACCAAGACACATTATAATGAAAATATCAAAAGTTAAATAGAAAATCTTAAAAGCAGCAAGAAAAAGAAAGCTTTCACACACAAGGGAACCCCAGTAAGGTTATCAGCAGATTTTTCAGCAGAAATTTTGCAGACTAGAAGAGAGTGGTATTATATATTCAAAGTGCTGAAAGGAAAAATCTTTCAACCAACAATATTCTACCTGGTATGGTTATCATGGGGAATTGAAGGAGAGGAAGAGTTTTCTAGACAAATAAAAGCTAAAAGAGTTATTACCCCTAAACTGGCTTTATAAGAAAGGTGAAAGGGACTTCTTTAAGCTGATAAAAGGGGCGCCTGGGTGGCTCAGTTGGTTGAGCGACCAACTTCGGCTCAGGTCATGATCTCAGGGTCCATGCGTTTGAGCCCCGCATCGGATTCTGTGCTGACAGCTAGCTCAGAGCCTGGAGTCTGTTTCAGATTCTGTGTCTCCCTCTCTCTCTGACTGTCCCATGCTCACACTGTCTCACTCTAACTCTCAAAAATAAATAAAAAACATTTTTTAAAAAGCTGAATAAAAGGGTACTAATTAGTACCGAGAAATGTATGAAAGTAAAAATCTTATTTGTAAAGGTAAATATATAGTAAAGGTAGTGAGTTAATCACTTATAAAGCTAATATGAAGATTAAAACACAAAAGGAGTAAAATAATGATGGCTACAATAATTAGCAAAGAGACACAAAAGTACATAAGATATAACATCAGAAATATAAAATGAGGGGGTGGAATAAAAAAGTAGGGTTTTAGAATGTGTTAAAAATGAACTTGCTATCAACTTAAAATTGACTATATATGTATATGTATATACATATATATATGTATATGTATATACATATATATATGTATATATTCAATAAAAATATTCAGTAAACCATGCTGTAAATAGATGTGCTGTCATCCAGGCTTTATTGTCCCACTTACAGAGCACAGGCAGAGTAGATTTAACATAATTATTGACCCTTTGCCCTGTGCTTTTCTTCCGTCTGGCTCTTCCTGAGTTCCAGCTTTTTAAAATAAGCCAGGGATCTAGCAAATTAATTGAGCCAAGGAGGAGGTCAGGGGAATGTGTCACCTGTACACAGTCATTCTGAACCACACCTGTTGCCATGTTTATAAGTGGTGACCCTGCCTCTGTCTGCTGCTAATGGTGAGAAACTTGAGACAAATAAATGCAGGATCCAAGAGCCAGGCAGCAGAACCACAGCAGAGGCAGAGCTGGGCTACCTCAAGAAACAAGCCAAAGTACACATGGTGAAGAGTCCCAAATACCACTACAAGAAGGGAAATAAAATAACCAAAGTCTCAACAAGAGAGACCAAGAGACACCATTCAAAGAATATTTCCTGAATGGAAAGACCCTGGACAGTCAATGAGCTTTCTTTGGTACAGTGGTACTCACAGGTGCAGAGCACATAACAAGCTTTCAAAACGAACAAGAGACAGAAAGCTAGCCAAAATGACAAAAAGGAAGAACGCTCCTCTAAAGAGATGCCAGGAAGATATGACAGCTAAAGAACTGCTCAAAACAGATATAAGCAACATAACTGACCAAGAATTTAGAACAATAGTCGCAAAATTAATCGCTGGCTTGAAAAAGGCATGGAATACATCACAGAAGCTATTGCAACAAAGACTATGGAGTTTAAAAATAGTTGTGATGAATTAAACAATGCTATAAATGAGGTGCATAATAAAATGGAAACGTCTAATGCACGGATTGAGAGGCAGAGAGGAGAATAGGTGAATTCGAAGACACAGTTACACAAAAAGAAAAAGCCAAGAAAAAGAGAGATAAACTGATACAGGAGCGTGAAAAGAAAGTTCGAGAACTGAGTGATACAATCAAACAGAACAATATCTGTATCATAGGAATTCCAGAAGAGGAAGAGAGAGGGACAGGCACTGAAGGAGTCCTTTAACAAATTATACCTGAGAACGTCTCCACTCTAGGGAAGGAAACAGTGAAATCCAAGAGGCACAGAGAACTCCCCTCAGACGTAACTTGAATCGACCTTCTGCACGAAATATCCTAGTGAAACTGGCAAAAATATAAGGAGAAAGAGAATTCTGAAAGCAGCTAGGGAGAAAAGCGCCCTAACATACAAAGGGAAACCTATCAGAGTGGTGACAGACCTATCTACTGAAACTAGGCAGGCCAGAAAAGAATGGCAGGAAATCTTCAATGTAATGAACAGAAAAAAAAATGTGCAGCCAAGAATCCTCTATCCAGCAAGCCTGTCATTCAGAATAGAAGGAGAGATAAAGGTTTTCCCAAATAAACAAAAAAATGAAAGAATTCATCACCACTAAACCAGCTCTACAAGAAATCCTGAGGGTACTCTATGAGGAAAATGTTGCAAGGAACGCGAAGTACCAGAGACACCACTATAAGCATCGACCCTACAAAGAACACCGTGACCCTAAACACATATTTTTCAATAATAACACTGAGTGTAAATAGACTAAATGCTCCAATCAAAAGACATAGAGTAGCAGAATGGATGAAAAGAGAAAATCCATCTATTTGCTGTCTACAAGAGACTCCTTTTAGACCTAAGAACACCTTCAGATTGAAAGTAAGGGGATGGAAAATATTTAGCATGCTACAGGAAGTCAAAAGAAAGCTGGAGTAGCCATACATATATCAGACAAACTGGACTTTAAAGTAAAGGCAGTAATCAGGGGCAAGATGGTGGAGAAATAGGGAGCTCCGTGCATTGCACTCACCCCCATATCTCATACGGAAAAGATGTGAAGCCATAGGAAACCTTACAGAACCCAAGAGATTGGGAGAAAAAGGACGCAGAATCCACTGAGAAAGCCTCCTAACGTGAGTGCGAATTGGGGAAGATAAAATCTGGCTGGGATCGGAAACTCGAGGGACCAGGGCTACCCCCTCTGCGGGGAGTGAGAGAGGGAAAAGAGAGAGTCCAAAACTACTCAAGATACGGTCCCTGTGGCTTGGAAACAGAAACACCTCAGCTAGGGGCACAGGACCCTGCGCGCCAAATCCCTACACGGCAGGTCCCAGTGCGCCAACTCCCAGAGGGGCTGCACACCACTGCTCCTTTGTACTCCTGGAACGGCTGGATCCCTGGAGGAACCGCACGCGTGTACCTCCATGCTCCTGGCTGGCTGGACCTCTAGAGAGAAGGAGAAGGGCTTAAAACTGGGAGATTTGCCTGCGAGTTCGTGTTTCGGGTGATGAGACACAGAGGGACCTGGTTTCCCTCTCTCCAGTGGGCCTGCACGCCCCCCAGACAAGCCCCCATCCTTGCTCACCAACCCGACCTGGAGGAGAAGGGAATAGCGATTCTGGCTCCACCCCCAGGGCTAGGCAAGAGGCTTGGAATTGCCCCGAGGGGCTCGCCTGCGAGATTGTGTCTACGGCAATTTCAGTGGGGTGCGCGGACTGGTACATGGAAACTAGGCCTGGCCTGGGTTAAAGAGCACAACCCACAGTGGCTGCGCCCCCGGCACAGGGAGTTTACACACCAAAAAAAGCGAGGTGCAGCGCTTGGTTCAAGAAGGAACTGGAGCACCGCCACTCTCCTCCCCACAACCACCAATGCAGAACTCTCACCTGAAGCATTGGATCACACCATGCCCATCCCTGCTAGAGAGCTGCCCTCCTCCCTTTTTTTTTTCCTCTCTCTTTTTTTTCTTTTTTCTCTTTCTTTTTCTTTTTTTTTTTCAGAACACTGACCTGATTAACTCTGGTTACTGGCTTGCTTAAACAGTCACATCTAGTCCATTCTGTAGATGTAAATTCTACACCTACCGACCTTTTCATCTCTTTCTCTCAGGAGTAATTAGACTATATAGTTTCTCTGGATAACACCAGTGTCCTTCTCTCACCTATTCAACCATATTCCACTCTTTAGCTCTTTGAAAAAAGCTTCTTATCCCTTCTGCCTATTCATTCTATTTCCAATTTTCCCTCATCCCACCCTGTCTTCTCTCTCTTTCTCTATGCTCTTCAACAACCACTGCAATATAACCGGCTATTTTATTGTAGCTGGGAAATCTGGTTACGTGCTTTAAACCCTTCTTTGTCCATCGGTTTCCTTCTTTTTTCCTTTTCTTTTCTTCTTTTTGACCTTTTAATGTAATTTTTATTTTCTATTATTCGCCTTCCCTCCTCCGTCTTTTCTCTTAACTTTTTCGTTTTCTCTCTGTTTCCATGTTAGTTGGATTTGTCTATGCGTTTGTGTGCCTCTGCTCCCTGTGTGTTTGTCTCTCTGTTTTCTTCTCCAGGGCTACCTCAAGAAACAAGCCAAAGTACACATGGTGGAGAGTCCCAAATACCACTACGAGTAGGAAAATAAAATAACCAAGGTCTCAACAAAAGAGACCAAGAGATACAATTCAAAAAACACTCTCTGAAAGGATAGGCCCTGGACAGTCAAAGAGTCTTCTTGAATGCAGCAGCGCTCACAGGTGCAGAGAGCATAACAAGTCTTTAAAACTAGCAAGAGACAGAAAGCTAACTAAAATGATGAAATGAAAGAGCTCTCCTCCAAAGAAATTCCAAGAAGAATTGACAGCTAATGAACTGCTCAAAACAGATATAAGCAGCATAACTGAACAAGATTTTAGAACAATAATCGTAAAATTAATCGCTGGGCTTGCAAAAAGCATAGAGGACATCAAAGAAACTATGGCTACAAACAACATGGGAAGAGATAGGAAATCTGAACAGACCCATAGCTAGTGAAGAATTCAAATAGGTTATCAAAAATCTCCCAACAAATAAGAGCCCTGAACCTGATGGCTTCTCTTGGGAATTCTACCAGACGTTTAAAACAGAATTAATACCCATTATTCTCAAGCTATTCAAAAAAATAGAAATGGAAGGAAAACTCCCAGACTCATTTTATGAAGCCAGCATCACTCTGATTCCCAAGCCAGAGAGAGATCCAGCAAAAAAAGAGAACTACAGGCCAATATCCTTGACGAGTACAGATGCAAAAATCCTCAACAAGATACGTGCAAATTGAATCCAACACCACATAAAAAGAATCATCCACCAAGATTAAGTGGGATTCATTCCTGGGTTACAGGGCTGGTTCAATATTTGCAAATCAATCAATGTGACACATCATATCAACAAAAGAAAAGATAAAAACCATATGATCCTGTCGATAGATGCAGAAAAAGCATTTGACAAAATACAGCATCCCTTCTTAATAAAGACGCTAGAGAAAGTCGGGCTAGAAGGAACCTACTTAAACATAATAAAAGCCATCTATGAGAAGCCTTCAGCTAACATCATCCTCAACAGGGAAAAACTGAGAGCTTTCCCCTGAGATCAGGAACACGATAGGGATGTCCACTCTCACCACTGCTGTTTAACAGAGTGCTGGAAGTCCTAGCATCAGCCATCACACAACAAAAGGAAATCAAAGGCATCAGAAGTGGCAAAGAAGAAGTCAAACTTTCACTTTTCGCAGATGACATGATAGTCTACATAGAAAACCTGACAGACTCCACCAGAAGCCTACTAGAACTGATCCATGAATTCACCCAAGTTGCAGGGTACAAAATCAACATACAGAAATCGGTTGCATTTTTATACACCAACAGAGAGAGAAATCAAGAAACTGATCCCATTCACAACTGCACAAAAAAAAACATAAAATACCTAGGAATAAACCTAACCAAGGATACAAGAGATCTGTATGATGAAAACTAAAGAAAACTTATCAGAGAACTCTAGATGTTGGCGAGGATGTGGAGAAACGGGCATCCTCCTACACTTTTGGTGGGAATGTAAACTGGTGCAGCCCCTCTGGAAAACAGTGTGGTGGTTGCTCACAAAATTAACAATAGAACTCCCCTATGACCCAGCAATAGCACTTCTAGGAATTTACTCAAGGTATATAGGAGTGCTGATGCATAGAAGCACATGTACCCCAATTTTCATAGCAACACTCTCAACAATAGCCAAAACATGAAAGAGCCTATGTGTCCATCAAAGGACGAATGGATCAAGAAGACATGGTTTATCTATACGATGAAATACTACATGGCAATGAAAAAGAATGAAATCTGTCTATGTGTAGCAACATGGATGGACCTTTAGTGTGTTATGCTGAGCAAAATAAGTCAGGCAGAGAATGACAAATATCATATGTTTGCACATATAGAAAGATTAGGAGGAACTTAACAGAGGACCATGGGGGAGAAGAAGGGGGAATGGTGGGGGAAAGGGAGGAGGCAAACCATGAGAGACTCTTGAATGCTGAGAACAAACTGAGGACTCATGGGTGTGGGGGAGGAGGGGATGGGCATGGAGGAGGGCACTTGTGGGGATGAGCACTGGGTGTTATATGGAAACCAACTTGACAATAAACTATTTGTAAAAAAATGAATAAAAAAAAAAGTAAAGGCAGTAAACAGGAATGAAGATGGGCATTATATAACAATTACAGGGTCTATCCCTGGAAGAGCTCACAATTATAAATGTCTAAGCACCAAATATGGGAGCACCAAAATACATAAAACAATTAATCACAAGAAACATTCTTATGGATAAGAATGTGCTAATAGCAGGGGACTTTAATACTCCACTTACAGCAATGGATAGATCAACTAGACAGAAAATCACTAAAGAAACAATGGACATGAAAGACACATTGGACCAGATGGATCTGACAAATATATTTAGAACTTACATCCTGAGGCATGGAATTCACTTTCTTCTCAAGTGCTCATGGCACATTCTCCAAGATAGATCACATACTGGGTCAATAAAGCAGCCCTCAATAAATATAAAAGAAATGAAATCATACCATGCACACTTTCAGATCACAATGCTATGAAACTTGAAATCAAACAGGAAGAAGTCTGGAAAACTCCAAAAACATGGAGGTTAAAGAACACCCTACTAAAGAATGAATGGGCCAATCAGGCAATGAGAGAGAAATTTAAAAAATATATGGAAACAAATGAAAATGAAAATACAACAATCCAAATCTTGGGATGCGGCAAAGGCAGTCCTAAGAGGAAAGTACATTGCACTCCAGGCTTATTTCAAGAATTAGAAAAGCGCAAGTCAAAATCTAACAGCTCACCTAAAGGAACTAGAGGGAGAGAAACAAGAGCATCCCAAACCCAGAAGAAAAACAAAAATAGGGCAGAAACAAAAAATATAGAATCCAAAAAACAGTCAAGATCTATGAAACAAAAGAGTTGGTTTTTTGAAAAAATAAACAAAATTGATAAACCTCTAGCCAGGCTTCTCAAAAAAAAGAGAGCACCCAAATAGACAAAATCATGAATGAAAATGGATTTATTACAACCAGTCCCTCAGAAATACAAGCAATTATCAGGGAATACTATGAAAAATTATATGCCAACAAATGGACAATGTAGGAAGAAATGGACAAATTCCTAAACACACTCACTACCAAAATTCACACGGGAAGAATAGAAAATCTGAACAGACCAATAGTAGTGAAGAAATTGAATCAGTTATCAAAAATTTCCCAACAAATAAGAGCCCTGGGCCAGATGGCTTCCTGGGGAATTCTACCAGACATTTAAATCAGAGTTAATACCCATTCTCTCAAGCTATTCCAAAAATAGAAATGAAAGGAAAACTTGGATTCATTCTATGAAGCCAGCATCACTGATTCCCAAGCCGAGACCCAGCAAAAAAAAGCAAAAAAAAAAAAAAAAGAGAGAGAGAGAGAGAGAGAGAACTAGAGGCCAATATCCTTGATGAATAAGGATGCAACAGTCGTCAACAAGATACTTGTAAATCAAATTCTACAACACATAAAAAGAATTATCCATCAAGATCAAGTGAGATTCATTCCTGGGTTACAGAGCTGGTTCAATATTCGCAAATCAATTAATGTGACACATCACATCAACAAAAGAAAAGATAAAAACCATGTGATCTTGTCAGTAGATGCAGAAAAAGTATTTGACAAAATACAGCATCCCTTCTTCATTAAGAGCCTCCCGAAAGTCGGGATAGAGGGAACTTACTTAACCATCATAAAATCCATCTATGGGAAGCCCCCAGCTAACATCATCCTCAATGACAAAAAAATGAGAACTTTCCCCCTGAGATCAGGAACACAGCTGGGATGTCCACTCTCACCACTGCTGTTTAACATAGTGCTGGAAGTCCTAGCATCAGCCATCAGACAACAAAAGGAAATTAAAGGCATTAGAATTGGCAAAGAAGAAGTCAAACTAACACTTTTCGCAGACATGATACTCTACATAGAAAACCCGACAGACTCCACCAGAAGCCTACTAGAACTGATCCAACAATTCAGCAAAGTTGCAGGGTACAAAATCAACATACAGAAATCAGGGTTTTTAATACAACATGATGAATTGAGAAAGAAGCAACAGAAAGATAAATCAAGATCCCATTCACAATGCACGAACCGACTTAAGCCACCCAGGCGCCACTCATTTTTATATACCAATAATGAAGCAACAGAAAGATAAATCAAGAAACTGATCCCATTCACAACTGCACAAAAACAAAAACAAAAACCAAAAAACCAACCATAAAATACCTCGGAGTAAACCTAACCAAAGATATAAGAGATGTGTATGATGAAAACTGTAGAAAACTTACGAAGGAAATTGAAGAAGACACAAAGAAATGGAAAAACATCCCATGCTCATGCATTGAAAGAATAATTACTGTTAAAATGTCATTACCCAAATTACCCAAACTACCCAAAGCAATCTGCACATTCAATGCAATCCCAATCAAAATTGCACCAGCATTCTTCTCATAACTAGAACAAACTATCCTAAAATTTGTATGGAACCACAAAAGACCCCGAATAGCCAAAGTAATATTGAAGAAGAAAACCAAAAACGGGAGGCATCACAATCCCAGACTTTAGCCTCTACTACAAAGCTGTAATCATCAAGACAGTATGATATTGTCACAAAAACAGACACATAGATCAATGGAATAGAATAGAGAAGTCAGAATTGGACTCAAAAATGTATGGCCAACTAATGTTTGACAAAGCAGGAAAGAGTATCCAATGGGGGAAAAAAAAAGCCTCTTTAACAGATGGTGCTGGGAGGACTGGACAGCAACATGCAGAAGAATGAAACTAGATCGCTTTCTCACACTATACACAAAAGTAAACTCAGAATGAATAAAGGACCTGAATGTGACACAGAAAACCATCAAACCTTAGAGGAGAATGCATGAAACTACCTCCTTGGCCTCAATCGCAACAATTTCTTACTTGACACATCTCCAAAGGCAAGGGAACCAAGAGCAAAAATGAGCTATTGGGACCTCATCAAGATAAAAAGCTTCAGCATGGCAAAGGAAACAATCCATAAAACTAGTAGGCAACCGACGGAATGGGAAAAGATAGTTGCAAATGACATATCAGATAAAGGGCTAGTATCCAAAATCTATAATGAACTCACCAAACTCCACACCCGAAAAACAAATAATCCAGTGAAGAAATGGGCAGAAGACTTGAAAAGACACTTCTCCAAAGACGACATCCAGATGGCCAACAGACACAGGAAATGATGCTCAGCGTCCCTCATCATCAGAAAAATGCAGATCAAAACCACACTGAGATACCATGTCACGCCAGTCAGAGTGGCTAAAATGAAGAAATCAGGAGATTATAGATGCTGGTGAGGATGTGGAGAAATGGGCACCTTCCTTCACTGTAGGTGGGAATGTAAACTGGTGCAGCCCCTCTGGAAAACAGTGTTGAGATTCCTCAGAAAATTAACAACAGAACTCCCCTATGACCGAGCAATATCACTGCTAGGAATTTACCCAAGGGATACAGGAGTGCTGACGCATAGGGGCATATGTACTCCAATGTTCATAGTAGCACTTTCCACAATAGCCAAATTATGGAAAGAGCCTAAATGTCCATCAACTGATGAATGGATCAAGAAGATGTGGTTTAATCTATACAATGGAATACTACATGGCAATAAGAAAGAATGAAATCTGGCCAATTGCAGTGATGTGGATGGAACTTGAGGATGTTATGCTGAGCCAACTAAATCAGGCAGAGAAAGACAGATACCATATGTTTTCACTTACAGGTGGATTAGGAGAAACTTAATGGAGGATCATGGGGTAGAAGAAGGGGAAAATAGTTGGGGAGAGGGAGGGAGGCAAACCATGAGAGACTCTTGAATGCTGAGAACAAACTGTTCTCAGGGCTGTAGGAGAGAGGGGAAGGGGAGTGATGGGAATGGAGGAGGGCACTTGTTGGGATGAGAATTGGATGTTATATGGAAACCAACTTGACAACAAACTACGAAAGAGAAAAAACTATAATTTTTAGGGGCTCTAGGAATTTCAGAATGGTAAGTGAGCCTTGGCTTTAACTTATTCACGAGCAGTGCCTAACAAGAGAGTTAGCCTGTCCTTTCTACCTTTCAAGCTAGAGAGTGGCTTCTAATTAGCTATAAAGTCCTAGATGTCATCTTCTTCCAATACAAGGCTGTTTCATCTACATCAAAAATCTGTTTTTTATTGTGGCCACCTTCATTAATCATCTTAGCTAGATCTTCTGGATAATTTGGTGCAGTTTCTACACGAGCACTTGCTGTTTCACCTTGCACTTTAATGTTATGGAAATGGCTCCTGTCCTTTAACCTCATGAACTAACGTCTGCTAGCTTCAAACTTTTCTTCTTTAGCTTCCTCACCTTTCTCAGCCTTCATAGACCTGAAGACACTCAGGGTCTTATTCTAGATTAGGCTTTGGTTTAAGGGAATATTGTGACTGGTTTGATATTCTTTCCAGACCACTAAAACTTTCTCCATATCAGCAATAAGATTCTTTTGCTTTCTTATTATTTGTGTGCTACTGGAGTAGCATTTTTAATTTCTTACAAGAACTTTTCCTTAGTATTCATAACTTGGTCAACTGTTTGGTTTACAAAGCCTAGATTTTGGCCTATCTCAGCTTTTGACATGCCATCCTCGTTAAGCTTAATCATTTCTAGCTTGATTTAAAGTGAAAGACATATTGGATGTCTGAGTGGCTCTGTCAGTTGAGTGTCCGCCTCTTGATTTCAGTTCAGGTCATGATTCCAGGGTCATGGGATTGAGCCCCGCCTTGGGCTCCACTCTGAGCAGGGAGCCTGCTTAAGATTCTCTCTCTCTCTCTCTCTCTCTCTCTCTCTCTCCTGACCCCTCCCCTGCTCACACTTTTTTCTCTATCTAAAGTAAAAATAGAGGTGCCTGGGTGGCTTAGTCGGTTAGCGTCCGACTTTCGCTTAGGTCATGATCTCGTGGTTCGTGGGTTCGAGCCCCGCGTCGGGCTCTGTGCTGACTGCCAGCTCAGAGCCTGGATCCTGTTTCGGATTCTGTGACTCCCTCTCTCTGTGACCCTCCCCTGCTCACGCTGTCTCTCTCTCTCTCCTAGAAATAAATAAAAAACATTATAAAAAAAATAAAAAATAAAGTAAAAAATAAATAAGGTAAGAGACACATGACTCTTGCTTTCACTTAAAGGAAGTGAATACTTTCAGTTTAGGATTATTAATTGGTCTCATTTCAGTATAGTTGTCTCAAGGAGTTACAAGGAGATAGATAGTGGATAATAGCTGGTCAGTGGAGTAATTGGAGCGCATATATTACTGATTAAATTTGCTGTCTTATATTGGTATGGTTCATGGAACCCAAAACAATTACAATAGTGACATTAAAGATAACTGATCACAGATTACCATAAAAAATATAATAATAGGGGCGCCTGGGTGGCTTAGTCGGTTGAGCGTCTGACTTTCGCTTAGGTCATGAGCTCGCGGTTCGTGGGTTCGAGCCCCGCCTCGGGCTCTGTGCTGACTGCCAGCTCAGAACCTGGAACCTGTTTCAGTCTGTGACTCCCTCTCTCTCTGACCCTCCCCTGTTCACGCTGTCTCTCTCTCTCTCCTAGAAATAAATCAAAAAAAAAAACATTTAAAAAAATATAATAATAATGAAAATGTTTGACATATTTTAAGAATTACCAAATTGTGACACAGAGACATGAAGTAAGAAAATGCTGTTGGAAAAATGACACCAATAAACTTGCCCAACACATCATTTCCATAAACCTTCAATTTGTAAAAAAAAAAAAAACAACAAACAAAAACAAAAACACAGTATCTGTGAAGCATAATAAAACAAAGTACAATAAAATGAAACATTCCTGTTTTGGAAGCCCTAACCAGAACAATAACTCAAGAAAAGAAATAAAAGGCATCCAAATTGGAAAGGAAAAAGTAAAACTGTCACTATTTGTGGACAATATGATTTTATATATAGAAAATCTAAAGACGTCACCAAAAAACTGTTAAAACAGTTTAAAATATTCAGTGAAGTTATGGGGTACAAAATCAACATACAAAATACAGGATAAATTTCTATACACTGACAATAAACTATCAGAAGGAGAAATTAAGATAATCATCTAATTTACAATTGCATCAGAAAGAATAAACTATATAGAAATAAATTTTATGTAGGAGGGGAAGATCTATATAGTGAAAATTATATTGATGAAATAAATCAAAGATGACACAGATGAATGGAAAGTAATTCCATGGTTATGGATTAGAATAATTAATATTTAAAATGTCCATTTACGGGGCGCCTGGGTGGCTTAGTCGGTTAAGCGTCCGACTTTCGCTTGGGTCATGATCTCACGGTTCGTGGGTTCGAGCCCCGTGTCGGGCTCTGTGCTGCCTGCCAGCTCAGAGCCTGGAGCCTGTTTCAGTCTGTGACTCCCTCTCTCTCTGACCCTCCCCTGCTCACGCTGTCTCTCTCTCTCTCCCAGAAATAAATTTAAAAAAAACATTAAAAAAATTAAAAAAATAAAATGTCCATTTACTCAAAGATATCTACAGATTCAGTATAATCCTTATCAAAATTCCAATGACTTTTTTTCCCAGAAATAGAAAAAAATTATACTAATAGTTCAATGGAACCACAAGACCCTGAATAGCCAAAGCAATTTTGAGAAAGAAGAATATAGCAGGAGGCATCACACTCCTTGATTTCAAACTATATTGCAAAGCTATAGTAATCAAAACAGTATGGTTTTGACATAAAAACAGACACATGGATCAATATACTAGAACAGAGTCCAGAAATAAACCCATACATATATGGTAAATTAAATTATGACAAAGGCACCAAGAATATAGAATGAGGAAAGGGCAGTCTCTTTAATAAATGATGCTGGGAAATCTGGACAGCCACATGTCCAGGAATGAAGGAATGAAGACTAAACTACTGTCTTTTACCATATACAAAAATTAACTCAAAGTGGATTAAAGACTCAAATGTAAGACCTGAAACCATAAAACTCCTTGAAGAAAACATAGATGATAAGTTCTTTGACATCAATCTTTGCCTAGATCTTTTGGATCTGACTCCAAGAGCAAAGGCAGCAAAAGCAAATATAAATAAGTAGCACTACATCAAACTAAATATATTTAACACAGCAAAGGGAGCCCTCAACAAAATGGAAAGACAACTCACTGAAATGAGAGAAACTATTTGCATATTATATATCTGATAAGGGATTCATATCTAAAACATATAAAGAACTCATACAACTCAACAGCAAAATAAATTCTGATTAAAGAATGGGCTGAGAATCTGAGTAGACATTTTTCCAAAGAAGACATACAGATGGCAAACAGGCACATGAAAAGTTGTTTAACATCACAAATCATCAGGAAAATAAAAATGAAAACCACAAAATGATATCACCCCACACTTGTTAGAATGGCTATTATCAAAAAGACAAGAAATAATAAATGTTGGAAGGGTGTGAAGAAAAGGGAACTCTAGTTCACTGTTAAGGGAAATGTAATTGGTGCAGCCACTATGGGAAACAGCATAGAGGCTTCTCAAAATACTTAAAATAGAACTCCCGTATGTTTCAGGAATTCCACTTCTGAGTACTTAACCTAAGGAAAATCAAAACACTAATTTGAAAACATACATGCACCCCCATGTTTATTGAAGCATTATTTACACTAGCCAACCTACAGAAACAACTTAAGCATCTATCAGGAGATGAATGGAAAAGAAGTGGTATATATGTACAATAGAATACTACTCAGCCATAAAAAATGAAATCTTGCTATCTGCAACAACATAGATGGACTCCAAAGGTATTTAGCTAAGTTAAATAAGTCACACAGAGAAAGACAAATACCATATGATTTCACTTATATGTGGAATCTGAAAAGAAAACAAATGAACAAACAAAAAGTCATAGACACAGAGAACAGAATGGTGGTTGTCATGGGGTAAGACGTTTGGGGGTTTGGCAAAATAGGTGAAGGGAGTCAAGAGGGACAGTATTCTAGTTATAAAATCAATCAGTCTTAGGGATGTAATGTATAGCATGGTGACTACAGTCAATAATACTGTATTGCGGGGGTGTCTGTGTGGCTCAGTTAAGCATCCGACTTTGGTTCAGGTCATTATCTCACGGTTCGTGGGTTCAAGCCCTGCGTCGGGCTCTGTGCTGACAGCAAGCTCAGAGCCTGGAGCCTGCTTCAGATTCTGTGTCTCCCTCTCTCTCTCTGACCCTCCCCCTGCTTACGCTGTCTCTCTCTCTCTCTCAGAAATAATGGAGGACAATGCGGGAGAAGAAGGGTAAAAACAGTTGGGAAGAGGGAGGGAGACAAACCATGAGAGACTCTTGAATGCTGAGAACAAACCGAGTGAGGGCTGATGGGAATGGGGGAGAGGGGAAGGGGGGTGATGGGCATGGAGGAGGGCACTTGTGGGGATGAGCACTGGGTGTTATATGCAAACCAACTTGACAATAAACTATTTAAGAAAAAAAATAAATAAAACATTAAATTTTTTAAAAAATGTATTGTGTATTTGAAAGTTGCTAAGAAAATCTTAAAATTTCTCAACACGAAAAAAAGTTCTTTTTGTAATTTTGTATGGTGACAAATGGTAAATAAACTTACTGTGATGACCGTTTCTCAGTGTATACAAATATAAAATTCATATGTTGTATACATGAAATTAATATAAATTTAAAATCATATTAAAAATATATATATATGATTTCATGGATAGGAGGAGTTTCACAGTTGACACAGTTTTAGAGACGTCCTGGAAAGGCTATTGGTGGAAGAATCAAAGTAATATAAAGCAAGGGTAGGTAAACTTTTGTCAAATCTGGCTTGCCACCTGCTCAGCCATCTATGTGTTGTCTGTGCCTGCTTTTATACCACTGTTAAAGAGTTGAGTTGTTGCAACACAAACCAATGGCCCCCAAGCTGAAAATATTTACTACCTGGCCCTTTACAGAAAAAGTTTGTTGTCTCTTGATATAAGCATCCTCCAAAAAGAAGACCTTAAGACTATATATAAGGGCTAAAAATACAGAAAGAGAACCATCATAGTCTATAAGTGAGACGGAATTAAAAATAATCACAGAATATTTAAATCAACGAACAGATGAGGAATACTAATGAATTTTTGAGATTGTAGTATTCTTCTCTTTATTGAAGTATAGTTGGCATACAATGGTAGTATCAGGTGTACAACATAATGAATTAACACTTGCATACACTAGCATGTAACATTTATAAAAATGAATGTAGTTACCATCTGCTGCCATAAAAAAAAGTCGCAATATTATTGACTCTATTCCTTATGCTGTACTTTTCTTTTGAATTTGGGTGATGGTGTGGTTAGTATAAGGCAAAATGAGTGGTATTTGTGTTCACATGAGTATGTACTTTCTTGCTTGCTTCCTCCTATTAAAAGATATTTATTGAGTACTACTATAATCTAGATACTGAGATGCCTGCTGGGAATATTATGGAGAATAAAACTGACACATCCCCTGCCCATATAGAGCTTATAATGTACTGTATTTCACCTGGTACTACCCTACTTGTTGTGTGACTTTGAGTGTATAGAACCTCTTTTAGCCATTCTTTTACCAACTTTTAATGAGAATACTAATGCCTCTTCTGTAAATTTGTCATAAGGATTAAATAGAATTTTGTATATTTTTCCAAGTCATGCAAAGAATATTTATTGACTTCCAACTAATGTTTTAGGCACTTTTCCAGGTATAGGTGACACAGCAGTTAATAAAACAGATTTAAAAAGAAAATCTTGCCCTCATGGAAATTGCCTTTTAGTCCAATAATTGAAAGTACCTGAAATTAAAAAGTAGGCATTTGGTAACTGTTATTTTCCTTTTCCTGAATTAATAAGAGATAGACAATGTGTATTCTTTAGTACTGACTTTAGCGGGAGTACAATACTGGTTAAAACCTCATTATACAAATTCCCTTGAATAGCTAGCACTTTTGACAGCATAGATTAGATATTATTATCAATCATTTAGTACCTTAATAATTGTAAATCGGAGTAATTGTTAAGTGGATTATTTCAAGGTGTGAAAAACAACTAGTTCCAAGTTGTTTACTTCTTATTTATTATATTCACCTCTACCTTTTCTATGTTTCCCCTTGACTGAGAACATTTTCCACCCTACCAATACAAAGACTGGGCATACACTAAAGGCAAGTTGCAAAGAAAAATGTATCTTTTTTAAAAATAGTTTATTGTCAAGTTGGTTTCCATATAACACCCAGTGCTTCTCCCAACAAGTGCCCTCCTCCATGCCCATCACTCCACTTCCCCTCCCCCCCATCTGCCTTCAGTTTGTTCTCGGCAGTCAAGAGTCTCTCATGGTTTGCCTCCCTCCCTCTCCCACACTATTTTTCCCCTTCTTCTCCCCCATGGTCCTCCGTTAAGTTCCTCCTAATCCTCCTATATGTGCAAACATATGGTATTTGTCCGTCTCTGCCTCACTTATTTCGCTCAGCATAACACCCTCAAGGTCCATCCATGTTGCTACACATGGTCAGATTTCATTCTTTCTCATTGCCATGTAGTATTCCATTGTATAGATAAACCACATCTTCTGGATCCATTCGTCAGTTGATGGACACTTAGGCTCTTTCTATGTTTTGGCTATTGTTGAAAGTGCTGCTATGAACATTGGGGTACATGTGCTCCTATGCATCAGCATTCCTGTATCCCTTGGGTAAATTCCCAGCAGTGCTATTGCTGGGTCAAAGGGGAGTTCCATTGTTAATTTTTTGAGGAATTGTTTTCCAAACATGCATCGTTTTTTAATGTTTATTTTTAAGAGAGAGACAGAGACAGAGCATGAGTGGGGGAGGGGCAGATAGAGGGAGAGACACAGAATCTGAAGCAGGCTCCAGGCTGTCAGCACAGACCCCGATATGGGGCTTGAACTCAGAGACCACAAGATCATGACCTGAGCCGAAGTCGGATGCTCAACTAATTGAGCCACCCAGGTGCCCCAACAAAGGAAAATGTAATGTCAGAACTAAAGGGGTCTCTGTAATCACTGTATTCAGAGACCCCATTTTATAGGTGAAAACCTGAGGCCCAGGACAAGAAAGAACTTTCCTAAGGCCACACAGCTTGGAAGTGATAAGGATAGGACTAAACCAGCAGCTTCTGCTTACCAGTCAAGCATTCTTTGCCCTACTTCTGGGATGTCTCACATTTGCTACTCCTGTAGGAAACCCTTCTGCACTTGAGGGAAATGTCTTCTTCTTACACCCCAAAGTACAGTCATGATTCTATCCTTTACCTTATCTTTTTCTTCTGCCAACTCTTCCTTTATGAACTGATCCCTTTCCAAGGAATTCACCTCTCCTGTATACAGGAGACTGCCAGATTGCTCTGCCCAGCCTCATCTTATTCCTCAGGTACAAACTTTCATTCCAAAATGTGCATTACCCCTAATCCAACCTCCCTTCCTGATATCTCTATTTCTGTCTGTGGCACATTTCCCATCCCTGTAGGTCAAGCTCATGACTGTAGAATCTTCTTCTCTTCAATTCCCTCTTAAGACCAAATAGTCTTTAAGACCTTTCTGAGCTCCTTCTGCAGTGTTTCTATTATCCAGTCATATATCTCCTTTGCCTCCTTGCTGCTACTGCCAGGGACTCATTAGTCCTTGTCTGGATGCCCTCCAACGCATTCTCTGCAATTCT
>JAESUZ010001178.1:14727-36503 GCA_017311185.1 Proteles cristata cristata | reverse complement strand
CTGGCTTTGTTACTTAACTTATCTTATGAAAGTTGAACACAGTAGCAGTTTCAATAACTCCCCCGGCCAACACACACACATGAAAACCACGTGAGTCTGAGTTTGTTAATATAGATACCACTGGACCAAGGTTATCAGATAATGGATTAACTACTAGCCCCTCTGCCACTGAACCCAAACTACTACCGTCTCATATATTTCAGTGTGCAGTGGAAGGAGCTCAGGCTCTAGAGATCAAATAACCCAGGTTTACCATTTTTAGCTGTGTGATCTTGTGCAAATCACTCCATCTCTTTGAACCTCAATTTCATCAGTTATAAAATTGGTATGCTACTACTTAACTGTCAATGCAGTTGAGGGTTAAATGAGATAACATATATAAAGTGTCTAACAGCAGAAGTTCAGAGACTTCAGGGCTGGAGAAGAATGGTTGAGCATCTGGCTCAGCATGACCATTAACCTTTTTTGAACATGAGGTACACCTAAAGAGGAGACTCTTTTGTTTTCTATCCTACTCCCAATCACCAGCTTTTCAGTCTTATCAGCCACAGGAAATTGAATGGGTGAAAACTATAATGAGAATATTAAAGGAATGAATAGACCCAAAGCCTTTTCTTTTTCTTGGGTTGCTCTGGAGATAAGTCTTGAGAGGACAGAAGCAAAGTTATAACAAAAAACAAATTTGGAGAATCATCTTTGGATCTGCACTTTTGACTCTGTTCTTTCTTTACAATTAAAAATAAATCAAGTACACAAATAATTTCACTTTCTGGATCCTAGATGCTTTGAAAAATAAGATATAGGGGCGCCTGGGTGGCTCAGTCGGTTAAGCGTCCGACTTTCGCTTAGGTCATGATCTCACGGTTCGTGGGTTTGAGCCCCGTGTTGGGCTCTGTGCTGACTGCCAGCTCGGAGCCTGGAGCCTGTTTCAGTCTGTGACTCCTCTCTCTCTGACCCTCCTGTTCACGCTGTCTCTCTCTCTCTCTCTCTCTCTCCTAGAAATAAATAAAACATTAAAAAAAAAAAAAGATATAGTCTCTGTTCCACCCCTAGAGCATCAGGGCAACAGAAGACAGTGGCTATGAAGCAGCATTTATATTACCTATGGCTCTCCCTCATCCATGCTTCTCCTGAGATACAGGTAGCAGGGTGACATCAGCTACAGGATGCCTCTTAGCCATGTCTTTGCATCAATATCCCCTTCCAGTGCCAATCTCCTTTTGTGCCTCGTTTTTGGAACCCCCAAAAACAAAAGTCAGGAAAATGAGAGCAAGATACAATGATATTGCTCCTAGCATTATCCAGGTCTTGGCAAGTACCTGTCTTGGCCAGTAGGAGGAATCACTTACCGGGGCTTTTTTGTCAATGGGCTTAATGACAAATTTCTTGTCGTTGAAAGAAATGTTTCTGATTTCACTCCAGGGAAAGCCTATCTTAGGAGTCAATCTGTAGAGAACAAGAACATCAGGACAAGGGAAAGACAAGAAGGACATAGAGGGTTGGTGGTTTGCCTTCCACACTCCCAACTTCCTTAAGGAGGTAGATCCAGTGTTATCCTATGCCACCAGGTCAGATGTTAGTATTAAGGTGCACAAAAGACCTCCTCATCCCACATCCAACATATTTTTCCTTGTCCCAAAATTTGAGTTTTTTTTTTTTTTTGTATTTTTTGTTGAGGCATGGACCTTATAAAAATCTCTCACAAGAATCGCCAGTCTTATTTTATTGGGACTCTTTCTCTCGAGGTTGTAACAGCTGGGGAGATGTAAACAATGAGCTCTAAGATTCAGAAATTACATGAACAATAATTTATTATATCCATCCTCATCAAGGGCAAACCAAGCAGGAAAAATAAGGAAGTGAGATATGTCTGTAGGAAGTGGGATTAGAAGCCAAAAGGCATTTAATCGTTATATTGGAATGTGATTAATTATAAATCCTCACAAGCTAGGTTTTAGGCTAGTGCTGTCCAATGGAAATATAATGAGAACTACACACGTAATTTTAAATTTTCTAATAGCCATTTGAAAATAAGTAAAAAGAAATAGGTATAATTAACTATAATAACAGTTCGTTTAACTCAGTATATCCAAATACTATAATTTGAACATGTAGATTAAGATAAAAAATACCAATGAGACATTCTACATTCTGTTTTTCACACTAAGTCTTCAAAGTCTGGTGTATAGGTTATACATATAGTATATCTCAATTCAAGAGTAGCCACATTTCAAGTGCTTAATAGCCATATGTGGCCAGTGACTACTATAGTGGACAGTGCAAGTCTAGCCAACACAAGATCTAGAGGCCTGGTAGGTTGTGCAAACATTTGGGCTGATCTAAACTAGGTAGAAAAAGGTGGGACCCAGGTGAGACCCAGAAGAGACCCAGGAGATACAGTCCTACTTCATGATGAGCCCTAGGTGTCAGAGTGGCTCAAATAAACTAAGGTACCTCTGAGCTATACCTGTCATTCTGCTCATAGATGTTAAGACCTAGGGCATCGACCCCCAGCCACAGCTCTGAGCCTTTCTTGTTCTTGATGCTGAAGTAGTTCACACCATACATCTCCAGGTCCTGGGCAATCTTCAGATACTCTAGGACAGCATCTTCCCTAGATAACAGATATGAGGGTGTTACAGAGGGCAGTTTGTCAATCAGACCCAGGAAGATAGTCTCCTTGTTCTACATTTCTGACAAGAATGTTCTTAGCAAAGACCAGATGGTGTGGTGATGGCAAAATAATAAGATTTGTTCCTGAACTAGACAACACCCAAATGATTTGCCATGTTTAGAGAGCTCCTTCCCCATTTCTTTGTTGGCAAGAAGCCCCTGGGACCCCATAAGCTCTCTAGGAATACTGAGGTCCCTTCCATTTCTTTATGGTCAAAACTGTTTAGGCTAACAGTTGCCATCATTCACAAAAATGATCCTGATTTGCCTTCTGTCTCTACTTTCCCCTATAGATTGCATTCCTATCAGTTTCTCTCCAACATCCTCCAGTACCCCTAGTCTTTTGCCTCTTTTCCCTCAGAGCCTACTCTCCTTCTCCCTAAAGAAGCAGTAGAACCCATAGTTTTTAGGGCAGGCTTACCTGAGCATGCCTCGATGTTCTTCATGCCAGACTTGGATCCGCTCCTCCCACTGGTCCTTGTTGAGTTTATGCTGCTCCAGGACCCTGTAAACACAACAGATAATAGTTTCAAGCACAAAATCCAAATGCAGGAGTAAAGTGGGGCCCACTTAGCTCTCTGCAGAGTTGATGCAAAGAAATATGGAAGTCAGCTCACTGAGGTCATACTGGAAGTAGATTGAAATTACAGCAGGAGATATTAGTTAGACATAGAGAACTGCCTGAGATGTAGGGGGATTACAATAATTGTGGAAAAGAAAGACAATGGAAACACCTTCCTTTGTAGTTTTAACCAAAAAATTCAATACTAAGGGGGTACCTGGGTGGTTCAGTTGGTTAAGTGTCCAACTCTTGATTTCAGCTCAGGTCATATGCTCACATTGTAAGATTAAGCCACGTGTCAGGCTCTGTGTTGGAGTCACTTAAAATCTTTTCTCTCCATCCCTGTCTCTCTCTGTCTTTCTCTGTCCCTATCTCTGTCGTTCACTGTGTCTCTGTCTCTCTGTCTCTGTCTCTGTCTCTGTCTCTCTCTCTCTCACACACACACACACACAAACACACACTAATATGTTGTGGTCTTCAAGCAGGGCAGTAATATATCAAGAGTTCGTGCTGACTTGATAGGCTAAAAGTCAGAACACTCCTGGATTCCTGTGGGACCAATAGTTTGTGTTTATGAGAAAATTGCTCAAGTCTGATGAGCCTTGTGATCAGAGAACTGAGCCCAAATGACTTTGGAAGAAACTAACAGGCTCAACCTCCCAGATCAACTACATCATAAACAAGACGTTTTAATTTTGTTAATGTTTATTTATTTTATTTTTTTATTTTTATGAGTTTTTATTTTTATTTTTAATAGTTTATTGTCAAGTTGGTTTCCATATAACACCCAGTGCTCATCCCCACAAGTGCCCTCCTCCATGCCCATCACCCCCTTCCCCTTCCCCCTCCCCCATCAGTCCTCAGTTTGTTCTCAGCATTCAAGAGTGAAAGAGAGAGAGGAAGGGGCAAAGAAAGAGAGAGGGAGACACACAGAATCAGAAGCAGCTCCACGCTCTGAACTGTCAGCACAGAGCGTGATGCAGGGCTCAAATCAACAAACTGCGAGATCATAACCTGAGCTGAAGTCAGATGCTTAACCAACTGAGCCACCCAGGTGCCCCCAGACTTGTTTTAAATGTGCCATCTCAGACATTAAAGCAGTGACTCGGGTAGAGTTCCAGGGAACAACCACTATCCCTAATACTTTCAGGTAGTTGTGCATATGCTACAGCTCCAATGGGACTGAGGATCCCAGAGTCAAGAACTTTCCCTCCCATCCAAAAGCTTATGAAAATGGCCACTGGATGCAGTAGGGGAAAAAAACTGGGTTAAAAATTCAAAAGACTAGGGTTCCAGGTCTGTTTCTGCTTCAAATGAGCTGTGGGAGATCTGGCAAATCAGAATAAGCATCCCTGCTTTATTTCCTTAGCCAGAAAATAAGAATAATGCCTGCCTTATTCATTTTATGTGTTGTTGTGATGCTAAAATTAAAATAACCAGTGTTTGGGAGCATTCATCTTCGAAGTTTATAAAAGCAGAAAGCTCTGTACACTGGCTGCCAATGTTAAAAGACTGTTGGCGCTCCCCCACATCCTTGGCTTGGGTATTTCTCTCTCCTTCCCCTGTGAAACTATGATACAAAAGGTTTAAATCAGTAAAAAAGATTGAGAAAATCAAACCAGGATAGGATATGTCAATCCATTTCTGGTAATGTAATGTATACAATCACCTGTTTCCAGAGTAAAGAAGTTCTGTAATCAGGGGGAAAAAAGCTTTTTATTTTGAGAGTCAGAGAGACAATAGGGTATGGTGCCATATGCAAATATGTCTCCCTGAGGAACATAAGATGGTCTTCAGACAAACCCTAGTGGAAAGGAACAGATCTGGAAGCCCCTGTGTAATAGAAGTTGGTCATCCATGGACTGAAGCCCCCATCCAGCGAAAGGCTTTATCACTTTACCTCTGCGGCAGCAGCTTGTCCCCAGCCAAGTAACCAGACTTGTGGACTTCCTTATTGAAGTCACCATATTTAGACTGGACAGCATAGGAGGCCAGAAGCACAGCAGTCTCAGGTGGGCAGTAAATATCGTCGTTAAGAATGCCCTCCTTCACTTGCAGGAAGAACAGGCGCTGGGTGATGTCCTGGATCAATTCCTCAGATACATCCTCAGGGTAGAACTTGGCCCGGAACTTGAAGAGTAGGGGGCTTTCCTTCCGCACATCCTGGGCAGTCACCTGGGAATAATAAGAGGTTATGGGCTCTCAAAAAAATAGATTTTGGCTGTAGGGTGGGAAGAGACACTGAAAGACCATCAACTGGGGATCCCAAAGAGCCAGGTGGCAACTGTTCTGGTAATTCAGAAAAGAGACACATTGCTTTCACTTGGGGACCCAATCCCATGTCTGTAATTGCTTCCTTTGTGGGTTTGTTCCTGAAATGACTTACAACCCACTAATGATCATAAGACTTCAAGCTCCCACCATCTGACAGTATATCCAACTGCCCCCCAATTTTGAGGTTAGGCTTAAGAAAGCTCCTCTTTTAAGTATCCCTCAACATCATAATTTAGCAATATAAAAACCAGTATGGGTCATTGAGCCCTGGGAATAGGCTAGGCAAGATAACAAACTAGTATGCTTTTTAAAGCTTGAAATTGGCTCTTGAGAACTCCACATTTGCCCAGAAAAAGTCTCCACTCCTTGGGAAAAGAAGACTTTTCCAGCAGAAGGTGGGACACCTATCTCCTAGACACAATCAGAAACACAAGCCACAGGACATTAGAAATCCAAGGACAAATTTAAGAAGTTTGAGGATACTGAGATGGAGGACCACCATATTAATGCAGAGATACTGCCTGGAGGTGACGAGCTTGAATGGTCATATACTCAAATCACTTCATTTGGAGTTGGACTAAGATAGAAAATGAAGAAAGAATGGGTTAAATAGGTGATGGGTATTATGGAAGGTACTTGTGATGAATGATGTAAATATATGTAATGATGAATGTAAATGATGTATCACTGAATTCTTCATCTGAAAATAATATTGCACTGTAATTTAAATAAGAACTTGGAGGGGAAAAAAAGATATGTGCTAATAAACTTACGTGTAGATGCCTATGGGTGAAAATAGAAAACAAGAAAGAGGGAAGCATCTGTATGGAGGTTAGGTATCAGTCGACAGGTGGAGAAGGGACAAGATAAGATTAGAAGACCCTCAAGATTCTTTCCAGTTCAAGAGTCAGTGACTCTCTTTTAAACAATCCTCCTAAAGCCATTGAGTTTGGCAAGAAAAAATAGGATGCTAATCCCCTCTTGAAAAGCCATTAATAGCTGTGATCTAAAACAAGTAAAAGTTTAAGACAGAGCTTCCAGGAAAAAAGTAAGGGCCTTTTCCTCCTTGGAGACTGGCCATTCTCACAGATAGAAGTTAAAGTGGAGACACAGCAAGAGCTCTGCCTTGGCTGAATCCTCTGCCTTTATTCTGATCTAGTGGTCAATGGACCACCCAGTGAAAAACACAGCCCAGGTTTGCCAGCTAGCACATGTTACCCCATGAATAAGATATAATGGATAAATGAATTCCAAACCCAACAATGGGGTAAGCAGTTACCTTCTTATTGAGTTTCAGCCAAGTGGAGAAACTTTTAGTGTCTTGGTATTGCAGACCAAAGAACCAAACTTCCCTCAGGCCGATGGTTTTCACCACCTAGAAGAGGAAACAAAAAGCAACAACTGATTGAATGCCTACTCTGTGCCAGGCACAGAAGACACAAAAGTCCAACATGGTCCCTGACTTTTTCCCCCAAGTTTTTATTTAAATTCAAGTTAGTTAACATATAGTGTAATATTGGTTTCAGGAGTGGAGTTTAGTGACTTATCATTTACACAATAACACCCAGGGCTCATCACAAGTGCTTCCTTAATGTCCATCAACCATTTAACCCATTCCCCACTCACATCTGCCCTAGCAACCCTCAGTTTGTTCTCTATAGTTAAGAGCCCCTTATAGTTTGCCTCCCTCTCTGTTTTTCTATTATTTTTATTTTCCCTTCCCTTCCCTTCCCTGATGTTCATCTGTTTTGTTTCTTAAATTCCACAAATGAATAAAAATCATATGATATTTGTCTTTTTACGACTGACTTATTTCGCTTATCATAATATACTCTAGTTCCATCCACAGTGCTGCAAATGGCAATATTTCATTTTTTGATGGCTGAGTAATATTCCAGTATATATATCTATATATCTGTATATGTATCTATATTTATCTATCTATCTATACTCATATTTATCACCTGTTCTTGCTCCATTCATCAGTGGATTGGTCCCTGATTTTACTTTTTTAAAGTTTTTTTTAAATGCTTATTTATTTATTTTGAGAGAGACAGCACAAGTGGGGGAATGGCAGGAAGAAAGGGAGACAGAGAATCCCAAGCAACCTCTGCACTGTCAGCACAGAGTCCAACATGGAGCTTGAACTCACGAAACCATGAGATCATGACCTGAGCAGAAACTAAGAGTTAACAAACTGAGCCACACAGACACCCCTGGTCCCTTACTTTAAAGTATATAAGGTGTCCAAGGTCTGACAAGGAAATACGCTTGAGCAGCAGCCACGAAATGATGTCAGCATCTCTTTTGCAGAAGGCACTTCTGCTGAGGTTGGGAACAGATCTGTTACTTATAACCACTGCCACATATAAAAAACTTTATAACCATTATCTCCTTTGATTTTCACAAGCCCTATGATATATTTACAATTATCCCCATTTTATAGTGAAAATAAGGTTGCAAGAAGTGAAGGTTCAGTTAATGAGTAGCAGAGTCAGGTCTGTTTGACTACAAACCCATTCAAATCCAGTGCTTCTGCCACTTCTTCCCTCTATGATATTATGTGTCTTTCCACTCCCAGGATGAATTAAAGGCTGGAAGTAGAGATTGTTGGTGTAAGTCCTATATCTTGTTCTCCTGGATTTCTCCTTTATCTTTAGCAAGTAGGAATATGCCAACACTCTTAACTGAGTCCCATTTACAATGCCCAAGAAATAAAGTTTGGGGAGACATAACAGGCATTGTGGTATCTCTATACTCCAAAGATATGCTATGTCTGGGTGCTTTGATGCTTCTTTCCAGCCATGATTAGAGGATGTTCATGATTCCCCTTACCACTCACACAGGTTGAAAATAGGAAAGAGGGTAGGAACATGGTGAGTACCTCAATATGTATAGTAGCTAGAGGGCCCCTTGTGATGTGGGCCTCTTGGCTGAGTAATGGGCAGGAAATGGAGGGCAGCCATGAGATGGGGTTTGTTTTCCAGTCCCTGACTTTCACATGTTAATGGTTTTGGCTGGCAGTTGAACTCCAGAATACCCATCACTGGAGATGGAGGCAATAAATTTGAGCCACATCCTAATAGGTTATGCTGACTACCTTCTTATTTTTTTTCTTTTTCTTTTCCTCGAGGCGTGGGCAGGGGAGATAGGAGAGTGAGGTGAAGAAACTTACCTGGAGATAGAAAAAGGAAAGAACACAATATTTCTAATGTACTTCCTTGTGAATAAATCATATCTTCCCTCAAAACACAGACACGCACACACACACACACACACACACACACACGTACACACTTCCACTATATTCACAAAGTTTCTACTATGCACCAAAAGCCAGCCCCCAAAGTCACTCTGAAAGCTTACAATCTAGAGCTTCAGAGACCCTAAGGAAAAAGTATCTCATATCTATTAAGCAACTATTATGTACCAGATACTGAACACTGAACAACCCTGAGATAGCTATTATCTCCATTTTATAAATGAAGAAACAAAAGCTTAGGGGGCAACCGGCCTACAACCATAGAGCCTAGACTAGAATCCTGATGTGTATGATGCTAAGATCTTACTTTTCTAGCATGCCCTCTTTTAATTACAAGGACTCATAGGGGCTTAGGAGCCTTGGGGTTCTCAAGTGACTAACTACCTTGTCTCTCTTTTGCCCACACAGCCCATCAAGTTAATGAGCTTTGACCATCTCTGCATCTAGATATAGTTTCTGGCTTTCCCACTAGGTTCAATCAACAACCACTTTGGAGAGAAACCATATATATCCCCATGTCATCAACTTTCATTGCTCACTGGGGCATGCATGGTGGTCACCCTTCCCTTTCATAGCTTGAATTGGGCATCGAGAAACCTGAGTGAAAGTCTCACCTGTCTCTAATTTGCTAAATGATCCTAATGCAGCATATTTCCCTCTCTAGGACTTAGCTTCCTCATCTATCCAGCTTTCCCATCTACTACAATTCGTGTAGCTTGAATAGCCTCTTTCTTACCTCAAGTTCATTCTACTAATAAGGTTTATTTGTAAATGACTAAGAAATATTGTCCCATTTTCCACATACCTCTTGCTGACTTGGGTAACTAGGAACATGTTTAGAAAAGAAAAGTTGTGGGGAAAATGGGTTGAGGAATGATCAAAAGACTTCCAGGATTCAAAGGCAAGGTGAGTCCCTGAGCCCAAGTAAATAGGCAATAGGAATTGCATATAGGTTTTAGATGGAGAATACAAAATGCTCATGTTGAAATGTGATATTGGCTTTTTTTTCCAGAGGATAGAGGGGGAACATGGACAGAAAATATTATTTAAAGCACTATTATCTCATCTTAGATCTAAGATAGAGCCCAATTAACAGTTTTGATGATTTTCACAGGGTTGCAGAAGAATAGTAGGTCCAGATGCAATGTGTGGGAAGAAGTAAGTCAGCCCCAAGAGAGAGACACACACTGAAGATGCAGAAGATAGGTCATTAGGGCCAGGAGGCTAGGTCACGGGGTGATAGACTGGGATAGAACTGGTAAGGCAACAAGTTGTCTCTACCAACTGTAGAGGCTCAAAGACACCAGAATTAAAAGGGAGTAAAGCAGGTACAGACTACTTAGCCAGTTGTAGAGGTCCCAGGAGTGAACTCATTAGCCTTGTTTTGTACCACATTGTTTGTTTCACTAGAAGGATGGGTAAGGGTGTAATAAGAGGAAGATCACTAGACTCAAAATAGTTCTGGGATCTGGAGTATCTCTGAGGTGAAGTTGGACAAATAACAGCTAAAGTGATATCAAAAAACAAAAACAAAAATATTTCAGGATCAGTAGGGAATTTTAATCTCTCTGAGTTCTGCCGTTTCCTTTATGAACACAGAGAAATCAGATTCATATAAATTTTCCATTTCCTTAGGCTCCAGGGGTTTGGAGAGATGAGCAATATCTCTCAGCCTCCAATGAAATCCCAAAGTGAGGAAATGAGGGTGTGGAGGGAAGGAAATATGATCTAAAGTCAGAATTCAGACTGAAAAAGAACAAAGGATAAAAGAGATGACCCCTGGACTCTAGGCTATAAGGAAATCTCCAACTAAGGTCCACAGGGTACTGGGAATCATTTGCTCAGTCAACTCTTGTCTCAAAATGAGGCCAAGCTTTGCTTGCTTACAGCTTTGCTTCCAGATGAGACTTGCACTACAGAGAAAAGGGAAATAACATTTTCTAGGGGGAAAGAGTATCTAGGTCCTGCTTCCAGGAACAACATCTGTGTCTGCAGTGACTAGGTTCCTTACCATTCTATTCTGAGAAATGGTTCCATTTCTGACAAAAAGATTCTTTCTTGGTTCCCTGTGACCTCAGACTGCCAACTTACCTGGTCTGTGCTAACACTTCTCAAAGATGCCATGGAATAAATCCATAAACAGTAGAAAATAATAAATACATATATCTAGGGAACACAAAGGGTAGTATATTCCAGGGGGATGTAAGTAGATGGCTCCAAGCCAAAATTTCTTTGTAGCCTCAGGTTTGATCTTAATCACATGCACATTTTACCATCTACTCCTTAAATGTTTTAATAATGAAATAGATAATATCTACAAGTAAAATTGATGCTCCAAGATACTAAATCAAATTCATCTCACAGCTCTGTGTACCTCCTAAAACTTGTCACATACACCTATATATACATTGACTGTGAATTCTATTGAGCCACACAACACAAACTCCCACAACAGACTGGAGCATTATGGAGTCCAAGTAGCATAAACTAGAAAACTGAGGTCGAGTGAGGGGAAGAGATTTGCTTCTGAGAAAACACTCGCTAATTGCTAGGAGCATCTGTGTGTAAGAAAGAACCATCTTTTGTCTCTTCTATGCATGTGAGGGCTGCTTACATCTAAGATATATGGAGGGGAGGGGAGATCAGGTAAATTCTGGATCCCAGAGACCTCCTTCCCATATCCTCCATACATCTATCTGAATTAACCAACAAGTGATGTAATTAGCCACTTCAGAAGCCCAGAGCAGGATTGGGAAGCAAGGCTGGAGCTTCAAATGGAAAACTGCATGAAAAGTTAAGTGCAAAACTCTGTCAATGTCCAAACACTTGAGGCTCACTGAGATCCCATTATAGGCTTGGCAGAAGCTGCATCAATCACCCACTTGAAAGCAAATCAATACACAACTGAAAAGTTCTAGTAGGGGCTGCTACCAGTGCTGTTTCTACTGTCCTACACTGCCTGTGTTCAAGTGGCGACCTGCTCTATAGAATAGAACACCCTAAGTTTAAGGACAAATTTCTTCCACTTAGAACAGGGGAAGAAATGGGAGGTCTCAGAGGATATAGCTGACAAAAGGCACTGGAAAAACAGGAAATGATATATGCCTTGATTCAAGCCACTATACCACTTCCTAGCTATCTGACCTTAAACAGGTCTTTTCCCCCATTCTAAGCCTCTGTCCCTCATCTATAAGATGGGAATATTACTATTATGATAATAAATGTTAGTTATTTTATACAATAAAAATGGGAGAAAGAGAAGAAGATGCTGTTGCCTTTAATGCAGAGTCCACAAATCCTAAGGACTTTAACTGAGCCACAAAAATTTCCTGATTTAATGGCTCTTTATCTGAACTCCCAGGACAATTTCAATTACTTATTTAGCCCTTAATAAGAACAACCAACATTCAAATGTCAGCTGTATTCCAGACACTTTACTTATTTGAAGATTAAATAAAACTACAAAATTTGTGAAATTAGTTTGATTACCACTTTACTGAGAATAGTAAAGTCCTAAGAGGCTAAATGAGCTATCCGAGATCACACAGAATTTAAACTCAAGGCTGACACCAAATCTCATGCTTTGTATTGTGCACCACCTCTATACACAACCTGAACCTCAAAGGTGTTTCATTCTATCGGGGAAGAAGGTTGTATTTACTTTTCTCTGCTTCTATAGGCAAGGAACTCCAAGTTACTTAAGGGCAGAGATGGTGTTTGATAGGTCTAGAGATTTTTCTAGAGACACAGTAGACCTTCAATCAACAGTAAACAAGTCAATAAACAAATGAATGTTCTGAGATTCATTCACCTTTCTTATAGAGCTCAAAATCTTAAAGGGAAGGGGCTGGTTAAGCTAGAGGCCCTGGCTGGGGTGGAGCCAGGCAAAGGGTTCTCAAAGTGAAACTCATGGTGGCAGCACTGCCCCTTAGTGGCACCTACATAATCAAGAGCATTTTTGGATGGGCACTTGGGTGGCTCAGTCACTTGAGCATCCATATCTTGATTTTGACTCAGGTCATGATCTCAGGGTTCATGTTTTTTTTTTTTTTAATGTTTTATTTATTTCTAGGAGAGAGAGAGAGAGAGAGAGAGAGACAGCGTGAGCAGGGGAGGGTCAGAGAGAGAGGGAGACACAGACTCTGAAACAGGCTCCAGGCTCTGAGCTGGCAGTCAGCACAGAGGCCGACGCGGGGCTCGAACCCACGAACCGCGAGATCATGACCTAAGCGAAAGTCGGACGCTTAAGCGACTAAGCCACCCAGGCGCCCCTCAGGGTTCATGGTTTTGAGCCCCACATCAGGCTCTGTGCTAACAGTGTGGAGCCTGCTTGGGATTCTCTCTACCTCTCTCTCTGCTCCCCTGCTCATGCTCTCTTGCTCAGCCTTTCTCTGTATCTAAATAAATCAATAAATAAACTTAAAAAAAAAAAAAGCCCTTGGAAGGACGTCAGGCTTTAGAAGTGGTGGTAGGTGACAGAATTGCTATAGTAAAACATGTGCTCAACACTCCCTAGCTGTGTGCACACTCACAAGAACAAAACAAAGGTAAATGGATGAACTATGGGACACACTTCCCTTTCCCATCAGGTTTTGTGTCTCCTCGAGCTATGACTTCCCACTTTTGCCTGTTATTTATTACTGGTGCCAAAGAGGGTGCTTCCTCTCCAATTAGCTTCATCTCTAGTCATTGGCCAGACAACTTCTGGGCCCCAGAGCGTTGGTCAATTCCTCACAAGGAATTCCTCCCAGCTCTTTCCCCCAATTCCACCAAGAGGGCCTCATTGAATAATGGGTCTCAAAGCCCAGAGGGAATGGACTCCTTCCTTTATGAATCACCAAGATAGAGGGAAAAGATCATATTCCCCAATAGCCTGTGGAAACATACCTCTATGGATTCCCATCCAGACCTGCATCAACCCTGAGAGTGCCAGATGTTCAACTCCTTGTCTGAGTTAAAATCTTTTTTCCCTTTTTCATCCACAGGGTCCCAGCTCTGCCCCATCTGACCTCACAGAACATTACTATTCCCTCCTTCCTATGACAGTCCTTCAGAGATCTCAAAGCAGAGAACACATCTCTTTAGACTTCTCACCCCAAACAGCCTCATTCACCCTGCAGAATATTGCATTGGGAAAACTATAGTTTTGTAGTCAGAGTTGTATTTGAAACTTCATATTATAATTTACTAAACTGCATAATCTAGAGTATGTTCTTTTATCTTTCATAGGCAGGATCATTGCAAGGATTTAAGCACCTAACCAAGGCTAGTCCATAGTGTGTGCTCAATAAATGATATTTATCAAATTAACACTGGTCTTCCCAGTGAGAAATCATGAACTTCCTGGTTTTCTCCCTTTTCTCTCCCCAGCCAGTGAAAGATTCAAGTCTCTCAAAGGTTGTGTTTGGGAAGTAGTAGCTTTCACAACTAGCATACCATCTGGCTAGGGCTCTCCACCATCTGGGCAACACCCACAGTACACAAATCAAACAAACACTAACAAAGAATTACCATGCCTTTTGGCTTTTTGAAATTAATAAGTTTCTTTGTTCAAGAATTTTTCTGCCCTAGGGGTGCCTGGGTGGCTTGGTCGGTTAAGCGTCCGACTTTCGCTTAGGTCATGATCTCGCGGTACGTGGGTTTGAGCCCCGCGTAGGGCTCTGTGCTGACTGCCAGCTCGGAGCCTGGAGCCTGTTTCAGTCTGTGACTCCCTCTCTCTCTGACCCTTCCCTGCTCACGCTGTCTCTCTCTGTCTCCTAGAAATAAATAAAAAAAACATTAAAAATTTAAAAAAAAATAAAAAAAGGAATTTTTCTGCCCTACGGTGTAAATTATGCCTTCCTCACCCTCCGTCCACAGTTACACCCCTTCATAGCAAATTAACAAAGCTCCCAATGTTGGCAGCAGGAGATGGCATAATTTGGCTTGAAAGGGGTGATGTGTAGAACCAGGAGTCTGGGAAGGAGTCTGAGAAAAGGGCGAAGGATACTTTCTTCCTTTCCCTCCCCAGCTCTGGGGAAGTTCTTAGATAATATATGGGCTCAGAGTGCAAATGAAAAAGGGAAGCAAGCAGCCTAGAAAATCCATCAAGGTAACATATGGTGCCAACATCCTGGACAATATCAGACTCCCACTTCACCAGAAACTGGAGTAGAAATGTGATAATGGGCCATCCAAAGAGATCTCAGCCTCTGGAAATGGGAGTCTCATTTTCATTCCTGGAAGTCTGGTCACAGATGGCACATTCCCTTGGCCCCTGGAGAGTCTTTGAATGCTGAAAGATTCTATGGCCCCCACCTGGCTTTTACATAAGCACATCCTTCTGATAATGGTGACTCCCAGTGACGGGATACCCCTTGGGGTATGACACTTCATGGGATGGGAATGACACTTCATGGAATGGGAATGACACTTCAGCATTATCTCCATGGCATGACTGCAGGTTATGAAATATCCTCATAATGTATTCATCACTCCCAGTGTTGTCCTAAGTCCCAATATTCTTTTGAGGGTACACTACCTCAGGGAGAATAATTTGGTTTCCTTCTACTAGGAAGCAAAACAAAAACAAAAACATGTGACAGGGACCGTGGGGTGCAGTGACTAGACTGTAGCATTCAAATCCAAGCCAGATATCAGCTAGATACAAAAAATCTACTTAATTTCTGAGTCTGGTCATTAAAATGGGGAAGAGATCACTTCCATCTTTCAGAGTTGAGAAGCTCTGAAACATGTGTTTCATTTAACATGTGTTAGAATTTTCAGAGCATCTAGCAGAGTCAGACCCTGCTTGCTTCTCTTTTCTCCCATGTTCAGGACCAAGAATAGGATTAATTGGGGACATCCATGGTGCAAGCTGCCAAAGTTAAACTTTGCCTTTGTTATTAAATCGTGGGTAAGCCTTTGTTTTGACCTATCTTGAAGGAGCATGTAAGAGAAGAGATTCCCAAGAAGTGTGCATTGTGGTGGGAATTATTAGGAGAAATAGAAGAAGGTATGAAACAAATAATCCCTCTTTTACCTGATCAAACAGCTGTTTCCCGGTGGTGTTGGGCTGGATAGCAAACTCCAGCTCTGCATCCATGGTGGTCACACGCACATTGATCTAGAGTGAGATCAAGGAAGCAAGTTAGTTGTCTGGCTCTGTGCTTAGGAGAGCCTCGGACAAGTGTATCTGTTCAATCTCAGAAGAGGGAACTAGGATGCTAAGAATCTTAGCAACTTAGATATTGGTAGGAAGGAAGGGAGAGTATTTAGACAAACAAACAATAACTCAGCCTTGCCTCCCAACCATCTTACTGAAGACAAGAAACAAAGCTACAGAGCAATGCTTACCAAGAGGCAAACAGATAAATGCAAATCAGCCTACTATCAAGCGGAAGCAAGTGTTGACTGTACTTCTTACAGGAAGTCTTCCCCACCTACATCAGCCAGCTGTAAACCCACAGCATTCTCTACCCACCTCTGGTCTACAGCCCGAATTATCTACAGTACTGGTCTTTGCAGATGCAAGTTAAGGGCAAGATAAAGAACACTGGGTTCCAAGCCTAGCACTGTACCTGGCTCAATCTACTGGCTTATCTCCTTCCTTGGCCTTAGTTCACCTCATCTGTACAACAGTAGTAATGCAGAGAAAGGGGTCAATTACACTAGGTGATTACCCTTTCAGTTCTACTGTCTATGGTTCTAATACTGACTTACATTGTTAGTAACTCCTGCATTATTGGTCTCCCTAACCACAAAAGAGGAAAGTGGCCTCAGCAAAGGTAGTTGCTCATGGCACAGAGGTGTTATCAAACCCAAGCCAGCAGAGGGATAAGGGCAGGGACAAACACTGATGAAAACAACAGGTAGCCACATACGTGATTTTATAGGCACTGGAAAAAAGTACCTTCCACTTTTATGAGTGGAAGTTCAAGTCAATGATAGCTAAAGTTTCATCAGTGGAGATTTGTTCCTTTTGGCTGAAAACTTGGTAGTGATAGTAATAGCAGTAGCAATACACAGTAGCTTTCATGTATGGAAACTTGGTACTCACTAGGTGATTCATGTGGACTAACCCATGTAGTATAAACAATCACCTTGTGAAGTAGATAATGTTATCTCCGTATTGGAAATGAATAAATAAATATTTAGCTAAAGTCAGATCACTAGGGTGTAGGGAAGACATGATTTGAATTCAGATTTAAGTCCAAACCTCATAATTTAAACTGTTACATTAAACCTTTCATACATCATTTTTTCAAAAAACCAACTCTTGGTTTCATTGATCTGTTCAATTGTTTCTTTGGTCTCTATGTTGTTTATTTCTGCTCTAATTTTTACTATTTCTCTTCTTCTACTGGGTTTAGGGCATTCTTGTTGCTCTGCCTCTAGTTCCTTTACGTGAGCTGTTAGATTTTGGACTTGCACTTTTTCTAATCTCTTGAAATAGGCCTGGACAGCCTTTTTAACAGATGGTGTTGGGAGAACTGGACAGCAACATGCAGAAGAATGAAACGAGATCATTTTCTCACACCATGCACAAAAATAAACTCAAAATGGATAAAGGACCTGAACGTGAGACAGGAAACTATCAAAACCCTAGAGGAGAAAGCAGGAAACAGCCTCCTTGACCTCCACCGCAGCAACTTCTTACTTGACACATCCCCAAAAACAAGGGAATCAAGAGCAAAAATAAACTGTTGGGACCTCCTCAAGATTAAAAGCTTCTGCACAGCCAAGGAAACAACCCAGAAAATTAATAGGCAACCAAGAGAATGGGAAAAGATAGCTGCAAATGACACATCAGATAAAGGGTTGATATCCAGAATCTACAAGGAACTCACCAAACTACACGCCCGAAAAACAAACAACCCAGTGAAGAAATGGGCAGAAGATATGAACAGACACTTCTCCAAAGAGGACATCCAGATGGCCAGCAGACACATGAAACGATGCTCAGCATCGCTCCTCATCAGGGAAATACAAATCAAAACCACACTGCGATACCACCTGACGCCAGTCAGAGTAGCTAAAATGAGCCAATCAGAGAACTCTAGATGCTGGCGAGGATGTGGAGAAACGGGCACCCTTCTACACTGTTGGTGGGAATGTAAACTGGTACAGCCCCTCTGGAAAACAGTGTGGAGGTTCCTCAGGAAACTAACAATAGAACTCCCCTATGACCCAGCAATAGCACTGCTAGGAATTTACCCAAGGGATCCAGAAATGCTGAGGCATAGGAGCACTTGGACCCCAATGTTCATAGCAGCACTCTTCACAATAGCTAAAACATGGAAAGAGCCTAAGTGTCCATCAACAGATGAATGGATCAAGAAGATGTGGTTTATCTATACCATGGAATACTACATGGCAATGAGAAACAATGAAATCTGGCCATGTGTAGCAACATGGATGGACCTTGAGGGTGTTATACTGAGCGAAATAAGTCAGGCAGAGAAGGACAAATATCATATGTGTGCACGTATAGGAGGATTAGGAGGAACTTAACAGAGGACCAAAGGGGGAGAAGAAGGGAGGAAATGGTGGGGGAAAGGGAGAGAGGCAAACCATGAGAGACTCTTGAATGCTGACAAAAACTGAGGACTGATGGATGTGGCGGGGAGGAGGGATGGGCATGGAGGACACTTGTGGGGATGAGCACTGGGTGTTATGTGGAAACTAATTTGACAATAAACTATTTGTAAAAAAAAAAAAAACTTCATACATCAAAGTAAAATATTTCCCATTAAAATAAATGAAAGTGGGCGCCTGGGTGGCTTAGTCGGTTGGCGTCAGAGCTTTCGGCAAGATCATGATCTCGCCGCGGTTTCGCGGGTTGAGGCAGCGTCGGAGCTCTGTGCTGACTGCCAGCTCAGAGCCTGGAGCTGTTTCAGTCTGTGACTCCCTCTCTCTCTGACCCTCCCCTGCTCACGCTCTCTCTCTCTCTCTCTCTCTCTCTCTCCTAGAAATAAATAAAACATTTAAAAAAATAAAAATAAATAAAATAAATGAAAGATTCTTTTTTTAATTTACGAGACATTTGCTTAAGTAATCTATATGATATAGCCACAAGATGGCTTACTATAAGGTCATATAAAATATTCTGAAAACTATTTCATTTCCAGGTAAAATAGTTCAGTAATATTAAGTGAGGAAGGGAAAGCAACAAGAGTGCATGAGCTCAATTCTATAAAAAGTATGCACAGAGATAATTATTGGAATCATGCCTAAGTGTTAGTCAGGCTTGGTTTTAGGGTGGTGATGAGTGTGTTCTCCCTCTTTAAAATAAAAAAAAAAAACTGGGGGGCCTGGGTGGCTTAGTCGGTTGAGTGTCTGACTTTCGCTTAGGTCATGATCTCGCGGTTCGTGAGTTAGAACCCCGCGTCGGGCTCTGTGCTGACTGCCAGCTCGGAGCCTGGAGCCTGTTTCAGAGTCTGTGACTCCCTCTCTCTCTTACCCTCCCCTGCTCACGCTGTCTCTCTCTCTCTCTCTCTCCTAGAAATAAATAAAACATTTGGGAAAATAAATAAAAAACTAATTTACATTTTCTTTTTAAAAATTTTTAAAAATGTTTTATTTATTTCTGAGAGAGAGAGACAGTGTGAACAGGGGAGGGTCAGAGAGAGAGGGAGATACAGAATCTGAAACAGGCTCCAGGCTCTGAGCTAGCTGTTAGCACAGAGCCTGATGCAGGGCTCAAACCCATGAACCATGCAATCGTGACCTGAGCAGAAGTTGGACACTTAACCGACTGAGCCACCCAGGTGCCCCTAATTTACATTTTCTAAGATGTTTACATATTACATATACTTTTGGATGGGAGACTAAAAATAAAATTATAAAAAATGCAAATCCCAATGGAGTTGGTAAGACATTAAATCTTATCAGTCTTTGACACCTCTGGGACTTTCCTGAGCACAGGGGTCAGTTAGCGGGGAAGAGGGGGCCAAACAGCCATTTTGCCAGCTAAACAATTCTGATGAAGACCAGGCCTGGGGAACAACTTTGTAAATAAATATCACTAGGGATCCAGGGAGGAAATCTATTTCAAGATTGACAATGGGACAGGAAAGGCCCTGAAGGCAGGAACAAGTAAGGCAAGTTACCCCAGTGGGAGACAACAGGCAAGATTAGCCACCTTGATCTGGCGTTATCCTAGGCTTCCTGCCAATCCAGTGACCTCTGTAGAATGGGCCCTCCTCAGGTAGGGAGAATGAAGCCCAATGGGCTGGAATATGGCTTCAACATCTAGCTTCAAATCACCCTTTATGTGGGTCAAGGGAGACTTCAAAACACCAATGAGTGAGGAGACGGGAAAGAGTGAAAGGGACAGTGGGTCTTTTAATACACTGGAGTTCATTATCACCTCAAAGTTTCTGTCTTACATAGAGTTACCTACCAGTACCCAAGACTCAGTAGGTACTCAAAGGATGTTGGCTAAATGAGTAGTTCTAAGCATGAAGATATAAGAAATACAGGGATATGGCATAGTATACAGATTCAGAGGTGAGAAGATTGTATATCTTGACTTTTTTTACTGTGCCACGGACTCTTCTGGCAGTCTGGTGAAGTCTATGAACCCCTGTTTGGAAATTTTGTAAATACATTAAATAAAGTGTTATAAATAAACAAATTATTTTGAAATAGTTTTAAAAATATGTGCTTTTTATGCTATTAAGTAATTGCCTAGCACGGTATCTTATTAGTTATTTCTACTGTAATTTCAACATTGTGTTGAGCATAGTGATTTTTTGAGAAATATATAATAACTAGATAATTGAGTAATGTATAGAACTGTCAAATCATTACATTGTACACCTGAAACTAATATAACATTGTATATTGATTATACCTTAATAATAATTTTAAATAAATAAAATGAAAATTAAATACCACCAAAAATTTTGATATAAAACTTTTGTAGATTCCCATTACTAATAAAGTCACAGGTATTGCCATTATTACCATTTCTTTTTTTTGCCTATATTCATAATTGAAGAAGGAGCTAAATCTCAATGAGAAATTAATAAAAACAAATATGTAATTTTTCCCAATCCAAGTTGATAAATCTTTCCCACTTCAGATTATACCCATGGACCATCACGGAGGCCTAAGGATTGCAGGTTAAGGAGCTTCTATAATTTATTTCAACTCACCCAATAGTAATGGAACACTATGTTTAAGGAACTATAGTTACAATAGAGCTATAGGACCAGCCCCTGACCCCAAGGCAGTTATTGAATAATAAGAAAACTATAATATAGAAGGAAGACCATGAGAAAGGTCATAGCAGAACAGAAGAAACCTTTTGTGGAAATAAGGAACCATAGTTCAAAGTGATATTTGCACTGGCCCCTAAAGATAAACTTCATTTTTAAAGAAGGGAGACTGCAGGAGTTAGGGGTAAGAACACCCAAATGTCTCAGGTAGAGAAGTCAATATGTGCAATGGCCTAGAATAAGACAGAGATGGAGATAGTCCATTTAGAAGCAAGCATACAGGTCTACTCCAGTGTCAATGAGGCCTGCATAGTGAAAAATAGACAGAAACCCTTGGAAGGTAGGTGGAGGGCCTTGACGGCTATGCTAGAAAGCTGGGCCTTATCCTGTTGGCAGTTAACAGTGAACCTGTAAATTCTAAGCAGAGCAGGGAAGAGTCAGAACAGGGGTTTTTGGAAAAAAGTGCCCAGGGAGGAAGCTGACAAAAGAATTGGGACTCCAGGGAAACATTCCACAGCCTAGAATTTCCCTTTAATTCACACTGTTGGGAATAATTTTCAGAATAAATAAGCCAGTGTCAATCACAGATCACGTCAATCACAAGCCATGTCAATGTAGCATCTTCAGAGCCTAGCCCATAGGCCCAAACATTTAAGTCAAATATTTGTTAAATAGATGTTTCTTGGGGCGCCTGGGTGGCTTAGTCGGTTAAGCATCCGACTTTCGCTTAGGTCATGATCTCGCAGTTCGTGGGTTCGAGCCCCACGTCGGGCTCTGTGCTGACTGCCAGCTCAGAGCCTGG
>JAESUZ010001178.1:0-14627 GCA_017311185.1 Proteles cristata cristata | reverse complement strand
TAGGTTAGGGATAAGCATGTCACACAGGCTACTGTTGTCCATGCTTCCTTCCTCCTGAATAGCACATTACCCAGAACAAGGGCTCTCCTAAAATCCAAAGATGTCTGGCTGAAACCAAACTGGAACCTATTTCTCCAGAATCCCTGCTCAGGGTTTCTGCCATTTCCACAGTGGCTGTTTCTCCAGGAAGAATAGCCTGAGATCTCTTGAACTTCCCTGTGAAGACAAACACTCTTAGGTTTAAAAAAAAAATAGAAAGAAAAGCAAACAAAGAAACAAAAAAAGACTTCTATTCTTGCCACCACTTAACTCAGAAGAAAATGTGAGTCATGAGGACAAGATCATAGGTCTGGTCCTCTCCTGTTTTTTGTGTGTTGGAGTTAGGGAAGAATAAAGGTAATAATATGGCTGGAGCTTGAAGGTGATAGTTATAGAAGGAATCTTGATCAAAGAAGATCCCCTGTTCTCCATTAGACTAAGCTGGAACCCTAGTGTGTAAGATGAGCCGCAGGCTCAGACCCATTTCCACACAGTGGATGCTCATAGGGTCCACTGGATGCTCACCCTAGCATCACTGAAGGCTCACCCACTGCCTTTCTTTTAAGTATGGCCTTTGCAATTTCAGTGAGAAAAGGGTAGTCTAGTTTGGGAGGCAAGAACCTGAAAATAAAACCTCCAAAGTCAACAGAAAGTTCCTAGACAGCCCCTCAGCTTGGCAGGAATGGAGTAACTGGCCTGGGTGGGGTAGCATTCCAATATGTAGAGAATTAAATCTCTTCCAAACCCTGCTCCTGAGGATCTAGGCACAGGCTGAGGTCAAATATTGAGTCTCTGAAGACCACTAAGGGTTTAGGGAACAAAAAAGTCTGGGTGTAGTGATGATGGTGTCACCTTCTCATATACACTACACTCCCACCCCTAGCCCAAGAACAATAAATACCCTGTTATTTATTGAACAATGAACACAGATACTTCCCACACTAATGCCCTTCATTGGATACTAACAAACTCATCTCAGTGCTCTGCCATCCAAAGCCCTCAACAAATTGGGATCTCTCTTATGCCCCCAGTTGGCTGGCCTAGAAAACAAAATTAACCAGGCCAGATGCTATGTTGGCTGCAGGAGCTGGGGCACTTTGGACTCTGGGACTGGCCAGCTTCAAAGAAGGGACTGCCCCTCTTTTTTTCCTAGAGCTAGGAATATATAGGTGAGCAGCAGCCAGACTACAGTGAGGAGATCAGAGCAATGTTTCCCCTCACTTGCACCATATCACTGACCTACAAGATAGCTCTTCCTGGAGAGGAGTTTGGAGGAGGAAGGGGAGAAAGCAGAGAAAGAGTTGAATAACAACAAATAATTTCCCTGAAGCATGGACGTGTAAGTCAGAAAGAATTAAAATTACTGGCCCCACTTCATGAATGATGAAACTGAAGTACATAGAAGCAGGTGACAGACAGATGGAAATGAATGCTTACTGAATACCAAATACATGCCAAGCCCACAAGTCTCACTTAACATCACTGAAACCAAATTTACTCAGCTAGCAAGTTGGGGAAGACTGGTCTTCTAGACATTCCCAGAGCTTCTTTCATGACTCCACCTACCTCTCTGGTCATGCTGATTTCACTGTTGTCTTCAGACACTGCCTTGGCAACTGTTTTGGCCTAGGTCCAAACACTCTGGCATTGAAAGCCTGAGTACATCTGGGAAGCAGTCCTTGGGAAGGCCCCCTCACAGGGGCAGAGCTTGTGAGTCAGCCCAGTTGGGTCTGAGCTCAATGACCTCACCCCCACCTGCCACCTCCCCATTCTCCTCAAGAGCCCACATGCTCCATTCTTCCAGTGGAGCTGCTGGTATAAAGAAGACAAAGGCAAGTCAGAGAGGGGGACAAAGGCAGGACAAGCCTTACCAGGGCAACCTCAAAACTTTAGTTTCTCTCCTGGACAAAGAACAGTTACCACAGTGTTACTCAAACTACCTAATCCCCATTATTTAGGCTCCAGCACCCACCATTTCCTGCTGCCAGAACTGAGGCAAGGGCAGGGCAGGGCAGGGCAAGGCCTGGTCTGTCTTGCCTCTTGGGATGACAGCACTGCCTCAAGCAGCTGTTTTCCATAACGGGGAAAACAAGGGTTGCTTTGAATCTCCAGCCTAGGAGGCATTCTCCCTCTCCCTCTCCCCCTCCTCCTCCTCCACTGACTCACTCACTTCCCAGCAACTCAGCCACTTCCTTGTTGACTTGGAAATGGTACCTGGAACAGTTATCTGTTCTGACCTCTTCCTGCCCATCTCCAGACCCTTAACATATCCAGAAATACTAGCCTGGGGTTAACCCTTCCTATGCCCGTGTCTTTTCTCACTAGTTTCTAGAAAGGAGAGCCACATCCAACCCCAAGCATACACATATCTTAATGGGTCAGCAGTAGTTCTTTAATCACTCCAATTGCTGCAAATGCCATGGGAGACAAGGTTCCCCTTTTACTTTCTTTGGTCCAGTCCTGTCCTCCGAAAGATCCCCAAAAAGAACTGGGAGACAAGGGCATATGGGAAATGGGGTGTTATTCCCCCAGTCACCATATATTTGGGGAAGTAACTCCCACATGTAACTAATCTCTCTTATCAATGGGAACATAACTAATTTGTCACTACGGGAAAGAGTTCAGAGCAGAGGCCAAAGCTGAAAACGTCAGGAATAGTAAGGCTACTAAGTTACAGCTTCCCCATTAATCCATCCTTAATTGCATCAACCTCAGACTGAGGCAGAGTCCCCCTCTCAACACATGAAAGTCAGGAAGGAAACTAGCTCTTTTCCATTTGCACTTAACTCCAAGACCTACTCTCAAATTCAGCTCAGCCAAACCATACTCCAGAATCAAACAACACCTATTTCTCTACCTCCCACCTCAGTTCATCTCTCCTTAGCTACAGGGGCTGCCCCACCAGCTCCTTACTATAGCCTTTTTACACTTCCTCAATATTTCAATCTTAGAATCTCATGTGGCTCCTCCAGAATATCATTCTTCTGAACTTCTCATCCCTGTTTACCAAGAGAATAAACAGTCCAGAACCTCAAACTGTCAGATCTTAAAGGAACCTTAGAGACCATTTGATTCAAACTCTGCAACATACAGCTGGGAAAGCTGAGCTCCAGGAAATGAGAGACACCATCCAGGAGTCACACAGCTGCAAGGCAGCTTGAGATGAGGGATTGAAACCCTGGTTCTTGGTCCACTGGCTATTGAATAAGCTATAGAACCACCCTGGCACTTAGAAACAGTAGACACCTCAAGTGAACCACTGCTGAAAGACGATATGGAGAAGGCTGAACCACCTTGCCTCCATGAAAAACTCCAAGTTGGCATGGCTTGGAAGTCTAGCTTTCAACAGAGGGCAGGCCTAACTTTCAGGCTCTGAGATATTCATCAACACTCATTCTAGGGAGACTAAACCTTTCATAACACATAGAAGAAAACTCAAAGATCTCTAATTTCTAGGACAACTTCTTTTGCACAAACTTGGATACCAATTAATTGGTAAGTTCCCTGATAAAAGACACAGGCAAGAACCAAGCTCGAGTATGGTGGGGAGAGGGTGAGATGCAGTAGGGAAAGAGGCAGGGAATTTGAGGAACAGATTCATATCTAAGTAGACAAGAAGAACAGATTCTTCAATTCCCATAAAACTTTGATGCTGCTTAAACAAGAAAGGACAGGATCCATCATTAAAGTAAGTCTTACAAATGGGCAAAACCCCTCTCTGGGGCTACACCCAGCTAGACTTCATCCTCTCGCATCAGTTTCCTGCTTGACCCAGCTTCCTGCCTGCAAGCTTCACAAGAAGCATTTGTAGACTGGAAACACAGACCATTTGCCACTGCCTGGAGATGCCAGGTTTGCCCAGAGCACCAGATGAAGGCTCTACTTTCTCTGCTCAAGAACATACCCCAGCAACCTCCAGCATCACAACTCTGAAGCACACTGGAGCTGATCCAAGACTCACCTTGAGTTCTACTCAATACTCATGGGGTTTCTTTCCTGTCTTGTACTTCTGTGTATTAAAAATTGCTGAAGCTAGGATCAGTTAACTCTGCAGCTGCAGAAGGGGGCTTCCAGGCCAAATCAAAAAGCTGTTTTTAACTCCAGAGCTAGGCTAGAGTCGACTTCCTGCCAATCTTACTGGTAAGCCAACAGCTAAACCCATATCTGGGGAACCCACAAAATTGGAGTCCTTGTCCCAGAAATAATTATCTCAGCTTTTAGAGGAGTGGGGCATGGCATAAAAGAAAAAAGCTTTGGAGATTCTTTGACCTTCCTTTTTGTGGAACTCACTCTCTTAATCTAAAAAAATAAGTATAATAATATCAACTTCACAACTGGGTTATTGAGGGCTTTAAGTTAAAAGAATAGATATGGAAATACATAGCATATCATAAGTAGAATGTGAGGACTCCTAACTCCTCCGTTTTAGTCATAGTATTACAAATATCCTACCTCTCAGGAATGATTTAAAATGAAAATGTGTTCAACTGCAGAGATCAAGGGCTACCCAAGAAGATCTCCAGAAAGCCCTTCTAGCATAAAGGACTATCATTTTGGGAACAAACTCTAAAATGTGATTAGGGGGCGCCCGGGTGGTTTAGTCGGTTAAGCGTCCGACTTTCGCTCAGGTCATGATCTCGCGGTTCGTGGGTTCGAGCCCCGCGTCGGGCTCTGTGCTGACTGCCAGCTCAGAGCCTGGAGCCTGTTTCAGCCTGTGACTCCTCTCTCTCTGACCCTCCCTTGCTCACGCTGTCTCTCTCTCTCTCCTAGAAATAAATAAAACATTAAAAAAATTAAAAAAAAATAAAATGTGATTAGATTTCTAGTTGGTTATACATTGTGAAGCCATGCACATCAGGTAGACATACACATATCCTTCCATGCATTATTATAAATGCTTTCTCTCTTGGGAGGCATGGGGATTTTCCCCAAAAAAAGCAGATCTCTGAAGGGAGGTAGAACACAACAGAGCATGTATGCAACCTTGTCCTTTATAGGGGATGCCTGATCTTCCTTAATCTGAGCTCTACTTGCCATTTTCTCCAATCATGTTTCACCAAAATACACAAATCTCCACCCCATCGACACAACCTTCTGGGACCTCCAAATCACAAACTGGGTCTGAAAACTGGCTCATCAGAATCAGAATTATTTTAAAATACACCTTCCCTAAACTCACCCACAGAAATTCTTATTTATTATATAAGAAGCAGAGCCTGGACATCTGAAGTTAGGAGTTTCAGATTATTCTAAGGCCCAGATTTAGGAATTTCTGGCATAGATTATGGTTCCCTGAACCAACCAGCTTCTCATGGGCTGATGTTATTATGGCTAGAGTGATGCTTGAAGGAAGGGAAACACAAATAAAAAACAACTATGGAGACATTTAACCTGGGCCTGGTGAAAGGTTCTCCAGAGCTGAATGTAGGCCACCTCCACAAAAGATGAGGGATGCAATCAGTCCTGCCATTGACTCCAAACACTTCTACAACCTGACCTCCCTATTTGTAAAATAGAGCAGGGACTATCCTTGCCCCTTGCTACCTAGTATCATCACTCCCCATCACCACAAGCACTATTATGCACTAAAACAATGTCTCTGTTGTAGAAAGAATATAACTGTATTCTGAAAACCTAAGTGCAAGATCTAACTCTACCAATAACAAGCCATGAGCTCTCAATCTTTCCACCTGTAAAATGGGCATAACGATGCCAACCTGGAAGAATGTTATGCAGTACTAAAGTGGTGTTTCCCAAGCTTAAGTGATCATAAGAATTATTTGGGGCACTAATTTAAAAACTCAGATTTCTGGACCCCATTCCAAACATATTGAAATAGACTCTCCAGAGGAGGATCTTGGGAATTAGTAGTTTTGCCTCCAGGTGATGTTTTTTCCCTGGGAAATTTAAAGAATGATAACCTGGAAGAGACACCGTTGAAGGAGTTGCAGGATTGGATTAGAGAGGTCTGGTCTTCCAAACTGCTGTCTGGCTCAGATATCCTCATGACAGGGACCTGGAGGTTAGGACCTAGCAGAGCAGGCACTGCAGGCAGGAGAGGAAAGAGACTTTGAAATTCCAAACAGAAAGCTAAATGTTCTCTGGAATGGCCAAATGTTCAGGTCATTGTCCACAGCTTTCCACCATCTTATCATCTAGTTAAGAATCAGACAGTGGGAGAAAACAGCCAATGCAGATACCTCACCAGCCAAAACACATTGATCTAAATGTTCTAATTAGGGTCTTAATCAAAGCGTTCTTGAGTTCTCTGTCCCTTAAACACTCCATATTCACTCTTTCCTGGGAGAGCTTTCAGTCAAGGAGCAGACCTTAAATAATATTTTCCCTTTCTTGGATGATCTGGGAACCTGAAAGAACAGGAAAGATATGATGAGGGGGCCCTACATTTGCATAAAGATGTGAGAAGGTGGGGGGAATGATGATGGGAGTCTAAGATAGACATGATTTATAATGGTGCACTGGAGCCAGCCTACACTAAACCTGATCATGTGCATCTCTTTAAAATTCCTCCCTCAAGGACCTCTGTTGGTACCTTGGAATCAGCCATGGTGAGAGCATTTACACCACAGTGATCAGTAAACAGTATAAATCTTGACTTCACTAGAAATTTTTTTTCCCAAATAGTTTATTGTCAAGTTGGTTTCCATATAACAAACACCCAGTCCTCATCCTCACAAGTGCACTAGAAAATTTGTTTTTAAATATTTACCAGTACATGATACACATGTGAGATAAGCATCTTTAGCCCCATTTTATGAATGAAGAAACTGAGTCCCAATGAAGGGAAACAACTGTCATCTTCAAGCTGCATCACCTTAGCCAAGAGTCAGGTTTGTCTGACTAGTAACAAATCCTTGGTTCTTTCTACCAGCACCCTAAGGGAGTAGGAAACCCTTCTTTTGTCACCAAAAAGAAGGCTGACCCAAAGGGCTCCTCCATCAGCTAAAAGCCAAACAAGGGCACCTAAATGTGCCTGGTGCCAAGGAAAACTGTTGTAAAAAAACGAAGACTGAGATGTGAAAGTAACAAGAAACAGTCTCATCACTACCAGAGAAGAGAGACTAGAGTAAGTCAGGAAATAGGTTAGAAAGCCCAAGTGGAAGCCACAGAACATTCTAAGCATCTCTTCACAAATATCCAGCAGTGTGGTCTCTGCTGGGAGGCCCTGGGACACTGCAACTTTCTAAATCTCTTGAAACCTCATTTTCCCTACAAGAGGAACTGTCCTTGAGATGGGAGAAAATCAAGGCAGCAATGGGGTAGGAATAGTCGTCTGGTCGTAGATGGAGCTACACCATTATCTAGGAGCAACCGGCCACAAACAGTAGGCCAGAAATCGGTTCTGGGTCTGTCCCAGTAACCTTGGGACAATCCCTTACTCTTCTAGGTAGTGCCCCCAAATGTACTGCATAGGTTTTGCTCAGTGGTTTTCAATTTTATTTTATTTTTAGCAGCTTCTTGCCTCTTCACTCTTCCAGATAAAAAAACATATGAAACTTCAAAATATGAAGTACATAAAAGTAGAACTATTCTAGCTAAAGGCGGACTGCAGCTGTCCAGACAGCTCAAGTAAATACAGTTTCCAAACCAGTGGACTACCACCTTAGGGAAAGTGAGAGAACTCCAGTCATAACTTTCTAGAATTTTACTCATCTTAACTCTGCCACTGTTCTTTCTAGTACTTCAAGGACTTTCTTGACCTCAGTTTTCCCCATCTAAGGTAGCTGGACCAATTGGCCTCTAAAGGCATTGGGATTTCAGGAAAAGAAACCCCATCAATCCCCATAGTGATAACTGTGAAAAGAGACCAACAAGAGCAAATCCCCATCCCTTTGCCCTGGAAAGCCCCTCAGTCTCTGGTGACTGTGAACTCCTCAGTCAGTTCCTCAAGCACCGGGTAAATGGCAACTGGGCGGGTGGGCAGACAGGCAGGAAGGCATGCACCCCACCCTCCCTTGCACAGGAAGCTAGCTACATCCTCTTTTCCCCACCCCAGGCAGCACATCTCCAAAGGTCCCCAGCAGAAGTAGTGGGGGCAGAAAGAAGAAGAGGATGAGGTTTGAAAGGAAACTGAACATGCAAATCACCATAGTGTGTTAGGGAGCCATGGTGGGGGGGAGGGAATGACTAGGGCCCTGGGAAAGCAACAAAGCAGCCCCATTCTCCACTGGGGCCCAGATTCCCCAACAAAACTGTGCCAAAATGGCCTATAGCTGCAGGAGTCACAAGGCAAGCCTAGGCCCACCCACTCCTTACCACTGAGTTTCTCCAGCCTGAAGAGTTGGGCCTCTTTCATAGGTGTTTTTGGTTCTTTCTCAGAGTAATAACACAGATATGTATGCATAACTATAAACATAAGTACATATAAGTGAACCCTTAAGAATACAGGGGCTCTTCATGCCTCTCAGAGTCAAGGAGGCAGGTACCAACCCGCATGGCCACACCACCAGCCCACTTTCCCGTGCCCTCCCCGAACCCTGTGACTGGGGCCCAGCCCTCCCCACATCCTGTTCTCAGAGAACACGTGGCTGCCTGGGGAAAGATAATGTCATTACCACACTTCCCCTCCCTGGAGGAGGCTTTGGTTGACTGGGGAGGGAACTGGAGTTCTTTGCCTGATCAGGCTTGTGTAATCTGCAGTAAATCTCCCAGTTTTATAGACAAGGACAGGAAGGGTGACAAGTTAACACTGAAAGCACATTCCACATTACAGGATCCATGGCTAGAGACAGATGGTGATGATCCAAAGTACTTCTGGAAAAATGAATGTTCTGGAAAAACACAAATTGGCAACTTTTCCTACATTTGGAAACTGGAAGACAACATGCGAATGCTCTTCCTTGATTAATGAACCAGGAGATGCAAAAATAAAATAAACTTATTTTCAGAAAGTCTCCCAAACATTACTCAAGTTACTACACTTGGGTTTTAGACGTCGGTATCAACATTTCTGCTAAAGCAGCTTGATCTGCAGGCAGTCTTAATGGCCCTAGAGTAGCTTTGGCCACTAGGAAAAAGAAAATGACTGTAGACCCATAAGAAAGAGCTCTCCAAACACAGCCAGAGGAAGGGATGGCAAGAGGGTTCCAGAGCCTGAGCCCACTAATTGTTCAATTTTCCTTCAATCCTCTCTGATCAGCTGACTCCCTGATTCTCCCTTGCATTCACTTCCCTGACTATAAGTAGCAAAGAATGTGGCTGAACATTCCTCTGAATATTCAGGAAGAACCTCCTCATTTATCAGCATGAAGTCAGGAGGCTTCACCATTCACAGCACTACCTCACTAAGTGCAGACCTTCAGTGCAGCATGATCCTTGCCGAGGCTTGTATGAGGGAACTTGGCCGACCACTCCTTAGCAGGATGTCCTCAGTCCCACCCAGCCTGCTACTTCCCCACACCTAATCTTACAGCCCAGTCTAACTTTTGTCCCTATAAAGGAACAAGGTTTATCACATAGGCCTTAAGAAAATACCAACTTCTCAGCATCTGCCTCCAGTGGATGTGCTGAAGGCTGATGCATAGTCTCATATCTGCCCTAGGTATCTCTGTTGGTTGCCATAGCTTACAGTCTTCATTTTTGTCATGGTCATCTTCCTGGAAGCAGAGGTAGAAAGACTGCAAATAATGCCCTCAAGCTCTATGGATCTGATTGTTTTGGAAAAGTTGCAGAGCAGGGGTGGTCAGTAAGAGAAAAGGGACATGACATCCAGCTTATTAGTTTTGGTTCCTATGTAGATTGATATAACTTCCATAAAAGCTGGCTTTGTATTTTTTTTCAGTTGATAAAGCCACATCTTGCCTTCCAAACTACAATATCAGCTACCAAATTATTGAGACAGGTAAAAACTGTTTAACCAATTTGGCCAACAATACCAGGGTTTTTAGCACTCCTACCACCACAAACATATAATCTTTGCAGCCCCTAATGCTGAAGTAAGCATGCATGAAACCACTCACCCTACACACATATGTACATACACACACACACACACACACACACACACACACACACACGTTATTTGGGTAGAGTAAGCCCCCTCCCCAACTATCTTACTTTTGGTCTAGTTTCTTCAGATACCAGCAGCAGGAAAGAGGCCTACCAGAACCTATATAATAATTACCCAGCAGCCTCCCTAATGGCCCTGGCAATAGACATTATTCTATAATCCAAAGTAAACCTCAAAATTATATCTAAAATTCTAGTAAGAGCTAGAAAATCAAATATGGCCACCTCTTACCTACCTTTGGTGTTTTAGAAAGGATCTGCACCTCTGATACAGTCACATAGATATACACACTGGTTCCATATACCAACTTATTAGATGCCCAATATGGACCAGGCCTTGAGATGATTTTAATGTTTGCACATCTGTGTGTGAAAGTGAATGAATGAGCACATGAGAGATTTGGGGGTGGTGGGAGGCAGTGACCTGCAGACAAGTGAATGGGTAACTACCATTCTGTACATAGCAAGAACAGTAATAGAGGTAATCAAAGGGAACTGTGGAAACATAAAGGGGCACTCAGGCCATAATGGAGAAAGTAGGAAAGCAGAAGGATTTTAGAGGAGGAGCTGACATGTCCTTAGATAGAGAAGACTGTCACAGGAAAAATATGTTAAATGGAAAGGAAAGTTCATGGTGTTCTGGGTAGAGAAATAGTATGTACAAGGACACAGAGGCAATAAACACAATGTATGCCCTCCAAATGCAGCAGGGAAATATCCAACATGTGAAAACCATCCCTAAGCTACCAAGGATTAATGCCTCCTCTCCCAGCTCCAAGATTCTCCTCCCAGAATCTATCAGAAAAGAATAAATTACAGACAATTTCACTACCACAGAATTAGGCACCAGATCACTATATCTGGGGGAGAGATGTTCCACTGGCAGAGAGATAAATTTCTGAAGCAAAGCCAGACAAGGTGGTCTAATATACAAGATATAGATAGGATGTTGGCTCTGTTCCACAGAGTCCCACTGAGGCATCAGCTTAGCTTAATGAATACTCTCTACCCTAGCTCCCACAAACCTGGGAGGAACCACTCGGCAGACCTCAAGGGAGCCTACCACAATCCATTTTCAGTCCATATGGAAAACCTGTCTATCTACAGATAGACCTGGAAAGGCAACCAGACTAAGATTTCCACTGCACTCACAACCCACCACACACACACACACACACACACACACACACACACACACACACACACACACAGAGGAAGTGAAAGCTACCAGCACAGCAAGGGCTTGGGATGGGCCTCAGCCACAGCTGCCTGGCTTCTGCAAAGAGGTGGGGACCCACTGATTTCACAAACTGTTTTGCCCTCTTGAGTAAGTGTTCCTCTCATCATTTTCTTCCCTGCACATCCTCTCTTCTTCCCACCCCATAACCATCCAGTCTAATCAGGGTCTCACTATAGCTCTTCTTTCCCCCAACTCCCTCATCCTGGGATTTTCAAGGCTCCCCAGAGCTGGGATTCCTCTTCACAAAGAAAGATACACCCACACAGGTTCTCACCACACCCTCAATATGCTACAGTGGAAGGCACAGTGGTGTTCAGCACAAACCAGGCCAGTAATTGGCATCATTGTTTCAAATATCAGGTTCTTCATCTATGAAAAAAAACATACTGATAGTCCTATTACACTATCATAGGGAGCACACTTACAAATTACAGGCAAAGCCTAACTAGGGTCCTAAAATTCTTTGACCTCAACTATTTACAGAGGGTAAAATACCATGCAAGAAATTAAGGAAAATGGGGCATTTATCAAGCACTTTTAATATGTCATGTCCCCTTCTAGATGTACTTTCACACTTGGGAGCAATTCTCTCATAAATCTCAAGGAAGTGGGTATCATTATTTTTTATTTATTTATTTATTTATTTATTTTACAAATAGTTTATTGTCAAATTAGTTTCCACATAACACCCAGTGCTCATCCCCACAAGTGTCCTCCTCCATGCCCATCCCTCCCCCCCCCACATCCATCAGTCCTCAGTTTTTGTCAGCATTCAAGAGTCTCTCATGGTTTGCCTCTCTCCTTTCCCCCCACCATTTCCGCCCTTCTTCTCCCCCTTGGTCCTCTGTTAAGTTCCTCCTAATCCTCCTATACATGCACATATATGATATTTGTCTTTCTCTGCCTGACTTATTTCGCTCAGCATAACACCCTCAAGGTCCATCCATGCTGCTACACATGGCCAGATTTCATTGTTTCTCATTGCCATGTAGTATTCCATGGTATAGATAAACCACATCTTCTTGATCCATTCATCTGTTGATGGACACTCAGGCTCTTTAGAGTGGCTAAAATGAGCAAATCAGAGAACTCTAGATGCTGGCGAGGATGTGGAGAAACGGGCACCCTCCTATACTGTTGTTGGGAATGTAAACTGGTACAGCCCCTCTGGAAAACAGTGTGGAGGTTCCTCAGGAAACTAACAATAGAACTCCCTTATGACCCAGCAATAGCACTGCTAGGAATTTACCCAAGGGATACAGAAATGCTGAGGCATAGGAGCACATGTACCCCAATGTTCATAGCAGCACTCTCCACAATAGTTAAAACATGGAAAGAGCCTAAGTGTCCATCAACGGACGAATGGATCAAGAAGATGTGGTTTATCTATACCATGGAATACTACATGGCAATGAGAAACAATGAAATCTGGCCATGTGTAGCAACGTGGATGGACCTTGAGGGTGTTATGCTGAGCGAAATAAGTCAGGCAGAGAAGGAAGTGGGTATCATTATTATCCACAATTCAAAAACTGAAAACTAAGGTACAGAATGGCTAAATGCCTTACCTAAGGTCATACAGCTATAAATAGTAGCTGATAATGATCCCACATAATTAACTTATTTTATTTACTTTCTGGTTACCAAGCATCCTTTCTCTCAAGTTACCTTGAACAATGCTGATGAGACCCTCACCAAAAAAAATTATGGGAGAACCTGAGGCAACTCTACTTGGAATGCTCACCATTAATTGTCACATTAAAACCATTTAAGCTAATCTTACTTGCTGACTATTCATAAATATGGTTCCGTCATTAAAGCCAGAAACATCTTTGCATATTCCATAAAATTTTCTACGTTGTTGGATAGAGGCAAGGCATTAAAGACATTAGGGAAGGGGAGAAGAGGAGCAGCTATGGTGAGTGCTATTTACCTCCTTGTGCCCTGGTCACCTCTGGTCAGGAAGGTCAGTGACTGAGTCTCCCTAGTAGTCTGGAATTGGATGTGTATCTGCAAGTCTAGGTGTGTTTGGAGAAGATAGTCACAGCAGAAGGGAGAAGTCCAGAGAAAATTTAGTACAACTCTTCTTAGAACTCTGACCTTTCCAGAAGAGTGATTCAGCCTTGACACCACACTCTCTCCATTCCAGGATTCCCAAAGACTCGGCATGAATGCACATAGATGCTTGAATAAGCATGTACTCAGATAAACACACAGCAGCTAACACTGGATGTAAGGGCGACAGATAGACGTGGGAATGTCATCCTGTCTGGGTAAGCCTATCACTAGAGCTACACTGTAGTACCATCCCATAACTCCAAACAGTTACAGTGTCATAGTCCAAAAGTACCAAGATTCCTTCTGTTTAGGCATTGTCTCACAAGAACACAAAGGAGTTACCTTATCAAAAAGTCAGGCTTGATTTTAGGAGGTTCAGCAAAGCCAAGGATAAAGTGTGGGGGAGGAACAGGAAGAACTAGCCCCAGCTCTGGAAACCCCTATTGAATATAGTTTTGGACTTTTGTGTTTTCGTTTTCAAAGCTCCCTAATTATTATCAACACCAGCTGTGTACTTATCAGATTTGGAGCCATCTGAGATGAAAAGTTAAGTCTTATATAAGAACACTGAGCTGGAAGAAAAGCATCATCGACCAGGTTTTTTTGCTCCAAGGATACAATTTTAGTTTTAACCCCAGTGACTAAAACCCCAAGTGTACCCCAGAAGGAGACAGAGGTTTGGTTAGTTAGCAGCCAATATAGAATAGGCTGGGTACAAACAGTCTCATCATAAATCAGAATTCAAGGGCCTACCATGTGCATAGCTTAGGAGAGGGTTGTCATTAGCTTATAAGAAATTGATATATAATAAATTGGTAATGTAGAGCATAGACTATTAGGGATTGTGAAACTGTTTCTGGGAGCCACATATGGTCTCTGTTGCATATTCCTACATTTTTTCTTTTTAATAATACTTTGTTTTCTTAAATAGTTTACTGTCAAGTTGGCTTTCGTATAACACCCAGTGCTCATCCCAACAAGTGCCCTCCCCCATGACCATCACCCCCCTTCTCTCTCCTACTCCCATCAGCCCACAGTTTGTTCTAAGCATTCAAGTGTCTCTCATGGTTTGCCTCCCTCCCTCTCCCCCACTATTTTCCCCTTCTTCTCCCCCACGGTCCTCTGTTAAGTTCCTCCTAATCCTCCTATACGTGCAAACATATGGTATTTGTCCTTCTCTGCCTGACTTATTTCGCTCAGCATAACACCCTCAAGGTCCATCCATGTTGCTACACATGGCCAGATTTCATTGTTTCTCATT
>JAESUZ010001177.1:600000-834847 GCA_017311185.1 Proteles cristata cristata | reverse complement strand
GGAGGGTCAGAGAGAGAGGGAGTCACAGACTGAAACAGGCTTCAGGCTCTGAGCTGGCAGTCAGCACAGAGCCCGACGCGGGGCTCGAACTCACGAACCGCGAGATCATGACCTGAGCGAAAGCCGGACGCTTAACCGACTAAGCCACCCGGGCGCCCCAGACTCTTTGTAGTTCTTGACACTACTTATTGAAGAAAATTTTTGGAAAATGCAGAAGATGATCAAGAAGAAAAAAATATCAGAAAAATCTGAATTGAGTCTATTTGTTTCCCACTTCTTCATTTAGCATTTTAATAATGAGGTTCTGACAACAATAAGGATGGCTTAGCCTTGTTGGCTGACCAGAGCACATATGCTCAACCACAATGCTGTATTGCATTTCTTATATTATATGCTTTGAAAATGTCACTTAGGGTGCCTGAGTGGCTCAGTCAGTTAAGCAGCCAAAATCTTGATTTCAGCTCAGGTCATAAAGACTATGATTTGATTATCCACTCATTCACTGATGGAATCACTATCCTTTTAATCAAATCTTTTTCTGCTAAAATTAACCACCATTGCTTTTTATTGTTTGCAACCAAGAACCCGGAGTGAAGCATGCTGGAATGTATGTAACCCATCATCAGGAGAGGACTTGATCCCAGAATTGGAACACCATGAAGATTTTCTCCAGCGAATATCTTCTTTCTCTGTGTTTATTTCTTCAACCCTTCTCTGCTTCTCAGCCCATTAGATGGCAATGGGCAGGCAGAAGAAGATCGGATCTACTCATTCCAGCCAAGCCACATAATGAGATGGACTGAGTCTCCCTCAATCCTAGTTCCAAATACCCTGGTTCAACCAGCTGTGGTGAAGGGAAGGCGATATGGAACAAAAATGGTGGCTGGGTCCCCACGGTTACTACTATTTGGATTAGGGGCTTCCATTCAGAAAAAAAGGTAAAACAATATGAGTTGGATTCCAATCCCAGAGGCATCTGCCCCTGAGGCCTGGACTTTGTAAATGACAGCATGTGAGGTTCTCCTGGAGACACTACCCTTAGAATCGGGCTATTCTTTATCCCAGATTCCATCATGGATTGTGCTCAGCTCTGTAATGTGCTCTCAACATTCCCATCTGCAAAATGGAGAAGATCAGGCATCACTCATCTTCTTTGAAGATAGCTAGGCATGAGAGAACCAAAGTTACACAGAGTACCTGAGAATAGTCCAGGGTCTTAAAAGAGGAAGTAAGGAGAACAAGGGACTTAATAACTGAATTTTCACATATATGTGCACAGGCCCAGCTCACTCAGGTCCAAGGGAATTTTGTCTGGGACTTGTCTCCAGTAAGGTGGCTTCATTTCTTCCACATTCTGCCTCAAGGGTTACAAATAAAACCTTAGATAATATCCTTTGTCATTACTGTTTTGTCCAACGGGCCAAAAGTTGGCAAGACGATTATTCTTTTCTCCTGTCTAATGAGGCTCTCGGGGAATCTGGTCCCAGTGGTTGTGAAGCTCCTGTAAATGCTTACTCTGTGATTGCTCCAAGCATCTTTCCCAAACAGAAGACTAAGACCATGAGCTCCTACTCTTTAGTCACTCAGTACCTACCTATGTTTCCAAGACATTCCATTCCCTACGGTGAACAGAAGCAGTGACGAGTTATGCAGAGGTGAAAAACACTTGGTAGCAATAGCCCCAACCTCCCTCAGGTAAGATTGCAGCAGTAGAGACATTGATTTCTATTAAAATATACATTTTTTTTTTAGAAACTTCCCGTGCTCTATCTTCCAGATACAGGAGATTAATGATAGGAGCCCTAAACCCATCATATGTTACTCAAGAAGAACCCAGTAATAATCCATTGTTTCTCTCATCTCTTTATGAACTATATAGGAGTTGAATGGATTAGTGGGAGACCTGGGAGTGTAAGCAGAGACACATAGACTCAGGCTGTGTAGATATCTGTCTCTTTCTAAGTGTTAATGTGTCTGCTTTTTTATGTTTATTTATTTTTGAGAGAAAGAGAGAGAGAGAGAGAGAGAGTAGGAGGGGAGAGGGGCAGACAGAGAGGGAGACACAGAATCTCAGCCAGGCTCCAGGCTCCAAGCTGTCAGCACAGAGCCTGATTCAGGGCTCCAACTGTGAGGTCATGCGAGCTAAAATCAACAGGTTGAGCCACTCAGGTGCTCCTACTATGTGTTTTTTAATACAAAGTAAGAATCCAGTAGGAAAAGCATCCGAACTCTGTTCGGAAGTTGGGAGTATGAGTTGGATGGGCACATCCTCATAGGGATTCAATGATCTGATTTGCAAATGTGATCCTGCCTGGAGTCTGATTTGTTAACCATCCCTGTATAGGTATCTGATTTCACTGTTGTCTATTTATCTGGGTCCAGCCCCATGAGGGGGGCAAATCAGTCGAGTGTCTCCGAGTTCCTCCTCCTCGGGCTCTCCAGGCAGCCCCAGCAGCAGCAGCTCCTCTTCGCGCTCTTCCTGAGCATGTACCTGGCCACGGTCCTGGGGAACCTGCTCATCCTCCTGGCCATCGGCGCGGACCCCCGCCTGCACATCCCCATGTACTTCCTCCTCAGCAACCTGTCCTTCGTGGACATCTGCTTCTCCTCCACCACCGTCCCCAAGATGCTGGCCAACCACATACTGGGGACTCAGGCCATCTCCTCCTCTGGGTGCCTCGCACAGATGTATTTTGTATTCATGTTCGTGGACATGGACAATTTCCTCCTGGCCGTGATGGCCTATGACCGCTTTGTCGCCATATGCCACCCCCTACACTACTCAACAAAGATGACCCACCAGCTCTGTGCCCTGCTGGTTGCTGGGTCGTGGGTCCTTGCCAACCTGAATGCTCTACTGCATACCCTGCTGATGGCTCGACTCTCGTTCTGCGCAGGCAATGCCATCCCCCACTTCTTCTGTGATGTGACACCCCTCCTGAAACTGTCCTGCTCGGACACACATCTCAATGAGATGATGATTCTGACTGAGGGTTCTCTGATCATGATCACTCCATTTATTTGCATCCTGGCTTCGTATGTCCGCATTACCTGTGCTGTCCTGAGAGTCCCATCCACAAAGGGAAGATGGAAAGCCTTCTCCACCTGTGGCTCGCACCTGGCCGTGGTTTCCCTCTTCTATGGCACCATCATCGCTGTGTATTTCAACCCTTCATCCTCACACTCTTCTGAAAAGGACACAGCAGCTACTGTGATGTATACAGTGGTGACCCCCATGCTGAACCCCTTCATCTACAGCCTGAGGAACAGGGACTTGAAAGGGGCCCTACAAAGAATGATGGAAAGGAAGACGTGGTCTTAGTGATGACATTAGGGTGGAGCTATCATTCCGGGTATATTTATCTTTGCCAATTCACTGAAATGTAGCAATCAAAGTGTTTGCAAGGAACTTAGCATAGTCTCAGTACACAGCTATGAATGAATTCAGACTTAAGTACAACCTTATTCCTTTAAATGGGTAATTTTATTTGTTTCTAATTACTGTATTTTATATTGCTTCGCATAAAGGACAAGTTTTTCCTTTCTAGGTGATCACCCTAAAAAGTCACATGTAACAAATTTTTTTCCACTTCTTTTTTTGGAAATGCTCTCAGAAGAAGGCAGTGTGTTTGAATCTTGGATACAAGATAGTATCACTTGGAGAGCTTTGACAGCATATATACAGATGTTAGACACAACTTTGACCAATTAGATCTAATTTTCTGGAGTGGGATCCAGGCATCGGCATTTTTTTCCCCTTTAATGTCCGCAGGGGTTTCTCGTGTAATTTTCTGAGTTGACAATTGTGCAGCTTTGGAGGCACTTTATGATTGCTTATTATCAAGAATGAGCCTTGGTGCGCTTCACTAAGCTGAGCGTCCAACTTCGGCTCAGGTCATGATCTCCGTGGTTTGTGGGTTTGAGCCCCCATTGGGCTCTGTGCTGACAGCTCAGAGCCTGAATCCTGTTTTGGATTCTGTGTGCCCCACCCTTTCCGCCCCTCCCCCGCTTACACTTTGTGTCTCTCTCAAAAATAAAAAATAAAAGTTAAAAAAAAAAACCAAACAGTGAGCCTAGAAACCCTGAAAGGAAATCTGATGTCTCCTGAGGATAAGAACAAAAGAGGTGAAAAACAGTCACTGAGGTTCTCTGTGGGGTCACATGTTCCTGTGCCGAGATGGCCCATTGTTTGGCGCAATGTACATTCCTTAGCCTCACACAGGATCCAAAGAACACTTCATAATTTTGGGGGCTCTTACTAGTCTGTTTAGTGTGCTCTAACAATACACCATACGCTGGTGTAGCTTAAACAACAAGCTTTTAATTCTCAAAGATCAAGGTGCCAGCAGATTCAGTGTCTGATGAAAGGCAGCTTCCTGTTTTTTTCTTTCTGTGTCCTCATGTGGTGGAAGGGGTGAGGGAACTCCCTGGGGTCTATTTATGAAGGCACTCATCCCTTCGTGAAGGCTCCGCAGCTTATGACCTGGTCACCTCTCAAAGGTCCCACCTCCAAATACGCCACATTAGGGGTTAGGTTTCAACATATTAACTCGGGGAGGGGTGGGGGGGGGAGGTGTTCCTTTGATTTTGGAGAAACAGATTAACATTTGTTATGTTATCATTTGCTGTGTCATCTGTTCAGGACGCCTAGTCCTTCCAGCTGAGGGCCAGTCCTTCTCCGAACCTTCAAGATCCAAGCTGCTATTTCGCCTATGAAGCCTTTGATGATTCCTCCAGGCTGAGATTCTCGTTGCGTTTCCTGAGCTCCCATAGAAAACTCCTCTTCGATTTATTACGTATGTGATTCTGTGTAGTCTGTTTATTGCTGCTTCCTATCCCTCTTTCCTCTCTGTCCTTAGTGACCTCTAAAGATGGTGGATGCTCGGGCATCACATGCATAAGCCATTCACCTCGGACGCTGGTAAAAATCTTGGCTCCTGATACATATTACACATGCAAACCTTTAAGATTGAATAGGTGAACAAAAAGCATGTGCTTTCGGAGAACCCACCCTGAGACGTCTTTTAATAATTGTAACAGAATGATAACAAAAGAAGAGATGTACCATGTTGTATAACAAACGGTTAAGCACTAGGGCCTAGTCCATTAGCCACGTTAGTAACTATTTCCTGAAACATTAAACATTGAGTATTTTTTAATTTGAAGATATACTTTTACAAAATAGTGCTGCTATTCAGTCATTTTGCTTGATTTTTCTGTGCATGGGGCACTGCTTAACATTAGTTTCTTTTTATTTTATTTTATTTTATTTTATTTTTAATTTTTTTTTTTAATGTTTTATTTATTTCAGGAGAGAGAGAGAGACAGTGTGAGCAGGGGAGGGTTAGAGAGAGAGGGAGTCACAGACTGAAACAGGCTCCAGGCTCCGAGCTGGCAGTCAGCACAGAGCCCGACGCGGGGCTCGAACCCACGAACCCCGAGATCATGACCCAAGCGAAAGTCGGATGCTTAACCGACTAAGCCACCCAGGCGCCCCCATTAGTTTCTTTTTAAAACTCACTACTCCATTAGCTGATCTCTTCTTGTTTTTTTATTAAAAAATTTTCAATGTTTTATTTATTTCTGAGAGAGAGAGGGAGAGAGAGAAATAGCGTGAGCAGGGGAGGGTCAGAGAGAGAGGGAGACACAGAATCCGAAGCAGGCTCCAGGCTCCAGGCTCTCAGCTAGCTGTCAGGACAGAACCCAGTACGGGGCTTGAACCCACGAGCCATGAGGTCATGACCTGAGCTGAAGTCAGATGCCCAACTGACTGAGCCCCCAGGCGCCCCTGGCTTCTGCTTGTTTTTGATGGTGTCTTTTCCCCCCGCTTTGTTTTGCCACCTCCTCCTTTTCTACCATCTCATAAATGTTTGAGGACAATTTCCTCTTGGTTTTATTCTTGGATTTCTTTTCACTCTGTGCTCAGTCGCTGGGAAATTACATCTACTTCATGTCTGTAACCACATCTATGTTCTGGTGACTTCCGAATCCATATCGGTCAGACTTCCCTTGACCTGTAGATCCAGCGTCCAACCTGAATGTCTTCAAACCCCACATTTCCTAATTAGAACCCATCAAGTTCCCACTGCCACCATCACACCACGATCCATCCCACCAAGCATGGGCACACATCTCTCCTGCCTGCACTGCCTATCTCAATAATGGTTCCCAGTTAATGTTGCAGTCCTCCTATGCTTTCCATAGTCCCACAGGCCCAGCCACTAGGTCCTCCGTATTCTACCTCCCTATCATTCCTCAATGCTATTCCCTACCACAGTGTCCCCCAGCCTGCAGAAGAGATGTTCAAGTCCCACCGCCCAGTACCTATCAATATGACCTTATTTGGAAATCGGGTATTGACAGATGTAATCAAGTTAAGATTTGGTTCTAGAGGATTAGCGTGGGCCATACTGCAATGACTTGGTGTCCTCCTAAGAAGAGGGAAATTTGGACATAGCCACCCACAGAGAAAACATATGTGAAGACACTAAGACACAAAGACCCTCAGGGATAATGCCATGTGAGGATTGGTAGTGATTGGAGTGGTACATCTGCAAGCGACACTAGGCAATGCTGAGTGATGGGACACCAAAGGTTGATGGCGGTCGCTGAGGCTTGAGAAGGTGCATGGAACAGATTATCTCTCAGAGCCTCCAGAATGAAGCGGCCTTGCCAACACATTAATTTTGGACATCTAGCTTCCAGAGCTGTGAGAGAATACATTTCTGTTGTTTAAACTCCCCTAATTTATGGTGCTCTGCTGTGGCAGGCCTAGGAACCCAGTACACCACCCCACTAGAACTGCTTGCCTTATCCTCCCCATAGGACCTGTACAACCTTCTAGTGCAGGTGTTTGTATTCTTCTGGGGACTTCCACCATGAGTATATATGGTTCTTGAATTAAGAAATGGTTCATTATTGGGGCGCCTGGGTGGCTTAGTCGGTTAAGCGTCCGACTTTCGCTTAGGTCATGACCTCGCGGTTCGTGGGTTCGAGCCCCGCGTCGGGCTCTGTGCTGACTGCCAGCTCAGAGCCTGGAGCCTGTTTCGGAGTCTGTGACTCCCTCTCTCCTGACCCTCCCCTGCTCACGCTGTCTCTCTCTCTCTCCTAGAAATAAATAAAACATTAAAAAAAGAAGAAGAAATGGTTCATTATTCACATTTGTACACAGTGTTACGTTCTGAGTCTGGCTCACAGAAAGTGCATGTTTCTTGAATAATGAGTAGTAAAAGTCAGTATCCTTAGGAATTCCTTTGTGTTTTTCTTCCTATCCTCCCTGCCCTAATTAGGCTGTATTCCATGAGTGCAGAGACTGGGTTTTTCAACAGTATCTGAAATGTAGTAATTGCTCAGTAATTGTTTACCTGAATAAATTATTGTTATATGAATGAATCAGTATGGGGAGGTTACTGTAGAGGATGATGAAAAAGTTTCCTAAAGGAGTCGGTGGGCTTGGCTCAGCCCTCTGCCACGTCATATCAAACCTTCCAAACCATAATGAAACCTGATATGCATGTTTTAATGTATTTTTAATGGTTAATTGTTTACATTTAAAGCGGTTGAAAAAATATTGAAAAATTTAAAAGTGGGTATATTTATTTTTTAATATTTATTTTTGGGGGGGGAGGAAGACAGAGGATCTGAAGTGAGCTCCATGTTGGGGCATCTGGGTGGCTCAGTTGGTTGAGTGTCCGACTTCAGCTTAGGTCATGATCTTACCATTGGTGAGTTCTAGCCCAGCATTGGCCTCTGTGCTGACAGCTCAGAGCCTGGAGCCTGCTTCGGATTCTTTGTCTCCCTCTCTCCCTGTCTCTCCCCTGCTCGTGCTCTGTCTCTGTCTCTCTCTCCCTCTTTCAAAAATAAACTTTAAAAAGGTTAAAAAAATAAACTCACATTATCATCATCATCATTATTTAAATAGACTCCATGCCCAACTCAACTTGAGTGGGGCTCCACCTCAAGAACCATGAGTTCAAGAGTTGCATGCTCTACCAACTGAGCCAGCCAGGTGCCCCTAAACTCACATTATTTTAACCACAATATTTTATTTACACCCAAACCAGAGTCTTTTACAATTTTACTTTTCTAAGGACAGAGTCTCTCCTTGACCAAACTCTAGGCAGACTACTCCCTCTCCTTGACTATGCTCAACTTTGGTCTAGAAGACTTGAACAAACAGTAACACAGCATCTAACAGCTCGAGTCCACATCCCTAGTATGACCCTAGGTGCCCTTACTGCCTACCTCAGAAAAATTAAGGCTGCCGTAAGAATGAACGCTTTGTTGCAGAAACACCTGAAGTTAGCCAGATGGATTTCACAAGGCCCAACTTCCTCACCCAGCTTTTTGTAATTTTTCATTTCCTTAACTGCTCAAGCTCCTGCCATTCCCTCTCCCTACTGCCTCATTCTTCCTTTAAAATGGCCAATCACCTCTGCAGAAAATGGAATGGAGCTCAGCTCCTCCTACCGTCAGTATTTACTGAATAAAATCGGTTTTCATTGCTTTAACTAATACCTGGCTGTGTTTATCTTTGACACTAACTTAGCAGAGGTAAACTCATCAGTACTGCTTTCAAAACTTTTGCCTTTCAACTGAGAGAAATGCCATATGACAATTTCTCTTGACTAAGGGAAGGTCTTAGATTAACTGCTAGTTTACTGATTTTATCTTTAAAATTCTGATATTTTGCTAAAAGATGATTTTGCATTAACTTTGCTTTGTTAAAAAAAACCCACTGCATTGAAAAATTATTTATTTTGATTACTAAACCTTTTGGGCCCCTTTACATTTTGCACCTCCACCTCCCAACCCGAGGTGTCTGGAGTCCCAACGCGCGGTGACCGGTCTCCCTAGGCCAGTCCGCCACGCGCAGGCGCAGCGTTGCAGAGGCGGACCGGGAGGCGTCACTTCCCGGAAGCGCTGTACACGCCCTCAAACGGATGCAATCCGAGGATGAGTTGCTCCCGCCCCGCGTGCTCTTACCCAATTAGACAGGAGGGGCGGGGCCTCCGCTCTGCGCAGCCGCAGTTTTGTGCAGTCTCCGAGAGGAGGGGCTGCCTAGTCTCTCACCAAAGCGCTGGGGAACGGGAGCTCCAGCGTGAAGTGGGGGTTCTGCGTTGCCGTAAGTGGCTCTGACTCTTTTACCCTGAAATGGCGTAAAGAGGCACTCTGGGGTTGGTGCCTACCAAACCTGGGCACCTGGTGGGTCCCATGAGTCTTCCTCAGTCCACCTGCGCCAGTCCTTTAGGGCTTTGTCGGATTGTCTGCCATTCCCAGTTCGGATGAGTTACAGGTGTTCACGACTCCTATCTCCTACTTCCACAGGCTGGGACTGTCCAAGGTCAAGGTCTGGCTTCCAATTTGGATATCCTTTCAAAAGGCAAGGTTGGCTGAGGAGCCAGCGGCACACGAAAGGGTGTAGGCGTCTCGGGCCCTTCTCAGCGTAAGGGTACCTCTTTCTTCAAGGACTAGGCTTATCCTGGGTGATTGTTAGAAATGCATAATCTCAGGCTGCATCCCGTACTTCCGGAATCAGTCTTCACTTTAACAACATGCCTAGTTAATGTTTGAGAATTGCTGCTTTAAGCTTAGCATGATTTCTTGTGTAGGAGACAATGTTGATGAATGCATTTAGTTCTGGAGACAGTGGTCTGTACCGCAGACCTAAAGGAGAGTTTAAGGTGTGAGCCCTGTGCGCCAGACATAGGATTTTTATGACATTCCAGGTATCACTTGTCACTTAATCAGGGTGTTATAATGAAAGTGTATGATACAAGTAGAAAACCTATGTGAGCATAGGTTTCAGGGAGTGTCCAGAAGCACTCAGGAAAGGGACACTAATACGCACAATGAGGCATTAATCAGCCTGAGGCTTAAAGACCGATAGGATGTGTCTAAGGGATGAATGGATCTATTCCATTTGCTTAGCATCCCGCCAACATCATTTCTGGGCGGAATTCACTTTAATAATAAAAGGTATGTGGTAACCAGTTACCAAGATGGCCGCCAATGATCCTGGTCTTCTGTAGTCCCTTCCCACGTTGACTTAGGCTGACTTCGCGTCTTTTTTTTTTTTTTAATGTTTATTTTTAAGAGAGAGGGAGTGGGGGAGGGGCAGAGAGAGAGGGAGACAGAACCCGAAGCGGGCAGACTCCGTGCTGACAGCAGTGAGCCCAATGCAGGGCTCAAACTCACAAACCATGAGATCGTGGCCTGAGCCGAAGAAGGATGCTTAACTGGCTGAGCCACCCAGGTGCCCCGACTTTGTGTCTTAATCCATTTGGGCTGCTGTTAACAAAATACCATAGACTTGGTAGTTCATAAACCACAGAAATCTATTTTTCACAGATCTGGAGGCTGGGAAATCCAGGATCAAGATGCTGGCACGTTGGTGTCTCGTGAGAGCCCACTTCCTGGTTCATAGATGGCAGTCTTTTCAGTGTAACCTCACACGCTGGACGGGACAAGAGAGCTTTCTCAGATCTTCTTTATAAGGGCAGTAATATGATTAGTGAGGGTTCTACCCTCATGACTGGATCATCTCCCAAAGGCCGTACCTCCTTAGAACACTATCGTCACCTTGGGGCTAGGATTTCAGTATATGAACTTGGTGAGGACATAACCATTCTCTCCTCAGCACCATGCAAACAGCAGAATGTTGTGGAAATGCTGATGTGTGATTGTAGGGGCTTCATCATAAAAGATGTTCTGGCTTCCATGTTGCTCTCTTGAATCCCTTGCTCTGTGGGGAGCCAGTTCACTTCTATTGCAAGGGCACATGAACTTGGCTCTCTGGAGAAGTTCAAGTGAGGGACTGAGGCTTCCTGCCAAACGTAGTGTGAGGGCACCATCTTGGAAAACCATCCTGCAGCCACAGTCAAGCATTCAGATGACTGAGTCCCTACTGACAACTGCAGTCTCATGACAAGTCCTGATCCAGAACCATCCCATTTAAACCATTAACAGGTTCCTGACCCATAGGAATTGTGTGAGGTAAATATTTACTGTTTTAAGTTGCTAAGTTGTTACCTTGACAATAGATAACTAATATAAGGGATAAGGCTGGGGTCCATGTGATTCACTGGTATATACTTGTACACCATCGCCAGGAATAATTGACCTTGTAGAATAGAGAAATGGTCTTTTGAAGACTCACTTTGGGCACCAGTTGAGGGGACCCTGTGAGGTTGGGGTGCTGTTTTGCAGGATACAATGTAAGTTTCATACCAGTGAACAACATCTGGTATGTTTCTACCAACAAGGAATTTATGGGGCAAGGAAACAAGAGGTAAAGAAGTGGGCACCACTTTTTTGTAATATCTGATGATCCACTTGTACAATTTTGCTTCTTATCCCACCACCCCTGGGATCTGAAGAGACTTCTTGCTGGACCATTTGGGCTCAATTTACTGTTGGATAAACTGACGAAAAAAGAGATTCTAATGTTAGGACTTTGACTATGACTGGAAATAGTTTTGCTGCTACACAATGGTAGCAGAGAGGAGTATGGATGGAAAGATCTCCTGGAGAGGATTCTGGAATTGCCATGTCCTGTGATGACAGCTAATGAAAGACTAAGATAATCTTATATGGACAAGGTCATAAGGTGGTCAAATCTCTGTGACCTGAAAGTTGGGGTCAGATTTTAGAAACTGTATCAGATTTTAGAAACTGGAACAGCTGAGATGCTGACTAACGACAAAGAGAACACGAATTAGATTGTGGATAAGAAAAATTATTAATATTAACTAAGGATTCATGGCTACCTGTGGAAATGAACACTACAGCTTCCAGTCATATTTTCGTCTTTCCTTTGTTTGTATTTGTCTATGTGTTTTTGCCAGCTAGCTTACTTCTTTTCTCTGCCTTTGTTCCTCTGTTTTACATACACATAGCATATGTAGTTACTGGTTAGCTTTCAGGTTTGTTTCAGAAGTAATAGAATGTCACAATGGGAACAGGATGGGAGTAGCAGAGTTCCTGGTTATGGGCCTGGATACAGTGACTGAAGGGCTTGAGTCGGTCCCATATAGTGAGCAGTGTAATTGCATTATGTTAGGGCAGATAGTTTCTCTTCTCCTGAAGCATGAATTGGTAACAGGGATATGTGTTAATGCTGTGTGCTAGTGGAGGAGTGGATTCTAGTGGGCATTTATCATGCTTTTTTGGCTTTCCAACTTCTATGACCTTTCTAAAAATTTTTTTATAGTTCATTTATTTTTGAGACAGAGAGAGGCAGAGCATGAGTGGGGGAAGGGCAGAGAGAGAGGGAGACACAGAATCTGAAACAGGCTCCAGGCTCTGAGCTGTCAGCACAGAGCCCGATGCGGGGCTTGAACCCGCAAACTGTGAGATCATGGCCTGAGCTGAAGTTGGACGCCTAACCAACTGAGCCACCCAGGCGCCTCCCCCCCACCCATGACCTTTCTATAGCTTAGGTAATTTCCCACTTCATAATTCTGGTTGAGAAAAAGCCAGCTTCTTCCTGTGTAACAGGAAACCCTGAATAACTTATTTCCCAGCCGCTCTTGCGGCTAAGATGTGAGCATATGACTGCCCATCAGATATCCTGACTCCACTTCTGACAGGAAGAAGGGGAGGCCAGGAGGACTTTCCCAGCAGAGGCAGTCATTGCAGGAAGATGGATCCCCAAGAGCTGCTGGTGGCATCCCATGTCCAGCAATAGCTGTAACATTTATGCTTGGCAGCAGCAGAAACACTGATAGACTAATCAAAACAGTTCTGTGGCATGATTTGGGCCATTGTAGTTGGTGTGTGACCTTCTGAGTCTGGTTCTTCACCTGCTCAGTGTTTTTGAAGGGTATCCATTATCATGTTCAAAAAATCCATTTCTGCTTAAGTCACTAAGACTTGATTTTTGTCATTTGCAACTAAGAACTGTGAGTGAGGCTACGATGTAGCCAGTCATCAGAAAAGGACTTGAACTCCGAACTGGACGGCCATCTCTCCAGCTCGTCTCTACTTTTCTCTCTGTTTGCATTCTTTGCCCTTCTCTATAGACTTTGCTTCTCCATCTGTGAAGTAATCAGGAGAGAGTTGCAAGCTTCCGGATTTACAAATTCAGGCCAAGTCCTCCCTCCCCTAGCTACTTCTGGAAGAAAGAAAGATAAAGAGAGAGGGGAAGGAAGGAAGGAAGGGAGGGAGGAAGGGAGATAAAGGAAAGGAAGGAAAGAAAGAAAGGAGGAAGGAATGGAGGGAGGGACAGAGAGAAGGAAGGAGAGAAAAGAGAAAAGGAAGAAGAAAAGGAAAAACTGAGAATCACCCGCAAGTCTTCAGCCTCAGTTCTGGGTTCCCTAATCCAATCAGGAATCCTCATTGGACAGGATGTGTTGGAGTATAAATTGTGCTGCTGGATTCTTCCGCCCTCTTGGATTAGGGGACCATTCTCAGAAAAGGGTGACCCATTGTGAGCTGGGAAAACACTGGGAAAGAATCTACTCCAGGAGCCTGGGGTTTCTCAATCATGGCATGCTGTGCTCTCTCTGATGGATCTCTTCCCCACCCCACCGTCCAGTTACAAACAGGTTATCCTTTACACCAAATGCTTTAAAGGATTTAATACAACTCTGTAATGCCAGCCTGCACCCTCCTGCCAGCATCCCTATCTGTAAGTGACCAGGTATGAAAGGAGAAAGGGGTTCACTCGGGTAACACTGCAATAACCCCAGTTTCTGACCTAAGGAAATAAGAAAAACCTTTTGACAATAGGATTTTCAGATCCACAGACATAAGCCCAGATAAGCAGGCTGATGCAATTTGAGCTCTCAGGGAATTTTCTCTGAGACTCGTGTCTGCCCAGATTGTTTTGTCTCTGAGTTCTGACCCAGGGGTTAAATCCTGATACTTTGTCATCATTGTTGGGTCCACAGGGAGCAGGAAATCGGTGGGACAATTAATTTCTGCTTGTCTCTAATGAGGCCCTCAGGGAATCTGGTCCCAGTGGCCATGGAGGCCACTGTAAATACCTGTTTCTAGATTCCCCCCCATAGAACATCCTTCTATGCACAGAGGGCTCAGACCATGAACCTCTGCTTCTTACTTGGTCAGAATCTACCAATATTTCTAATACTTTCCAATCTTTATAATAAAAAAGAGCACTGGTAGGTTCCTCAAAGGTGAAGAACTCTTGAGAGCAACAGTACAAACTCCTTCTAGGTAGGATTATGACATTATTTATTATTATAAATAATATTTATGATAATATATCATATATTATCATATATATGTATTCCCCCCCAACTAATGAGAAGAGCTTCCTTTATTAAACCTTCCAGATGCACTGGGGCACCCAGGTGGCTTAGTCAGTTAAGGATCTGACTCTTGGTTTTGGATCAGGTTGTGATCTCCTGTTTTGTGAGTTCAAGCCCTGCATTGGGCTCTGTGCTGACAGTGTGGAGCCTAGTTGGGATTCTCTCACTCCCTCTCTCTCTCTCTGCCCCTCCCCCACTTGCTCTCTCAGTCTCTCTTGAAATGAATACACTTTAAAAAAAAATTCCAGACCCAGGGACTAATAGGAAGAGCCCTGGATCTGTCAGCTGGAGCTTGAGGTGAACCCAGTAATAATCATCTGTTTCAGTTATCTTTGTGAGCTGCTAAGAGGTGGGAAGAAATCTGGGACCGTTAGAAGAAACATTACATAATGGCAAAGAGGCTGTGTTTGTGCCTGTTTGTTGTTTTTATATTTGGTAAAATTCTATTTTTTTAATAAAAAATTTTTTAATGTTTTATTTATTTTTGAGAGATAGAGAGACAGCGTGAGCAGGAGAGGGTCAGAGAGAGAGGGAGACACAGAATGTGAAACAGGCTTCAGGCTCTGAGCTGTCAGCACAGAGCCCCACGTGGGGCTCGAACCCACGAACTGTGAGATCATGACCTGAGCTGAAGTCGGACACTTAACCGACTGAGTCACCCAGGAGCCCCAGATATTTGGTAAAATTTTACAGATTAGTCCACTGGAACCAGCGTCATCTAGGATGGCAGTTGGAAGTTGAAGGTGCGGAGATCAGGGACGATCCTGACCGAGCAACTCTGATGCAGGTTTCGTTAACGTGAGCATGTGGCTGGAGCTTGGATTGTCATATCCAAACCCGTAACTTCCAGGTTTCTGAGCTCTGCCTCTGTTGTGTGCGTCTGAGTCCAGCCCCATGAGGGGGGCAAACCAGTCGAGCGTCTCCGAGTTCCTCCTCCTCGGGCTCTCCAGGCAGCCCCAGCAGCAGCAGCTCCTCTTCACGCTCTTCCTGAGCATGTACCTGGCCACGGTCCTGGGGAACCTGCTCATCCTCCTGGCCATCGGCGCGGACCCCCGCCTGCACATCCCCATGTACTTCCTCCTCAGCAACCTGTCCTTCGTGGACATCTGCTTCTCCTCCACCACCGTCCCCAAGATGCTGGCCAACCACATACTGGGGACTCAGGCCATCTCCTTCTCTGGGTGCCTCGCACAGATGTATTTTGTATTCATGTTCGTGGACATGGACAATTTCCTCCTGGCCGTGATGGCCTATGACCGCTTTGTCGCCATATGCCACCCCCTACACTACTCAACAAAGATGACCCACCAGCTCTGTGCCCTGCTGGTTGCTGGGTCGTGGGTCCTTGCCAACCTGGATGTTCTATTGCATACCCTGCTGATGGCTCGACTCTCGTTCTGCGCAGGCAATGCCATCCCCCACTTCTTCTGTGATGTGACACCCCTCCTGAAACTGTCCTGCTCGGACACACATCTCAATGAGATGATGATTCTTATCGAAGCAGGGTTGATCATGATCACTCCATTTATTTGCATCCTGGCTTCGTATGTCCGCATTACCTGTGCTGTCCTGAGAGTCCCGTCCACAAAGGGAAGATGGAAAGCCTTCTCCACCTGTGGCTCGCACCTGGCTGTGGTTTCCCTCTTCTATGGCACCATCATCGCTGTGTATTTCAACCCTTTGTCCCCACACTCAGCTGAGGCAGATACAGCATCTGCTGTGATGTTCACAGTGGTGACTCCCATGCTGAACCCCTTCATCTACAGCCTGAGAAACAAGGACCTAAAAGGGGCTTTAGGAAAAGTGGTTGCTATGAATATTTTTCTTCTTGGTAATCGAATAGGCTAAGAAAATCATGGAGGGAACTAATTTCTAATGAGACCATGTTGCTTTGTCTGTTGTGCAAAACTTAGCATTTGTCATTTGTAAGGGAATCATCTAGTATCTGTCTTGGGAGACCAGATTTGATGTAGCCTCTTCAGGTTAAGGATGGAAAGAAAGATCGTTTTACCAAATAACCTATTCCACTTATTAGTGCCCTCCAGCCCAAAACCCACTAGGAACGTATGTCTTGTTAAAAAAGTGGTTTATTAGGCTCAGAAGGGAGAATACATACCATGGGGAGTAGTGAGGCATCTTAGCAGGAAAGTATTAGGACTTAGAAAAGATGAGTAGTCTGAGATGAATTTAGTGAGGATTTAAGGAATTGGGTTTGTGCTCTAGACTACACGCTGTCACATAGCGGGGAAGATTCTGATGGAGTATCTTAAAGTATTTAACCTAGGAGGAGGGAAGACTGGACTAAGGCAAGACTGTGATTGGCAAAGAAGTAGCAGTAACTCGTATCAGCCAGCATAGCGGGACTTTGGTCATTTTTGTGGCTCGGACAGTGTTCAGACATGATTACAGACTGGTCTCTGTTTGTCTTGCTCCATAATGGTCACAGAGCAGCCCTGTGCGGTATAGAGCTCCTCCATGTTCATCCGGAGAGCACAGCACCTATCTGTGAGTGCCAGGCCAGCTCCTGGGTGTCAGGGCTGGTTTGTCTTTCTCACAACAGAGACATAGAGATAGGGGAGCATCTCATGGGAGGGTCAGACTGGTGTTGGGGCAGGAAAGGGAAGGGTTCATGTAGGGCTCTGAGAAGCCCTAATTCTGCCACAAATTCAAGCTAATTATTTTTTATCTTATCTGAGTTTTCTGGGTCACACAGCATTACAACAGGAATAAATGTAAGTTAAACAAGAATATCTTCCAGAATCTCTGCTGTGTCAGTGAACTGCATCTTTTTACCATGCTGCCTTCAGTTTAGGTCAATACACTGAGATATTTTACATAGTTACTAATTCGTATCCTGATTTTCCACTATAATTTTATAATAAAGCTTTTCTAAATTGCTATCTAGTCTCCAGTTTTATTCTGCTGTACTTGTATATTTCCATCAAGTTGCTCTAGCAAAATATGCTGACTAGTAATTCTGTTTCTAAAGTAAAACATAAGGGAAGTTTACTATAACGTTATAACTCAATTTGTTTTGAAAATGATTGCAGAACATAATCTGACCAACATTTGAAACTAGTTTAAAACATCACTGAAAAGGATGCTCTGGATTTTGAGGAACAAAGAGGAAAACAGCATAGTTTCCTTTCATTTCAGAGAGACAGGTAAAATGACATCTTGCATAAAAACGGACAGAACTCAGAATCAGAGGATGTTTCTGAGTTTATCATGTGATTTTTATATTTATCATATTTGTATATTGATATGTTTGCCTAATGGAATAGATGGTAACATTTTCAATTTTTAGTCCATATAGTACCTGTTCCTTAAAATTTTGAAAGAACCCCTGAGCTTTCGTTTCTTGTATTTTGGTGGCCTGTGGTTAGGTGCATATGTTTATAATGTTTATTCCTGTTTCATCCTTTACCAATATAAAATTTATAGGCATAGAGTTCCTCATATTGTTGACCTTAAACAAAGTTATCTTACCAGCACAAATGGGTTTATCTGGAAATAGGAGAGAATTGCAATTAGTGACATGCATGCAATGACAAAACCATAGGGTTTCTCGGAAAACAAAGAGGACTGCTCTTTTATAGAGAAAGATGGGGAGTTGGGAGGGGCTGTTACAAGCAAAAAGTCCACGGGAGTCAGCGGAGTTCTGAAATGCAGTGCTTCCTTATTGGCCGAGTTGTGATTGTCATTGGCTAGGTTCTTTCTGGGCAAGGAAAAACCTTTCTTTCTCCTGTTGGGATAGCCAGGTAGTTACTCGCGACATATCTCTTCCTGTTGGGTCTGCGGTTGATGACCAAGGGCAGGATGTGAGAGCTCCTCCTTCTCACATAGTAGGGAGCTTAAGCCTCCCTACTGCCTTCAAAGTGAAGTTTCCTTTTATTAGTTTTCACAGTAATATTCCTTTAGTGTCTTTTTCATGTCCGGAGGATTCATAATGATGACCTCTTTCTCATTTCTCACAGTAATATTCGTGTCTTCTCTCTTGCTGGGTAGCTTGGCTAAGGGTTTATCAAATGTGTGGATCTTTTCAAAGAACCAGCTTTTGGTTTTGTTTGCTGGTTTTCTCTATTGGCTTCCTGTTTTTAGTTACATTGATTTCGATTCTAATTTTTATTATGGGTTTTCTTCTGTTCACTGTGGATTTTAATTTTCTGTTCCTTTGTAGATCTCAAGGGAGAAACTTAGATGATTGATTTTAGGTCTTTTTTCCCTAATATACGCATCCAGTGCTATAAATTTCCCTCTAAGGATTGCTTTCACTGCGTCTCACAAGTTTTGGTAAGTTGTATGTCTGTTTTCATTTAGTTCAAAATATTTTGACATTTCTTGAGATTTAAATAACCACTTGTTATTTACAAGTGTGTCGTTAAATTTCCACAAATATTTTGGTATTTTCCCGTTAAATTAATTTCTAGTTTAGTTTCACTGTGATTGGAGAGCATACTCTATGCTTTCTGTTTTTTAAAATTTGCTAAGGTGTGTTTCATGGCCCAGATGTGGTCCATCTTGGTGATGTTTCACGTGCACTTGAGAAGAATGTGTGTTCTGCTGCTCTTGGATGAAATATTCTAGAACTGTTAGGGCAGTGTTGGAATTGAAGGTGAAACTAGGGTGGGCTCGAGACAATGGGAAGTGAGGACGAGACCTGCTCTACCAATGAAAATAAATGAAAATCATTTTTTATTAGCTATATCATATTTTGTGTATTTATTCATGTAGGCTGTTTTTAATTTTCACTATTACAATGTTATACTTTTCCTTGTATTGAGAAGGTAATTGATGGGACCAATAGTAATATGTATTTTTTAACATTGTCACAATAGATGGATAGTATTTCCCCCCTTTCCCAAGACAAACATTTACATACGTGCACACACAGCCTGCTCATGTAATACACCGGACATCTTGTTTTTTCAATTTTTAATTCTTAGATTACTAGTGAGCCTGAACATTCTTTCATACTTCTTGCAGCCATTCAAGTTTATCTAAAAGTTATGTTTGTGTCTTATTGGAATATTCCCTTGTCGCCTGCTTCCTCCCCCTATCTGATCCTTCTGGTCTCTGTTTGAAGGCTACTTCCCTAGTGTCCTCTCTGGAAAATCCACCTGTAACACTTCTGGAATTCTTTCCTTCCTAGCGCTTGTCATTGTGGAGCTGCATATGTAGTTTTGAGTTTTAGAGAATTTCTAACTCTTCTTCCCACCCTCCTCCCCAAGAAACACTACAGGTGCGATGCTTCCCTTTACGACCCCTAGTGCTTGTGTTGTGTCTTTAGGGGATGCATGCCTTCAATTTGTAGGCTTCAGTTGGGGATGTTTTATTTATTTATTTTGAGAGGGAGGTGTGTGCAGGTGGGGCAGAAAGGAAAGAGAGAGAAGAGAGAGGGAGACAATATCCTAGGCAGGCTGCGAAGTGTTCCTTAAAGGAGCCTGATTTCACGAACCCACTGAGTTGACAAGGAGTCGGACACCCAGCTGAGCCACCCAGGCACCCCATGCAGCAGATGTGCTAGCTGGCCCCTGCTGCCCTATTGGAAAACCATTCATTGTTGTGTTTACTGGTTGTCATGAACTAAAATTCTGATTACTGAATGTCGGCTCCTTAACCAGCACTTACTTGCCCAACAGCTTCCCAGTGCTCTCCTGTTTGGGGGTGTGGACCCTGGGAATCCTGGCTCTGAGCTCCAAAGCAGGGGTGAGGAGCATTCTACTCCAGACTCTCCAGGGTCCAGGGAGTAGGTGCAGGATGTCAGGCAGCACAGGCCCCATCCTCTGGGGACGGTAGGTGACAATGACTTTGCTGGGCCCTCACCTGCACCACAGCCCATAGCATGTAGAGCAGCTCCTGGTGCGGGGAGGGGTTTGCATCGTGGGAGTATCATACACCCACCGGCCTTGGGTACTGTGGTCTGACCCTATGGGGACAGTTTTGCCCTATAGACCCCGCCTTCTCCAGTCACTGCCTGGCAGCCACTTAGGCTTTATTTTGTGAGATAACTAGGCAGGCCCCAGCCAGTCGTCCTGAGAAGTAAGAGAATAACGTTGTTGGCATCCAGTTTTGTCCTTGGTTTTTAAACGGTATTGTAGGCTTGAAATCCAAGGTCAATAAAGGACAGTTTTTTTGCATGTGACCTTTAGGTGTCTGAATTAGGACCCAGGACTGAATTGTATCATCACATCTTTCATTTTTAGTATGCTTTGAACCAAAACAAAACTTAGGTTTTGAAATAAATCTATAGGTTTAAGAAATAACCAGAAAAGGGGCGCATGGGTGACTCAGCCAGTTACATGTCCAACTTAGGCTCAGGTCATGATCTTAGGGTTCGTGGGTTCCAGCCCTGCGGTGGGCTCTGTGCTGACAGCTCAGATTCTGTGTCTCCTTCTCTCTCTGCCCCTTCTCTGCTTGGCTCGTGCTTGGTCTCTCTCAAAAATAAACATTAAACATTAAAAAAAAAAACCCAAAAAATTAAAAAAAAGAGCAATGGACAGAAATAAGAAACAAAACTATTATTTGTAGATGGTATAATTTTGAACCACAAATTGTAACAGAACTGAGAAATGACTGAAAATTAACATTCAGTGAGGTGGCTAGTTTCACAAATATGCAATTAAAAAGAACTTTCCTATGTAAGAGCAATAGTCAACTAGAAAAATACAGTGGAAAAAAAACTATTTGCAATAACAAAATCATATACAACTTACATTAAGAAAATTATAAAAATTTACTCAAGAATACAATACTTTAGTAAAGGCATGGGAAACAAAATTTGTAAAGCTAACAAGTTTTCCCAAATAGTTTATAGGATTAACCTATTTCAGTCAAAATACCAAGGTAAAATTTTAGGAAACTAAAATAAAGCAAAACTGATCAAGAATGTTTAAAATAACATCACAGGATCGGTCCCGTGAAGGCACCGCTGGCCTGGCCTCTGGGTGGACAAGTCAGGAAAATCTGGGTATCAGGAGCCCAAAGAGAACAAGTATCTACTACAATGAAGACACTGGAATCCTGTCTATTGAGGAACAATGTGAACTAGCCACTGGAGACTGCTAAAAATAAAACACTTTGCTTGTGAGGTAGTGACCACCCATCACCAAGGTTCTGAGGAGAGCTTGGAGAGGAAATAACCACATGGTAAGGTTATTGGCCAGTCATGGATCCAAGCCAATGTCTCCCTCTTCCTCTTCCGGCTCTTGTATTTCCTTCTTAGCAGGCTTTCTTCTTGGTTCAGCAGAGGGACAAGATTCTGAAGAGCTTTACCAGTAGTAGGGCTGGGTGGCTAGGCCTGAGCAATCTAGACTTCTTTTGGCAATAGAAACGCATGAGAGCTATCTGAGCAATGAAGAGCTGGACAAAAATACAGTAAGCGCAAAAGAGACTTTAAAAGTATGTTGTGAAAAGTATTCCTGTAAAAGTCACTTTTCACAAAATGCAAATCCTAATGAGATCGATGGTTAGTTTCGGTGACATACAAGTAACAGAGGAAGTCTTTGACATTCACTTGCTGTATTTTCCTATATCCCCAAGTAAACAATCCTTTTCAACACTCAAGGTTTAACAGGGTGTTCTCTGAAGGTTACGTGAATTGCTAAGAGAAGCTGTTGGTTTAACAAATCAGTAGTTTGGTTCTCTCAGGGGAACACAGTTCCAGGTAAGGACCTTTGCATTATTCCCCCCCAACCCCAAGTGTGAATTCCTATGTGGGGGGAAAAATGGATACACTTTCTGTACACATGCGTCACTCTGTTCTCTTTGCAGGAAAGTGGCCTCCAGACTCCTATTCAAAACCTTTTTTGGGAAAGGGATCTGTGGCCTATACATTGTTGTAGAAGTTCATAAAAGAAAGCTCCTTAATCCAGAAAGTGTGGATACTGACTGAGGTATAGCCCTTGAGGATTTTTTCTTCCCTGTGAAATTTTCTAAAAATTTGAGGTTTTAGCCAAGATGGGTATTTACCCAATTTTGACTCTAATGAGGTTTTCACATATCTGTATCTTTCCAGAAGCCTGGGAATTCAGAATTCCTTATGAAACATTTCAGGTTGAGGCAGGACCATCAGATCTTTCCTGATCCCATTTCTGCTTTCGGGTCTTACATGCCGAATGGGTTTTTTCATGCCGGGTACAGTTGGAGAGCCGACCAAATCTTTTCCCACATTTTTTGCAACTATATGGCCTCTCAGCCTCATGGCTCTGCAGATGAAGCACAAAGTCTTTATTTTCTGGGAAGATTTTCCCACATTCTGGACACTTAAATATCTTCTCCCTTATATGGATTCCTTCATGGCGACTCCGATGAGAGTTTTGACGAAAGTTTTTCCCACACTGAGAACATGAATAAGGTTTCTCTCCTGTATGGATTCGCTCATGTTTATTAAGGTTTGTTTTATGATTGAAGCTTTTCCCACAGTGACTACAGTCGTAGGGTTTTTCACCAGTGTGAGTCCTCTGGTGGGAAATAAGGTAAGAACTTTCATTAAACTGTTTCCCACATAGTGGACAAGTGTACCATCTTCTTGTTCTCCGATTTCGGGTAAGTGCAATCACGTTGATATCCACATACTTTGAGAGTTCCTCTAGGGGAGTATCATTTTCAATGGTAACTAGAAGATTTTTCACTTTGATTTGTTTTGGAGTGGATGTATTTAGTCTGTCTTTATGGCAATATGGAGATTGCCCAGAGACCATAGAACAATCTACTCCATCATAATCTGAAGTCTTATCTCTATGATCTTCACTCTCTACGGGTTCCTTCTGAAGATCTTCAGTCTCAGGATTAATGTCATGGACTGTGGAAACAAAGAGAATTTAAAAACTTTTGAGGGATATGACACCAGGCAGGAAAAAACAAGTTAGATTTCCCATTAAACAATAATGAGTGTCAGAAATTTGAGGACTAGCAGATAATTGTTATCAACACTCCATTTCCACTCTTACTGTGTGTGGAAAATATGACTGATAAGTCTTTCTATCCAATGCAGTGGAAGCACACAGTCCTTTCCCCCACCCTCCGAGAGAGAGAGAGAGAGAGAGAGAGACAGAGAGCGTGCTCAAGTGGTGGAGGGACAGAGGGACAATCCCAAGCAGGCTCCAGGCTCAGTGAGGAGCTTGATGTAGGGCTCAATTCCATGACCCTGGGATCATGAGTTGAGCAGAAATCAAGAGGTGGACGCTCAACTGACTGAGCCACCCAAATACCCTCTTTTTTTTTCCCCCCACCAAGGATTTGACAGTGGCAATGATCTTTTTATTACAAACTATAGTTGGACTTCTGGGGAATTTCTCAGTTTTTTACCATTATCTCTTCCTTTATTTGAAAGGATACAAGCTTAGGTCCACATATTTGATTTTTTTTTTCTTTCATTATTTCTTTTTTCTTTTTTTACAAATAATTTATTGTCAAATTAGTTTCCACATAACACCCATGCTCATCCCCACAAGTGCCCTCCTCCATGCCCATCCCCCCCATCCATCAGTCCTCAGTTTTTGTCAGCATTCAAGAGTCTCTCATGGTTTGCCTCTTTTTTTATTAAATGAAATGAGGGGGACTACACTGAAAGATTTTATAGGTTTGCTTTCTGAATAGGCACTAATTACTCAAGAAGTTCATATTGATCTTATATTCTGTGTAGAGCAGTGAGCTAAGGACCAGGGGATGAAAGACATAAATATTCAAGGGTATACCACTCCTCTTCTTGAGAAGGCAAGTGAAAGATAAGAGGAGTTGCTTCTAGGTTTTCACTACAATAAATATTATGATACTACAGAAATAAATAATACTATAATATCCTCTATAATAGTGAAAAACTGGGAGCAATTCAAATTACCAAAAATAATGAAGGCATATCATATTCACTTAGTGGATTGTTATTTGGGCATTAAGGTGATTACAAGTGTTAAAACTAAACTATGTTAGAAATCCATAGTGGTCTTTTTGGGGGAGAAAGGGGAGTAGTAACTGGGCAGTGGGCACAAAAGAGACTTCTGGGGTCCATTTGAATGGTAGTTAGACAAATGAATGTATTTTGTGAAAATCTGAGGTATATATTTTTGATCTGTAGACTTTTCTGTATTTATTACCTCCAAAAGAAGTCCGTGTAAAAGAACAGATATAAAGACTAAATAACAAAGTAAAAAAAAAAAAAGTATACTGTGAAAGTGACAAGGGACCCCGAAACTCTGGGCAACTTATGGATATTAAAGGGTTAAATCAGCCACTGAGATATATGGCTGACCACAGATCTGTGATTTGCTGGATTAGTAGTTTTAAACTAACAGAGGTTTTCTTTTTCATTTATTCCCTTAGGTAATGAAAATGCTGAGTCAAAGCATATGGCAATTTTTATCACAGCCCTTGACATGGACTGCCGTACTTCCTTCAAAAGAAGTCGTACCAGTTTCAGTACAAGCATCAAGACGTGGGTATCAATTTTACGTAATCGTGTCAGCGTTTAATAGGTATAAAATGGTTTCTCATTGTAGCTTTATTTTGTACTTTGTTATTACAACCCCCTAATTTATTGGGCTAAGACTGTTATAAATTTACATAAATGTTACATATTGCAAATCTTACTCCTTGTGTAGGCAATCACTACTAATGTAGATATTTAACTGAAGCCTAACTCTGTAACTCCACAACTTAAAACCATAAAAAAGTATCAGTCTTTCAAAATCTGATAAATGTTCTATTCTCTAGCCATTCCTTTACGACTTAGTTTTACAGTTAACTTTTTTTTTAAAGTTTATTTATTTTTTAAAATATTTTTATTTATTTCTAGGAGAGAGAGAGAGAGAAAGCGTGAGCAGGGGAGGGTCAGAGAGAGAGGGAGACACAGACTATGAAATAGGCTCCAGGCTCTGAGCTGGCAGTCAGCACAGAGCCCGATGCGGGGCTCGAACCCACGAACCGCGAGATCATGACCTAAGCAAAAGTCAGACACTTAACCGACTAAGCCACCCAGGCACCCCTATTTATTTATTTTGAGAGAGAGAGCGAGAGAGAGAGCGAACGAACAGGGGAGGGGCAGAGAGAGAGGGAGAGAGAAAGAATCCCAAGCATGGACAGCAGAGCCCTGTGCATGGCTTGAACTCACAAAACTCATGACCTGAGCTGAAACCAAGAGTGAGACACTTAACTGACTGAGCCATCCAGGCGTCTCTACAATTAGTTCTTAATATATATCGAGTTTAGTATCACACAGTATGTTAGGGTTTGTAACATGTTTCATTATCAGTAAAACCAGACAGGATATGCTTTTTAAAATTTTGACTCTGTTATTTACAATATAAATTTAAAAGACACCAATATCTTTACATAATTTCAGTTTTCCCATTTAGACCTGTCTTTGGGGCGCCTGGGTGGCTCAGTTGGTTAAGCGTCTGACTTTGGCTCAGGTCATGATCTCACAGTTCGTCGGGCTCGGTGCTGACAGCTAGCTCTGAGCCTGGAGCCTGCTTTGGATTCTGTATCTCCCTCTCTCTCTGACCCTCCCTTGCTCATGCTGTCTCTCTCTCACACACACAAATAAAAACATTAAAAAAAAAATTAGACCTGTGTCTCTTCAATATTTAAGAATCTTTTATATTTACCAATGAAACACCTGTGGCTTGCTCCTATTTTATAGCCATTCTGAATGATAGCTTCCATTATTTTGTGTTAACTTTTTAATTAATACAATTTTTTAAATGTTTTTGAGAGACAGACAGACAGAGCATGAGTGGGGGAGGGACAGAATGAGGGAGGAAACAGAATATGAAGCAGGTTCCAGTCTCTGAGCTGTGGGCACAGACCCTGACATGGGACTTGAACCCATGAACTGTGAGGTCATGACCTGAGTTGAAGTTGGAAGCTTAACCGACTGAGCCATCAAGGCACCCATGTTAATTTTTTTAAAAGTTAATTTTGAGAGAGAGAAAAAGCATGAGGGTCAGAGAGGGAAGGAGAGAGAGAATCCCAAGCACTGATAGTGCAGAGTCTGATGTGGGACTTGAACCCATGAACCATGAGATCATGACCTAAGCTAAACCAAGTCACCCAGGTGCCCCCATTTTGTTAATTTAAGAATGCTATTGTTATACATTCCCTCTTTACCTACCTTAAAACTATTAAATATTAATGTTTTTGTTGATCCTTTTAGATTTTCTAAATACAAACCATATTTTGGTTCCAATATTTCTTCTTCTTAACCCCTCATCTTTTTGCTTTATATGGTTAATAACAGTGATGGCAGTTTCTCTATTTCATTCTCATTTTCATAATTGAAAAAAAATGTTTATTTATTTTATTTTATTTTTTTAATTTTTTTTTTTTTTTATGTTTTATTTATTTCTAGGGGAGAGAGAGACAGTGTGAGCAGGGGAGGGTCAGAGAGAGAGGGAGTGACAGACTGAAACAGGCTCCAGGCTCTGAGCTGGCAGTCAGCACAGAGCCCGACACGGGGCTCGAACCCACAAACCGTGAGATCATGACCTAAGCGAAAGTCGGACGCTTAACCGACTAAGCCACCCAGGTCTTTTTTTTTTTTTTTTTTATAATTTTTTTTTTTAATGTTTTATTTATTTCTAGGAGAGAGAGAGACAGTGTGAGCAGGGGAGGGTCAGAGAGAGAGAAAAAATGTTTATTTTTGAGAGAGAGAGCAAGCAAGCAAGCTGTGGAGGGGCAGAGAGAGAGAGAGAAACAGAGGATTTGAAGCAGGCTCTGGGCTGAGAGCAGAGAGCCTGATGCAGGATTTGAATTCATGACTGTGAGATCAGGACATGAGCTGAAGTTGGACAGGTAACTGACTGAGCCACCTACATGCCCCTTGTTTTCATTTTTAAAGAATTATCATCAGTGTTTTATGAATGACTATAAATGTCATGTTAAAGGGCTACCTGTTTTGAAGACAATTCATTGAAACATACTTTTTAAAAATTTTCCTGAGAGTGTCAATGAATATATCTTACATTCTTTTAGTGTACTAATTTTTATGATAAAATTTAGTAGCTAATATATTTATATGGTACAAAAATCTAAATGTGAAAAGGTATTCGCTAAGGAGCCTTCCCCCAGTCCCTGTCCCATCCATTCTACTTGCCCCCCCCCACCCCCCCCCAAGACACGTACCAATTTTCAGGGCTGGACATCTTTCCATGTGTTTATGGGTCATTTGTATACCTAAGCGAATCTATTGGTCTTTCTCTTGGTGTACAAAGTACGATTCACCAAATAGCTGGGGTGTCCCAACACCTTTTATGAGTCCCTTCTGCTTTACTACTCTTTTCAATTTTCCTGGTCATTCGTATTTATTATTTCCATTTGAATTAGAGAGCAGACCAGGAAAAATCGTACTGGCTTTATTAAAGGGATTACATTCACTTCATGAATCAAGTTGGGGAAAAATGACCTTTTAATGTTAAATCTTCCTGGTCATCATGGTATTTTTTCCCATTCATTCAGATCTACCTCTTTGTCCTTTAGAAACGTTTTGAAGTTTTCCTCATAATTTCTGCATGTTTCTTCAGTTTATTTCTAGATGTTTAATCTTGTTCCTATCTTAATAACTTCTAAATGACTGCATATATGAAAGCTAATGATTTCCATATAATAATTTTTCATCCCATTGCCTTACTGAATGCTTACTATTTATAATTTTCAGACACTTCCTAGGGTTTTCCAGGTACATAATTATATCATATGTAATAGATTCTTAAATTCTTAAACATCTAATTTCTTTCTCATTTATAACTGGCCAATACCTAAAACACAGTATTAAATAGTAGTAGTGATAGTGGGCTTTGTTGTTTTCCTGATTTTAGTGGGAATGCCTTCCAGTGTTTCCTGTTAAATGCAGACTAAAAGGAAGTATCCATTAGTTATTGTTTTGTTTAGTGTTTTGTGAAGAAGGCAGAAGGCATTGGCATTTTGTCTAATATCTTTTCAGTAACTATGAAATTGATCACAGGATTTTTCTCTTTTTTTATATAATAGATATTAATGACTTTCTATTATTAAATCACTTTTGCATTCCTGGAATAAATCTTCTTGGTCAGGACAGTTTTTATCAGATTGTGGTATCTTTGTCATATTAGTTTCATAAAAATAATTTTGAAATATTTTTTAATCTGAAAATTTTCATAGCATTTAAATTGTCTAATTTTTAAAGCTTTGTAAGAATTTCCTGTGAAACTGAGGGTCCTTTTCCTGGGTGGGGTGAGGGGCTAGTTTTTTGTGTGACAATTCCAGTTTCCTCAATGGAAACTGGTTTATCTATATCTGTTTAAATCTTTCTACGTATTAGTACCTCTATTTCTAACTTACTCATTTCCAGTTTTGTATTTACTAATACTTTCTTTTCTTGTTTTCCTTTATCTTCTTGTTCTCCTAGCTTTGAACCAGAAGCTTAATTACTTTCATTTTTCTAAATTAACGTATGTGTTTTTACAGGCATAAATTTTCTTCTGAGTACCACTTGAGGTTATACTGTAGATGTTGATACAGAGTATAGTCTATGAACATTATGTAACTTTAATATTTACTTCCCCTCTGACCTAAGGTTACTTAATAGTTTTAAGTTTTCTAGGTGAAAGAGACTTTTCCCCTCTAGTGTCATTATTACCTTCTAGTTGTATCACATTGTGATAAATCCTATTGTGTTATTTCTACTTTTTGGAATCTACTGAAACTTTCTTGCATAGTACGTAGTCTATTTGTATCAATCTTGAAAAGGTTTCTATTCTCTTAAGGCAGGAGAAGGCAGATGCAAGTAAAATGAGGTGTCAATGAGGATGTGTTTACGAATTTTATTCTACATTTTTAGTTGTTTTATGTGGTTCACTTGGGCTGAGACACATGCTTTGTCCTCCTTGGTCAAGGATGTTCCTATGATTCCTTTCTCCACAGGGTTCATTCCCTTACAATTTTCCCTTTCCAAACTGACCAAATGTTATCGACTCCCAAATCTCTACATGTGACCTCCAATGTTCAGGTGCCCAGAGAATAATCTCATTTTATTTCCTACCGTGGATCCAGTCTTATCTAAAATCAAATCCATCTTCTTCTAAACTCTACTCCTAGGTTCAAATCTGGCCTTGACCTCAGAGCTCTTTATAGTTAAAATGGTTTCACACCGTTTATCTTTTTTTTATTTAAAAAAGGTTTTTTAGGGGCACCTGGGTGGCTTAGTCGGTTAAGCATCTGTCTTCGACTCAGGTTATGATCTCATGGTTCTAGAGTTCAAGCCCCATGCTGGACTCTGTACTGACAGTTCAGAGCCTAGAACCTGTTTCAGATTCTGTCTCCCTCTCTCTCTGCCCCTCTCCTGCTCACACTCCATGTCTCTCTCAAAAATAAATGGAGAGGGAGAGTGGGGAGAGAGAGGGAGAGAGAGAGAGACACAGTCAAAGCACGAACAGGGGAGGGGCAGAGAGAGAAGGAGACATAGAATCCTAAGCAGGCTCTGGGCTCTGAGCTGTCAGCACAGAGCCTGATGTGGGGCTTGAACTCATGGACCATGAGATTATGACCTGAGCTGAAGTCAGATGCTTAACCAACTGAGCCACCCAGATGCCCCTAGAAAAGAGAGAGGAGAGAGAGAATCCCAAGCAGGCTCTGTGCTACCAGTGCAGAGCCCAACATGGGGCCTGAACCCATGAAACTGGGATCATGACGTGAGTCAAGACCAAGAATCAAACGCTTAACCGACTGAGACATTCAGGCGCACCCACATTGCTTATCTTTTTAGGTGAATGACTTGTATTTTAAAACAAACTGGAAGTATTAGAGAGCAGAAATGGAGCACTATGTATCATTTTAACCCACTGATATCAACTACAGAATCCACCCCTGCCTACAGAAAAAGCAAGCAGCATTTATTAAATGTTGGTGAATGATTCTAAGTTTAAATCATCAGCTTTGGGGTATAGGCAAGAGAGGGAAATGAAAAGGGTGAGAATTGGGCCTCAGGGTCTCATGGTCAATAGCCAAAGTGTTCCTGGAATTGGCAACCTATCCACCAACCAGTCACCTAAAATAAATGCTTGTTTTACCTAAGACTGAGGAAAAGCTCAGCGTAATAAATCTGATCTCTTCATGCTTTCCCCTACAATAAGAAAACATTAGGCTAATATCATCCTTAATGGGGAAAAACTGATAGCTTTTCTATTAAGGTCAAGAACATAACAGCTATGTCCACTCTCACCACTGTTGTTCAACATAGTACTGGAAACCCTAGCCTCAGCAATCAGACAACAACAACAAATAAAAATAAAAGGCATACAAATTGGCAAGGAAGAAGTCAAAAATTTTCACTCTTCACAGAGAACAGGATACTCTATGTGGAAACCCAAAAGACTCCACCAAAAAATTGCTAGAGCAGATAGATGAATTCAGCAAAGTTGCAGGATATAAGAGCAACATACAGAAACCTGTTGCATTTCTATACACCAATAATGAAGCATCAGAAAGAGAAATCAAGGAATCAATCCCATTTACAACTACACCAAAAACCTTAAGATACTCAGGAGTAAACCTAACCAAAAAGCTAAAAGATATGTACACTAAAACCTATAGAAAGCTTATGAAAGACACTGAAGACAACAAAAAGAAATGGAAAAGCCATCCATGCTCATGGATTGGAAGAACAAATATTGTTACAATGTCGATACTACCCAAAGCAATCTACATGTTCAATGCAATCCCTATCAAAATAACACCAGCATTCTTCACAAAGCTAAAGCAAATAATCCTAAAATTTGTATGGAACCAGAAAAGACCCCAAATAGCCAAAGTTATGTTGAAAAAAGAAAACCAAAGCTGTAGGCATCACAATTCTGGACTTCAAGCTGTATGACAAAGCCATAATCATCAAGACAGTATGGTAATGGCACAAAAAAGACACATAGGTCAATAGAAGAGAACAGAGAACCCAGAAATATACCCACAAATGTATGGCCAACTCATCTTTGACAAAATGGAAAAAGGTCTCTTCAGCAAATGGTGGGAAAACTGGACCACTATCATACACCAAAGACAAAAATAAATTCAAGATGGATGAAAGACCTAACGGTAAGACAGGAAACCATCAAAATCCCAGAGTAGGAAACAGGCAACAACCTCTCTGACCTTGGCTGCAGCAACTTCTTACTAGACATGTGTCCAGAGACAAGGGAAACAAAAGCAAAAATGAACTTATTGGACCTCGTCAAGATAAAAAGCTTCTGCACAGGGAAGGAAACAAACAACAAAACTAAAAGGCAGCTGACAGAAGAGAAGATATTTGCAAATGACATCTCAGATAAATGGTTAGTATCCAAAATCTGTAAAGAAATTATCAAACTCAACACCCAGAAAAAAAACAATCCAATGAAGAAATGGGTAAAAGAGATGAATAGACACTTCCCCAAAGAAGACATGCAGACAGATGGCTAACAGACACATGAAAAAATGTTCAACATCCCTCAGTCACTCATCATCAAGGAAATACAAATCAAAACCACAATGAGATACCACCTCACACTTGTCAGAATGGCTAAAATGAACAACTCAGGCAACAACCGATGTTGATGAGGATGTGGAGAAAGAGGAACCCTTTTGAACTGCTGGTGGGAATTTAAACTGGTGCAGCCACTTTGGAAAACAGTATGGAGGTTCCTCAAGAAGTTAAAAATAGGGGCCTGGGTGGCCTGAGGTCAGTTAAGTATCTGACTCTTGATTGTAGCTCAGCTCGTGATCTCACAGTTTGTGAGTTGGAGCCCTGCATCAGTGCACGGCCCGCTTTGTTCTCTCTCTGTCCCTCTCGTTTGTTCCTGCTCTCATTCTCTCTCTCAAGATAAATAAGTACACTTAAAAAAGTTAAGGGGCAACTGGGTGGCTCAGTCAGTTAAGCATCCGACTTCGGCTCAGGTCATGATCACACAGTTTGTGGGTTCGAGCCCCGTGTCGGGCTCTGCGCTGACAGCTAGCTCAGAGCCTGGAGCCTGCTTCAAATTCTCTAACTCCCTCTCTCTCTGACCCTCTCCTGCTCACGCTGTCTCTCTCTCTCAAAAATAAATTTAAAAAAAATTTTTTAAATTAAAAAACAAAAATGTTAAAAATAGAATTACCCTACAACCCAGCATTGCACTACTAGATATTTATCCAAAGGGTAAAAATATGCTGATCTGAACGGGCACATGCACCTCAATGCTTATAGCAGCATTATCAACAATAGCCAAATTATGGAAGGAGCCCAAATGTCCACTGACTGATGAATGGATAAAGGAGATGTGGTATAATATATACATAGGAATATTATATATAATATATATGTAATGGAATATTAGTCAGTGATCAAAAAGAATGAAATCTTGCCATTTGCAACAACGTGGATGAAACTAGAGTGTATTAGGCTAAGCAACATACCTCAGAGAAAGACAAACATCATATGATGTCACTTGTGTGGAATTTAAGAAACACAACATGAATATAGGGGAAGGGAAGGAAAAATAAGATAAAAACAGAGAGGGAGACAAACCCTAGGAGACTCTTAAATACAGAGAACAAACAGCATTGCTGGAAGGGAGGTGGCTGGGGGTGGGGTGGGCTAAATGGGTGATGGGCATTAAGGAGGGTACTTTTTGGGATGAGCACTGGTAGTATATATAAATGATAAATAACTAAATTGTAGTTTTGAAACCAATACTACATTATATGTTAACTAACTTGAATTAAGAAAAAAAAAAACACTAGGGTCATGTGGCTGTCTTAGTCCATAGAGCATGCGATGTTGGATCTCAGGGTCATAAGTTCAAGCCCCATTTGGGGCACAGAGCTTACTTAAAAAATATATAGGTATCTATATATGTACCTGGGTGGCTTAGTTAGGTGTCTGACTCTTGATCTCAGCTCAGGTCATGATCCCAGAGTTGTGGGATTGAACCCCACGTTGGGCTCTGCACTGAGCACGGAGACTGCTTAAGATTCTCTCCCCTGCTGTGCCCTTCTCCCCTGCTCACGTGCTTTTTCTCTCTCAAAAAAAAATACGCTTAATAAAAAATATTACATAGAATAATTTGTGGAAAATTGAGGAGGCTCACTATGTATCACCATCCTGACCTACAGTGTAGGACGACTAGAATTCAACAGTCATGGGTCTTTGTCACTCCAGACAACTCACAAAACCCACTTCCTGCTCTATTTTAGCCTCAGAAGCAAACAGCTCTGAAGTAAAAAGTATTAGGCACTCAGCAAAAACGATTTTTGAGGGCTCTTGACTCTAGGGTAGCAGTGTATTTGTAGAGAAAGGCTGAATCATCTCTCACCAGCTTACAGAGAACTGCTGCCAGATGAGTTCATATGTAGTATTCTTTTTTGAGAATGTTTGTTAACCATTAGTGGGAAATAAGCAGAAATGAAAAGGACCCATTCTCCAACCATACAGGAAATTCACTGAAAAAATTATGAAAAATGCATCAAGAGGGCAGTACAATTCTGGGCTAAGGCTGCAGGCTCTGATGTTAGAATCCCTGAGTGCAGATCCCTGCTCTGTTACCACTGCTGTGTGACATGTAACAATTAACATTTTTCTGCTTTAGCTTCATCATCTGTAAAATAGTAATAATTCCTATGTCCTACAGTACTATTGTGAGAAATGTACGAGATAATAAATGCATGCACTTAGACTAGTGCCTACATAATGACACACAGGTGCTAAATAAGTGCTAGATATTATTTCCATCAATAGTGTGATATATTTTCATTCACACTAGTAGACTTCATAACTATGGGACGTCAAGGAAACAAAGGACTTAAAGGAGTGAGTCATGCACCCAGTGAAAACACTGATTTAAAATACACCTGTTGGGAGATTAGCAGGAGATCCAGAAAATGGAATCAGAAACAGCCTGGCTGCATTTTTATCTGTTTGAATACGTGATGGCAGCACAGTAGCTCTAAGTCTTGCTTACCAAGAGAAGTCCCCTCCACCCTTGCTGCCCTAAAGATATACCAAAAATGGACACCCACAGCTGGTGTAGGCTCTGCCACATGGAATAAAAATTAAATAAGCATGAACATGTACTTAACTTGTGCTTATCAGATCTTTAAAAAGTCTGGGTGGCCCAGTCCATTAAGCATCGAATTTTTTTTTTTTTTTTTTTTTTTAAAGAGAGAGAGGGAAACACAGAATCCAAAACAGGTTCCAGGCTCTGAGCTGTCAGCACAGAGCCCGACATGGGTGGGGCTTGAACTCACAAACTGTGAGATCATAATCTGAGCCAAAGTCACATGCTTAACCAACTGAGCCACTGAGGCGCTGCAAGCATCTAATTCTTGATTTCAGCTCAGGTCATGGTCTCAACAGTTCGTGAGATGGAGCTCCACATTGGGCTCTATGCTGGCAGTGCAGTGCCTGCTTGGGATTCTCTTTCTCCCTCTCTCTCTGCCCTTCCCCTGTTCAATCTCTCTCAAAAATAAAATACACATTAAAAAAATAATAAAGTCTGATGAAATAGAAGAACATGCTTTTTCCATACCATTCAATATGAACACACAAGATTTCTTACCCAGTAACATCATCTCGCCAACACTGTCTTCCTTCTCTGAGGTGGGTTGCTGAGTAGCATCTAGGCTCACACATTCCTCTTGGGAGTGAAATACATTCAAATCCTCAAAGACCACCAGTTCCTGAAAGAGCAGTAGGCCCCAATCCTCTTAATAACAGAGGTTCTTTGACAGTTCTGCTGGTAGAATAGACTAAGACCCAAAGATCAGGGAAGGGTAGGTGAAAGGGACCTATGAATCATATGCAGATGCAGCAGACAGGAAACTCTGGCTCAGACAGGAGTCAAAGAACAAGCGGAAGAGAAACATCCAAGGAGGCGGTGAAAACAAGCCCACTCTCCTTAAAAGAGTATGTTCTTATGTATGGGTTGGCTGAGCGGGGAGGGCTGCAAGAGCAGAGAAGGTGAGGGACTCAAAACAGAGAACGGGAAAACCGAACCCACCTCAGGCTCAGTTTTCTGATACAGAGACAATGTGTCCTGTTTCTGCTGGACTCCTTCTCTGGGTAGAAGCTTCACTATGGGATGAGGTTGCACTGGGGAAAGAGGAAGCTGTAGTTAATGGAAAATTCAGTGACTCTAATATGGAAAGCCTAACCACACCTTGAGGCCACACTCTCCTCATTCCCTTAGTAGGCAACTGAGGGTTTTTTTTGGCTTCTTTGAGCCCAGGGAAGAGTTCAAGCAATAACAAGGTCTTGAACTTCTTTGCAGGATCTCCTCCTTATGAAAAGAATGACTCCCTTGGGGTTTTTTAAATTCCCATTAGTACTAAAGGGGGGGGGGGTAAAGTCTGAAGATAACGCATAACAAGCACAAAATTTCCAAAATTCCACATAAACTGCAGTCAATTAAACAGTACATCCAGATTTCCTTATCCTAAAAAGATATACCCCCCACTATGTTTATTCCATGGCTTTACACACATCCAGCAATCCACTTAGACTCTAGCTTGAGAAAACAATACTCCCTCTCCCCAGTATGTTGACTTATTAGAATCAACTCCTTTTTTCCCCAATACCCACTGTCCTAACTTGAATTCATTACTAACATGAAAACCTATTTCAGACCCTAGTATCATTCCCTTCTCTTCTAGTGAAACAGCATATACTTCTTACGTCTGTTCTGAAAGCTTGAGCTCACATCCTTCATAATAACCAAAGTCTCCTTGACTTTCTGATTGGGCTGGACCACGCTTGGCTTGGGCAAGAAGGTGAGGAAGTGTTCCAGAACTAGCTGGTGGATGGTCTTGGGCCCACTAGTAGCATCTCGAAGTAGGTCTTGGCCCAGCTTGGAGTCCGGAGGAACTCTCAGTATAAAGGACCGCTTTGGCTTTAGGGGCATTGGAACGACTTTTGCAGCCATCGCGCCTTGAAATCACACACCACACTCGTTTTGCAGAGCTTCAGGAGTCACCTCTTACTGAAGGAATCTGTCAAGATAGCCAAGCTGCAGACAAGAGAAACCATGGGTTACCCACAAAACCAGGGAGGCATGTCTGCACTCCAGTGTACAGCCTGGATAGTGAGGCCACGCGAAATGTAAAGCAGGAGAGAGAAGCTGGGGTGGGGAACTCCTAATTGAAACGGAAGGTCCCTGAACTAGACACTCTTAGCAAGTCCTGAAAGCAAGATCTGAAAGCCGTAGGATGTCCAAACTCCGAGGGTCACTGTCCTGAGAAATATGAGATGCAAAGTCCACTGGGAAGAGCGGTTGAACTCAAGCAGGTAGGAAGAGCAATGGGCTAGAAGACAGGACACCTTGGGTCCGGTACCGAGGGCATGTACTTAGAAGTTGGCCTGGCCCATGAATCAAGCCATACTGCGCACCTAGGACCGCAGGTCCCTCAGATGCCTTTCGGGGGGCAGTTGATAGCTCAAGGAGCAACCGCAAGCCTCCAAGAGATGTCCATACATGGCCTGCTGACTCCTTTCCGCCGTGAGAGCCCTGCTGAGGGCGGCATGGGACATCCCAGTAGGGGCTCGCAGGCCAGGCCCATTCTGGAGCCTCTCCTACCGGCCAATGGACACCTTTACCATAACGACCAGCCCGCGGCTTTGCCCGGGGTGTGTTCCCGGCTCCCCAGCCGGCCAGGCACCCCCAGCAACCGGCCAAGCTCTGCTCCCCAAAGGCCCCGTCAGCCTGGTTCCCGCCCTCGCGGAGCCCCTCACCTCTCGGGGGCTGTTCGGCCCCTGGGAGCTCGCGGGACGGCCCAGAGTCCCAGACGCAGAGACACGGAAACTAGGCGCGAGAAACCAAGCCCTCCCCTCGCCCTTCGGAGCGCCCTCACAGGCCGCCGGCGACTATTGGTGGGCGCCGCCGTCAGTTGAGGAGGACGGTCAGGCCTTTCGGGAAACCGAGCGCCTCGGCAGCCGCTACGTCACTACCGGTACCTCTTTCCGGTGCGGAAGCTTGGTCTCCTCGTTCGGAGCGGGACGTCTGCGCTTGTGAAGGGGAGGCTCGAGGCCGGCCGACAGAGCTCTCAGAGACAGAGGGAGGTTAGGCTGGCGGCAGCCGCTGTCTTTGGGGCTCTGTTTCGGAGATGAAAGGCAGAACGCTTACTCCAGTCCTCCGTGACGAACTGGCACCTCTCCAGGCTCTGGCAGGGTAGCTCCATGGCCTGCTGGGAAGTGTAGTTCGGCTCCAAACAGCCAATGGGAGACCGCCAGGCGCAGCGGTTGGACGGGGCTGTACCAGCCTTCACCCCACTCACTGCGTCTCGACCGGAAGTGGGCTGCCTCTCGGACCGGAAGATCTGCGCGAAGCGGCGGTGTTTCCGCCAGAGCGTCCAGGGTGAGTCAAAGGACCGCAGAGGTGGTGAGTGGGTGGCGGGTCAAGGTCTTTTCCGGGTTTTGGGTCCTGTCACAGCTGTCCCTTTTGACAGGAGCTGGCCGTAGGTCGGAGCCGGGCGACCCTCCCCTTGCCTGCTTTCCAGCTTCTACCTTGCGGTCTGAATGGATCATCCTGTTTTCTGAGAAATTCTATTGGTCCTTCTCCAGACGCCTTCGTTTCCGTCCTCAGCCTCTCACGGAGGCGTAAACATCTTTCTCCTTGCATCGTTTCTGTACTCGGTTCATTCCCCATTGAGGCATTGCTCAGGGTTGTGACAACCTCGGGACCGGGATGGCCATATTCCTCTAAGTAACAACAGCCTCCAGCTGGATGACAAAAGTAAAAATGCAATTTTTTTTCCTTAATCTTGACTATAGGTGACTCACTTAGCCATGGATTAAAATATGTTATGGAAGGGGCGCTTGTTGGCTCAGTCCGTTAAGCGTCCGATTTGGGGTCAGGATTTCATGGTTTGTGGGTTCAAGCCCCATATCAGACACCGCTTTCAGCCTTTTAGTGCATAGCCAGGAGCCTGCTTCGGATTCTGTCTCTCCTCCCGCCCCTCTGCTACTCGTGCTCTGTGTCTATCTTTCAGAAATAAACGTGGGGCGCTTGGGTTGCTCAGTAGGTTAAGCTTCCGACTTCGGCTCAGGTCATGAACTCACAGTTTGTGGGTTCAAGCCCCGCGTCGGGCTCTGTGCTGACAGCTGGCTCAGAGCCTGGAGCCTATTTCAGATTCTGTGTCTCCCTCTCTCTCTGACCCTCCGCTGCTCACGATGTTTCTCTCTGTCTCTCAGAAATAAGTAAAACATTAAAATTTTTTTTCAAAAATAAGTAAATGTTAAAAAATGTTTTTAGTCTGTTACAATCTAGTGTCAAAACTGTGTGCTACCGCAAGTTTTTGTAAAAATAAAGAATACTTGCCTTTCCAGACACCAAAAACAAAACAACAAAAACTCCTTCAATCAAAGCAGTCTTCTTTCGGGGCCTCTTGGTGGCTCAGTCGGTTAAGCTTCCAGCTCTTTTATTTTGGTTCAGGTCATGGTCTCACAGTCGGTGAGACAGAGCCCTGTGTTGGGCTTTGCCCTGACAGCAGGGAGCCTGCTTGGGATTCTTTCTCCCTCTCTGTCCCTCCTCTGCTCAGGGGGGTGTTTTCTCTCTCTCCCTCTCCCTCTTCTTCTCCCTCTCCCTCCCTCCCTCTCACAATAAATAAACTAAAAAAAAAAAAAAAAGCAGAGGGTGCCTGCCTGGGTGGCTCAGTGGGGTAGGTGGGGGACTCTTGATTTCATCTCAGGTCATGATCTCACGGTTTGTGGGTTCCAGCCCTGCATCTAGCTCCACACTGACATCTTGGGGCCTGCTTGAGATTCCCTCTCTGTCCGTCCTGTGCACTTGCACCCTTCCCCCCAAAAAAAGCAGTATACAGGTCATGATCTCATGGTTAGTGAGTTTGAGTCTTACATTGGACTCCATGTTGACAGTGAGGAGCTTACTTATGATTCCTTCTCTCTCTGCCCGTCCTGTGCACTGGCGCTCTCCCCCACCTTTCCCCCCAAAAAAGCAGTATACAGGTCATGATCTCATGGTTAGTGAGTTTGAGTCTTACATCGGACTCCACGTTGACAGTGAGGAGATTGCTTATGATTCCCTCTCTCTCTGCCCCTCCTGCATGTTCTCTTTCTCAAAATAAGTAAATAAACTTAAAAGAAAATCAGGATGATTTGAACTAGGAGTAAATAAATAGAACAGTTGAAAAGAATAGTAAGTGCCAAAATTGACTTGAATGTCTATGAACCTGTATGAAAAGATAGCATTTCAACTTAGCGTAAAATAAATGGTGCTCAGCAAAAATTGTTCTTCTGGAAAGAAAGACTCATTTCCTTATACTGTATACAAAAAATGGAATTTAATAACCGGTGAAAGAACACAAAAGAAATTAATGTAGAGGCAAGACAAGAAATTGACATGCCTTAAAGTCAAATATAATCCTGTGTAACTGTATTTAAAAAAAAAACTTTAAAAATACAGTATTAATAAAGTCAAATAAGGACTAGACTGGAAAGCAATTGTAAAAGAAAGACCAGATAAAGAATTAGACATTCCCAACATACAAAGAATTCCTGCCAACTGATAAAAGACAAAAGGCAAAGGCTATGAAGTCATGAAAACTAAATGGTCATTAATATTTAAAAAGATGCTTAGGCACTTTGGAAATAGTTTGTCAGTCTCTCAAAATGTTACCATAGAATTATCATGGCCCAACAATTCCATTCTTAGGTATAAGCTCGAGAGAAATTAAAACATTTCCGTATAAAAACTTGTATATGAATAGCAGCATTATTCATAATGCCTGAAAAGAAACAATCCAGATGTCTCTTAACTGATGAGTGGCTAAACAAGATGTAGTGTATCCATACAATGGATTATTTTTCAGCAGTAAAAAAAGGAATGAGGTACTGATGCATCATGTAACATGGATGGACATGGAAAATACTATGCCAAGCAAAAGAACCCAGTCATAGAAGCCCGCATATTGTATGATTCTACTGGCATAAAACGTCAGAATGGGCAAATCCACAGAGACAAAAAGTAGGGTAGTGATTGTCAGGGGCTGGGAATAGGAGACAATGGCAAGTGACTGCCAATGGATGTAGGGCTTGTTTTGGGGGTGATGAAAATATTCTGGATTAGTGGTGTTTGTACATATTGTGAATATACTAAAACACATTTAATACACACTTTGATGTTTATTTATTTTTAAGAGGGAGAAACAGATCGCAAGCAGGGGAGGTGCAGAGAGAGGGAGACACAAATTCTGAAGCAGGCTCCACGTTCTGAGCTGTCAGCCCAGAGCTCGACGCAGGGCTCAAACTCACGAGCCGTGAGATCTTGACCTGAGCCAAAGTTGGACACCCAACTGACTAAGCCACCCAGGCGCCCCTAAATGTACACTTTATTTTATTTATTTATTTATTTTAATGTTTTTTTTTATTTTTTATTTTTAGGAGAGAGAGAGACAGCATGAGCAGGGGAGGGTCAGAGAGAGAGGGAGTCACAGACTGAAACAGGCTCCAGGCTCTGAGCTGGCAGTCAGCACAGAGCCCGACGCGGGGCTCGAACCCACGAACCGCGAGATCATGACCCAAGCGAAAGTCGGACGCTTAACCGACTAAGCCACCCAGGCGCCCCATGTACACTTTAAAAGGGTTAATTTTATGGCATGTGAATTATATCTCAACTTAAAAAAAAAAACAAATTTCCATCTTACAAATACAAATGTTTAGTACTTAAAATATGTATGAAGAAGTACTACAGACAGCTGAATTCAATATCTAGAGTCCACATAGCAAGTAGTCAAAGGAACTGTGCTGTTTCTGTAGAATGAAGTGAAAAGTAGAAGGAGTTCATGTGGAAAATTCACAGCCTCACTAACAAGTAATGAAATAAATAAAACATAGGTAAAACCTCATTGCATCTCCATTGAGTCAGCCAAAATTTTTAAATGACAGACATTGTGTGAAACATTAATCTTCTTAAGGATTGTATGGCCAGCTGTAACAAGTGTCATCAAATAGTTCACATTCTGAAGCCATTTTAGGAATAACAGGAAAAAAATATATATGGGGAAGTGGTAGAAAAAAAATAAAGGAAATGTTAATGGAAAGGTTTTATCAAGGGAGAATTGGGAATAGCTAAGCAAATAGAACATGTGAAGTGTGTTGGAGTATCTGTTATGTGCGTAGAACAAAGCACCATGAAGAAACCAAGGCCTGTTTCATGTTCTGGCCATAACCATGGAGAACCTGAGTCTAGCCTAGGCTGTAGCATGAAGTTGGAAAGATGAGTTGGGATATGAGGGGTTTAGAGTCAAATATTCATTTGATTCTTTTTTTCCCCCTCTTCTTACATCCTTCGCCTTTGCATCCCTTTAAATGGGGGATGATAGGGGAAGTATCTCTGAACTAGAACACCTGCTATTCCACAGACTTTCCATAGATCAGGACCAGATTTTTTTTAAAAAGCTGACATTTGAAATCTGTGTCCAATGTTTTTCCACTCCATCAGCTCCATCTTTTTCATGGTGTTCAGTAGGGAAATGGGATCTCACAACAACAACAAATTGAGTGCAATTATGACCAGATTTTCTAATTGATTTCTTTATGAGGCCTAGCCAGTGCTCTTAAATTTTAACCCAGGTACAAAAATATAACCGTCCAGTCTGCTTGATTTATTTCTCAGATCTCCAAGTCCTCAAGAAAGTGGGGGATAGAATGAGGGGACACATCTTTGCCATAGAGTTCTGAGGGAAAATGAGGATGAGATCTCTGGCTCAGGGGTATCTTAGGGTGCTAATTCATACAAGGATTTATTAAGCAATAGCCATGTACTTCCTCCTTTGAAGTATCATCAGTACATGTGCTCTTTTCACCCTTGTTTAACCAATATTTGTGTACCTAGCTTATGTCTGCTACCATTCCATAGGCATTTTGGGCACAGGCCTATTCTCTTATTATATTACCCACGGCAGCTGAAACCCAGTAGGTGTTCAGTAATGACAGTTGATTGTACAGATTCAAGATACAAGGCTGGGAGCCAGAAGAGAGATGCAAAGTGTTGGGCATTCAGTGAGGCCCCTGGCCACCCACTGGACATATGGTCAGAGGATCCAAGTTCTTCCCTCCATCATGTGTTCCAGGGCTGAAGATAGGCTGAAGGGGCCCAGAGCAAGAGACGCCAGTGAATGTGTAGATAATGGATTTGTTTGTTACATTGTAAAAGGAAATGTCTTCAGTGGTGTAATCAAGGAAGATTCCCACACGTCTGGGGGGTTCCGTCATCTGCAGGCGTGTTGGGGGAATGGTGGACACCTGGAGTTCACTTCGCTTCATCATCATCACCACCCAGCAGCCATTGTCAGGTGACAGAGTCATGTTCCCCTTTCTGCTTATGGATGCCTTGCAGATACCCAGGATCCACCCTGTCTTGTTTCCTACCTCCACTTCCCAGTAATGGCGGCCAAAGAGGAAGCTTGGAAGGCCTAGGGTGATGATGCAACTATCGAATCTTTCTGGATTGTCAGGCAGACGATCCCACTTGTTTCCAAGTCTCACACTTTTCAGGTCCTTAGAGAAGATGAGATTGGGGTGGGCAGTTTCTGCATCCAGAATCACATTAACTGCAGAGAAAATCAGAATACCTGTCTGGGGGTCCATGGGCAGCATCCCCACAGGGCTCTCCCCAACTTCAGGAAACATGGACAGGGATATTCTAGAATTCAGTGGAGGTGAGCACAAGAACCCAGCAGAGGAAAGCCACTTGCCTTGGTCTGGGCACTTACCGGCATATGCCTGAGCACAATTCAGTTCTGGAACTGTAGAGAAAAAGAAGATGGGGAAGTGGGGAACCCTGAGCATTCTAATTCAGAGAGGCTAAATCTACCTTGGTCACCACAACCAGGACAGACAAGGATCCCCATCCCAGGTCAGGACCTTGCTTCCTCTGCTGGGATTAACCCCATTCCTCTCAGACCACAGGGTCTGCCTTGGTCTGATGAGATGATCCAACCAACAAGTCCAGCACAGAGCCTATGAAGGCTTTCTTCTGCCTTCGTTACAGGTGTTTTTCTCTTCTAAACAATGCCCAGGAGTCACCAGCATAGGGTTTATGTAACCCTATGCCAGTAACCCCTGGCAAGCACATTATACCACCACTGTACTTACCATTGATGGTGATCATTTCTGAATGCAGAATTTCTAAAAGAAGAAAGGGAGCTTGAGTTAGGTTCCCTGGCTAGGGACAGATTAGGAAGAGGCTGAAGGTAGCATCAGAAAGGCAGTGGGAGATGGAGAAGAGATGCTAGGGGCTTCTGGGATTTACGGATCTCAGGAGGAAGTGAGCAGGTGCCACCCATTTTCTTCCTAGCCCACCTACCCAAGAAGTACTTCATGCTCTTCTCCACAAACCCCGATTTCTGGTAGAACAAGTGGATCTTTTTTTCGACCTCTGGGGGAGTGGCCCATGCCTTAGGGACAGTCACCATCTTGGTCCTAGAGACAAAAGATTGTTGGGGTACCTGGGTGGCTCAGTCAGTTGAGTGTCCAACTCTTGATTTTGGCTCAGGTCGTGATCTCAGGGTTATGATCCCATGGTCATGGGATTGAGCCCCGAGTCAGGCTCTACAATGAGTATGGAATTTGCTTAAGATTCTCTCTCTCTCTCTCGCTCTCTCTCTGCCCCTCCCCCACGCATACTCTCTCTTTCTCTGAAATTAAAAAAAGTACTATTGGCCAGAGAAGGCTGGAGCGTAGGGGTAACCCAAATTCCCATGAGCTGGAAGTAAGGTGTAGCCTTCACAGGGACACCCAGCCTGCCTGGGCTTTGCAAAGAAAGTCTTCTCTGGACTTTGAGTTTTAAACACTGGTCCTCAACTTTGGCTACAGATTGGCATCACCTAGGGGGGTTTTTAAAAACACGGATATCAAAACCACAATCAGTTTTGTTTTTTTTTAAACCACAATCAGTTTTAATAATGGCCTTAAAATGGTGCTTGTATTGAAATGTTCAGCCCAGAATTATATAGGTCAAAGTAATTACACTTCTTTAGTCTTCTTCTATTGAAGTATAAAAGATAATAAACAAGAAAAAAACACAATGAGATATGACTTGTTAGAATGGCTCCTGTTTTGAAAAAATCAAAATTACAGATATTAGCAAGAACTTGGAAAAATTGGGACCCTTGTGCATTGGTGGCAGGTAAAATGGGGCACACACGGTGGGAAATAGTATAATGGTTCCTCAAAAAGCTAAACATACAATTACCATATGACACTTCAATTCTACTTCTGGGTATATGCCCAAAAGAATTGAAAGCAGAGACTCAAACAGATATATGTATATCAGTATTCATAGCAGCATTATCACAAGAGCCATAAGGTGGGAGCAACCGCGCTGTCCATTGATGGATGAAAGGGTAAATAAATTGTGGGGTACACGTACAATGGAATATTTCTCAGCCTAAAAAATGAGTGAAATTCGGATACAGTCTACAATGTGGATGAACCTTGAAGACATTATGCTAAGTGAGATAAGCCAGGCACAAAAGCACAAATATTGTATGATTTCATAAAGACAAAGTAGAGTGGTTGCCAGGGGCTGGGTGAGGGGGCAATGGGGAGTTAAGGTTTAATAGTGTGTAGTTTCCGTTTGGGAGGATGAGAAAGTTCTGGAGATGGTGGTGGTATTGGTTGCACAATAATATGAATGTACTTAATGCCACTGAACTGGACATCTAAAAAATTGCTAAAATGGTAAATTTCATGTAATATATGTTTTGCCACCGAAAAAAAAGAAAAAGACCAAAAAAATTAAGCCAGGGTCAGACTCTTGAAGATTTGGATTTAATGTGTGTGCCAGGGCCTGGATGTCAGGATTTTGTGAAGCTCCCAGGATGATGGTTAACATCCAGCGTCCTGTCTCCCTTTCCCTTCCCTCCCCTGTTGGCTGGACTTAGCATCTCCACTCTTAGAAAGTGCTTTCCTCCCCATAAGCACTTGTGGCCTCAGGGAGGGAGGCACTTCGCAGGGACAGCTTCCATGAGGCAAATTGCCATCTTTAGGGAGGTTTCTTAGGGACCACCATTGCATCACAGGTGTGTTCGCCCTTTCCAGGCTTCAGCCCATGCTCTTTCTCCTGATCACACTCCCATTGCCCTACACAAATCTGAAAAAGCCTTCGCAAGCTGGAGGCGATGGGTGGAGCCCAGGAGGAGTCACAAACCCGAGGTTGGGAGGATCTCCCTCCTGGGAATGCCTCCCCCACTGCTTCCTGTAGGATACCCAAGGGGGTCTCTTGGTACCTGTGCAGGGTGACTCCGATGTCCTAGGAGAGAAAAGAGGGAAGCTCACCATTACCAGTCTCCTAGGGACTGTGCTTATTCCTGGCCTTTCCTTCTGGGCTCTCATTCCTACAGTATCAGCAAACCTGGGGCACCTCTCCCTCGTTCTAATTCTCATCACCCAAAGTGGCAACCCATGGAGCTGGCAACAGAACCACACCTAAGCCCTGCTTTTCTCTTCTGGGAGATGTCAGGGGATCCCTTGAATGCTGGGACACCCTGGGCTCCTGAGAGCACATCAAAGGGATCTGGGCATAAGACTCTTGTCCTGTACTGTTTAGGGTAGAACGAATGCAGTGATGGGAGCCCATGTCATTGTACTGGGCACAGCAGGCAGAGGAAGGCCAGGTCCAGCCACACTCACCTGCATGAGCTCCCATTCCGGCTGGCACTGTTTGGCCTCCAGCTCCCCAATCAGCTCATCGAGAAGGGCAATGTCTCTGGACACTCGGGTGCTATATGACTCCCTGACCTGCCCAATGGTCTGGTCCAGCTCCTCTAGGGAGGCCATGAAGAGCTTCTCTTGCTTCTCCAGAAAATGGTACAGCTGCTTCAACTGGTGCCGGAATCTCTGCTTCCGGCTTTCGGTTTGCTTCTGGGGAACAGAAAGATGTAGGGGGTCTGTGCAGTGTGCTGGATGTGTGTGCGCAAGGAATCCCCAGAAGCCCACCTCCTGGAGATGGGTAAGAAGTAGGCTTCCTCCACTTCCTGGAGGTCTGCATTTCAGAGCAGGAGGCAAAATGGACCAGAATCTTCCAGAACAGACTGCGAGTGGCAGGGGCTGGTTCTTGTAAAATGCCCTAAAACCTAGTATTATGAGTTGATTTGTATCCCCTCCAATACCTAAAAATCCTAACCCCTAGTACCTTAAAGAATATGATCTTATTTGGAAATAGGGTCATTGCAGGTGCAGTTGGTTGAGATGAGGTCATACTGGAGTGGGGAAGTTGGGAGACACAGGGAGAACACCATGTGAAGAAACGTAGGGAAAAGAACAAGCTGAGGAGAGAAGCCTGGAACGTGTTTTTCCCTCAGAATCTTCACGAGGAACCAATCTTGCCAGCAACTTGATTGTGGACTTCTGGCATATAGAACTGTAGAGAATATATTTCTGTGGTTTAAGTCATTCAGTCTGTGGTACTTTGTTATGGCAGCCACAGGACACTAAGATACCTGGTGTCGCCTACTTTCTTCCTTGAAAGCCAGTGCGAGGATGGCATATACCTGGGGTCATAAATGGACAATGTTATGACTACCAAGTTGTCCAGGAGGGAGACTTCTCTCCACTGCCTGCCAAAGGGTTGTCATGCAGGTGTTCAGTGTGGCTCTGAATGGAGACAGTCAGTCCATTCATGTGACTGTAAGTGATCTTGACTTCCACTACCATTGCACAAATCACCCTCTCTCTCCTCATCACTAGGGAGTTTCTGCAGAGAGGTGAAGTGGCTCTAGGGCATCTTCTCCTTCCTGCATGGAGGGAGAAGCCCCTTCGGATCCTCTAGGACTGGACTTAAAAAGTCTTTTCATTGTGGGCTCAAAAGGATAGTTAGTCCTTTTGAACCAAAAATGTTTCCTTACCTTTGGTTGTCATTGTTGATGGTAGCAACATTGCTTTTTTCTTTTCTAAGGAGGACAAGGCAGATTGTCATGTTCCATGGCCTATGTTCTAAAATTGTTAATTTTGCTCATTGTTAAATGCATCTACACCTCTTGGACGAGAACCCCATATACTTAATGCTTTGGGCTCGCTAGCACATCGCACGGAGAAGCAGGATCTACTTTGTCCCTCACTATTATTGTGATACGGAAATCAGCCACTTGATTGAGGAGGGGTCTACCATATCTCTCCACTGTAAGAATACATTCTTTTCCTTATAATTATTAAGTAATTGGAAGAGTCAGTATCCTGTTCTCTTAGAATCTTCTGCTGAAAATTTTAGCATCTGTTGATGATTCCTGTTGGTATCAATTGTTATTTTGGTGTTTGTATAATGGAAAGTTACTTTTTATTCTTTATTTATTTTTGAGAGAGAGGGAGTGGGGGAGGGGCAGAGAGAGAGGAAGACAGAGGATCTGAAGTGGGCTCTGTGCTGATTGCAGCGAGCCCAGTGTGGAGCTCAAACTCATGAACTGCAAGATCATGACCTGAGCCGAAGTCAGATGCTTAACCGACTGAGCCACCCAGGTGCCCCTGGAAATTTTCTAATTTAATTATTCTATATTTGTTTTAGCTGGCATTGTGCTATAAAAAACAGCTTCCCCTTCCCCCTTCGATATGATTAAACAAATTTTTCTTGACTGTTGAGAGGAGGAGGAGAAGCAGAAGGTGAAAACAGCATCACCTTTCTTCAGAGGCGCATGTCACTGTGAGTGTCTTAAGGGAAGGGCAGACCTTCTTGTCCGCCTCAGTTTCTCTGTGGTCCAGGCTTCTGCCTCACCTTCATGGCAGGGGCATCCCTGACCTCTGCTTCACCCACAAGTTCAAAAGCCCCTTACAGGAAAGGGGTTTTCTTTTATTACACTTCATGAGGTTCCCCAAAGTCAGACACGTGGGCCAATGCCATGCCTGTCCCCATTCCGGCCCTTTGTTATCTTTGGCTGTCACCCTTGTGGTGTGGTAGGAGACGGTGTCCAGCTGACAGAAATGTTTCAGGCAGATTAAGGCTCACTGAGGCAGGCGAATTCGCTTGCAGGGAAAAAGGAAGCAACTTATGTGTCCAAGTTCAGCAGAGGAAGGCCAACAGTATACTTATTGAAATTCATGGCATCACAAAGTGACAGTTTTAAAAAAAATGTCTACTAACTATTTGAATTTTTAAAATATGGTGTTTGTAAAAAAAAACATTAAGTGGGCAACAATTATAAAAACAATACAGAGGAATATTTAAAATGGAAAAGTCTTGGAGCACCTGGGTGGTTCAGTTGGTTAAGCGTCTGACTCTTGATTTTGGCTCAGGTTGTGAATTCACAGTTCTTGAGATTGAGCCCTATATGGGGCTCCCCACTGACAGCTTGGAGCCTGCTTGGGATTGTCTCTTTAGCTCCCTCTCTCTGCCCCTCCCCCCTCTCAAAATAAATAAATAGGACTTGAAAAAATAAAATAACATGGAAAAGTCTCACCTCCCATTTCCTCAATCACATCCCTCAGCAACAGCCACTGGTCTAAGTTTCTCTGAACCATTTTGTGATGAGTACGAGAAAGCACAGGGTCCTCGAGATTCCCCTCCCTGCTGGAGGTGGGTCTCCCTCTCCAGGGGCAAGCTCATCCTTGAATTCCTGTACCTCCCTGCCCTGTCAAGAACAGGTGATTCTCTCTCTCTCTCTCTCTCTCTAAGTTTATTTATTTTTGAGAGAGAGAGAGAGAGAGAGAGCACACAAGCAGGGGAAGGGCAGAGAGAGAGAGGGAGACACAGAATCTGAAGGAGGTCCAGGGGCGCCTGGGTGGCTTAGTTGGTTGGGTGTCCGACTTTCGCTTAGGTCATGACCTCGGGTTTCGTGGGTTCGAGCCCCGCGTCGGGCTCTGTGCTGACTGCCAGCTCAGAGCCTGGAGCCTGTTTCAGTCTGTGAGTCCCTCTCTCTCTGACCCTCCCCTGCTCATGCTCTCTCTCTCCTAGAAATAAATTAAACATTTAAAAAAATTAAAAAAAAAAAGAATCTGAAGGAGGTCCATGCTCTGAGCTGTCAGCACAGAGGCCGACTTGGGGGCTCGAAAACACGAACCGTGAGATTGTGACCTGAGCCAAAGTCAGATGCTTAACCAAATGAGCCACTCAGGCGCCCCAAGAGCAGTTGATTCTAAATATGTGACCATGCACAGCAAAGGAAACAACCCACAAAACTAATAGGCAACCAATGGAATCGGAAAAGATAGTTGCACATGACATATCAGATAAAGGGTTAATATCCAGAATCTATAAGGAACTCACCAAACTCCACACCCGAAAAACAAACAACCCAGTGAAGAAATGGGCAGAAGATATGAACAGACACTTATCCAGAGGACATCCAGACGGCCAACAGACACATGAAATGATGCTCAGCATCCCTCCTCATCAGGGAAATACAAATCAAAACCACACTGAGATACCACCTCACGCCAGTCAAAGTGGCTAAAATGAGCAAATCAGAGAACTCTAGATGCTGGCGAGGATGTGGAGAAACGGGCACCCTCCTACACTGTTGGTGGGAATGTAAACTGGTACAGCCCCTCTGGAAAACAGTGTGGAGGTTCCTCAGGAAACTAACAATAGAACTCCCCTATGACCCAGCAATAGCACTGCTAGGAATTTACCCAAGGGATACAGAAATGCTGATGCATAGGAGCACATGTACCCCAATGTTCATAGCAGCACTCTCCACAATAGCTAAAACATGGAAAGAGCCTAAGTGTCCATCAACAGATGAATGGATCAAGAAGATGTGGTTTATCTATACCATGGAATACTACATGGCAATGAGAAACAATGAAATCTGGCCATGTGTAGCAACATGGATGGACCTTGAGGGTGTTATGCTGAGCGAAATAAGTCAGGCAGAGAAGGACAAATATCATATGTGTGCACGTATAGGAGGATTAGGAGGAACTTAACAGAGGACCAAGGGGGAGAAGAAGGGCGGAAATGGTGGGGGGAAAGGGAGAGAGGCAAACCATGAGAGACTCTTGAATGCTGACAAAAACTGAGGACTGATGGATGTGGAGGGGGGATGGGCATGGAGGAGGACACTTGTGGGGATGAGCACTGAGTGTTATGTGGAAACTAATTTGACAATGAACTATTTGTAAAAAAATAAATAAATATGTGATCAGTTCTGCTTCCCTGTGAACAAGAACACAATTTGGAACCTCCTGCTCATACTTGGTCCCCTCCCTCCTTTCCTAGGGGTGAATCCAGGCCAGGACTGACCACAGAACACCCCTGGCCTTACCAGGAAGTCCGCAGTCTTCTTATCCCCCCGAGATCTCTGCTCCTCCCCAGATTTTCTCAGCTCCTTCAGATACACCAGCTGCTTTTGAATTCGCTCCTGGAAAAGGGGCACTTTTTGAAGTTTAAATTTGGCTTTTGCCATCTTTAGTTGGTGCCAACTCTAGAGGGAAAAATCTGCTTTAGTGAGTAAGGAGGATGGTGCTGCAGCCAAGAGCATAGGAGGGTGTCCAGGAAAGCGGAAGAATGAATCTATCACACCAAGGGAAGCAGAGCCAAGAAGTGGTGAGAGAGATTCATAATGACATGTAAGCACCTGGATTCAGCCATGCCTGAAGCCAGTGCCTTTGGATCGCAACTACATGAACCACTAAATTCCCTCATGCTGGTCTGGTTTGTATTGTTTTTTTTGCCATTTACAACCCAAGAATGCTGGTTAATGCACCAACCTCCCGGGGTTGCTGGGAAAATAAAGCTGCCCTGGCATGTCCCAGTGACCAGCAGAGAAAGCCAAGTCCCCCGTCCCCAACTGGAAGCCCTACCTTATATTCTAGGGCAGCCTCCTCGATGGGGCGCACCCGGTGGCCTTGGTGTTCTTGACTCAGCCGGCAGATGAGGCAGATAGGCTCCCCATGGTCCTCACAGAAGAGCGCCTGGCCCTGCTTCATGTGCCGTTCACAATGTGGCAGGTCCTTGGGGCTCAAGATGGCCATCTGCAAGCCCTCCTGCTGCTTGCAGTCTCCGGAGTTCTTTACCGGGAGCGGGGCCTGGCTCTGGAGGCAGCTGGCTGAGCAGCTGGTGGAGGCCTTGGGATCCCTAGAAGCAACAGAGTATCTGCCGGAATCACGAACATGGGTGCCACCAATCGGGCCTCCGTCCTGGGCGTGGCAAAGGACGTCCACAGCCTCATCCCATGGCTTCCCTGGAGACATGGCAGTGGAAAAAGTTCCTGAGTGACAAACCCAAGGTGTTATGAAGGTATGCTACCAGCCACAGCAGAGGGAGAGAGCCCGTGCCTGGGACACACGAGCTCCTGGTTAGACTGTGGCCACTTCTGTCTTGTCGTCCCCTGACTTCACTCCAGCAAGGCAGTAAACCACCCTCTGGAACTGCAGGCTGAGGGCTAGATCTCATGACAGTCCTGAGACTCGGAATTCCTGGGTATTTATCCGAAAGAAGGGTCTTTTGTTATCAATTCTACGCCTTCTTCCCACACAGACACGGCTCTGGCAGGTGATACAAAGGCAGCGAGACATTCTGACCAGTGTTTGCTTTGCCACTTAAAACCACCCAGACTGCTCATGACATGAGGGGGAGCTCCCTGAGGACAGGCATTTTCTCATAGCCTGACCCCTAGTAGAGTCAACGGCACATGGTAAGGATTTGCGAAGTGTGTGTTCAATGAAAGACTTCTCCTCCCATGCATGTTCAGAAAGTAGTAAATGGAAGTAAAGAAAGGGACTTGACTTATAAGGCTGAAGGGTTTAACCCACCATGATGACAAACAGCTATGACCAGTTGTGCCCTGGGACCACAGCACAACTTCATAAGGCAGAAATGACAGGAGGTACAAGAAGAGACAGAAACACACTCAATCCATTAGTCCCCTTCCACCCCCTCTCACAAGGTCCCAGGAATTCATATCATATCTGTAGGCGAGACTGTGGGAAGCGTGCCTGGCAACCATTCTCCGTCCTTCCCTAGTGATGGAATTGACTGCTGCCCATCAGTCGATGGCTGCTTCCTCCCCCCAACCCCCTCCAAACCCCTATATTTCTCAGCCTCCCTTGCAGTTAGGTGTGGCTATTTGACTACATTCTGGCCAAAGGGATATAAATGGAGGCATCACAAGCACCTTCTAGAAACTTCTGGAAACCTTCCCTAAGTGATACTCTTCTCCTTTGTTCTTCCACCCTGCTGCTTGGAATGAGACCATGAGCTTGAGAGCCAACCTGGTGGAACAGAAAAGCAGTAGGAGCCTGGATTCCTTATTCTGAACCGCCTGTAAGTCATGTATGTGAAAGAGAAACAAACTTCTCTCTTGTTTCAGGTAGCATTATTTTGGTGTCTCTGGCACCTACAATCCAACCTAATCCTAATTTCTGCCTCCTAAGTAAAAGAGATTTAAGATTTTAGCCAGCAGCTCTCCCTGCTGTCTGGAGAGGGAGGCCAATGGCAGAGTCTCAGACCCATGACATACTGCCATGGGGTCATTGCGAGAAGCGGTATTCTTACCCAGTCTTTCCCAGATGCTCAAGCTGGAGTCCATGAATCCCTTGGAATTCAAAAGGACTTTAGGGTATCTAAGAACTTGCTAACCGAACTTTGATGCAACATTTTGTGAAGATGTGCATACATGCATTTTTCTCAGGATTCACATCCTACCTCAGATTCCCAAAGGGTTGGGGATCACAGGGGAAACCCAGGGATCTAGTGACATAAATACAGTGGGGATGAAAGGAGATTTGTGAGGGAAAACCTGCACAGGTCACCATTCCCAAGGAAGCCAGGTCTTCTGAGTTCTGGGGTCCTTTCTCACCTGAATAAGGAGGAACTTCTAGATCTGAAGGCTCCTGGAGCTCACCACCTACCACCATCCTCAAGGGCTCAGGCGGTTCTTGACCCTCAATTACATTTTTCTTAGAAGGTCCCGTAGGTTCTGGATGGTCCCAGGTGGTCTTTGCTCTAACCAATGATACATTAGAAAGTGTATTCCTGAATGCTCCCCCTTTCAGGCTCATAGAATATTCTGGGTTCCTGAAGCCTTTCTCTGGAGCCACAGTAGCCCCTACATCCAGAGTAGGCACTTGACTGGGGGTGGCTCCTGAGTCTGTATTGTCACTTCTCATTTTCTCTTGAGACAGAAGAGTTCCTGGATTGGAAGCTTCTCTCTCTCCTTGAAAAAAGGTAATTTCCAGACTTTTGGGGCGCTTCTGTCCTGAAGGTAAATGTGCTTCACGTATCTTGGAGTTTGCCCTTCCAAGGGACCCAGTGTACGACCCACAGGTCAGTCCTGAAAAGCTGGCGTTTGAGCGCAGCCTGATGACAGGATCGTTCCCCCTTTCCCCCTGCTGCTTGCCCAGGCTTCTCTTGGAGGCCTGAGGCATGTTCCGGGCCCCTGGCTTGCCCTGCACGTCGAGGCCTTCGGAGCTCTTCTGATCTCCCCGTTTGCCCTGAGGCTTTTTCTGGACTCTTCCAGATTCAGGCTGGCTGGCTGGCAGGCCGGGGGCCCCGTCACCACTTTGCCGCAGCCTATCACCTTCCAAGACATGTGGTATCCTCAGGCCCTTGGGCTTATTCTCTCTGGAGGAGCAAGACGTTGCTGAACTGTCAGTGCTGCTTTCTTGTATCAGACACTCTGCAAAGACAACGAGATGCAAAGGCATGAGAATGTGTGGTGCTTCAGGCCAGGGGTGGGAGAGGGGACAGGAGGGAAAATCCTCTCGGAAATGACAAGTTTTGGGGCACCTTGATGACTCAGTCGATTAAACATCTGACTTTGGCTGAGGTCATGGTCTGGAGGTTCATGAGTTCGAGCCTGCAGTCGAGCTCTGTGCTGACAGCTCAGAGCCTGGAGCCTGCTTTGGATTCTGTGTCTCCCTCTCTCTCTGCCCCTCCCCCACTTGTCTCTCTGTCTCTCTTAAAAATAAATAAAACTTTAAAAATAAATTTAAAAAAGATTTTTCTCTCTACTTCTGCCCCTCTCCTCTGCCCGTGCTCTCTCTGTCTCAAAAAAAAAAAAAAAAAAATTACAGTAGTTGAGAGCATTCTAGGCAACAGCAATTACTATTAAATAAGAAAATGCTAATTATTTGCTATATATTTCTCAAAAAGTGCTTTTCAAACTTCTTTGACAGGAGAACTTCCAATATAAAGGCTTACACAGAATTCTTAATACATAAAATACATAAAGACCCTAGTTTACTTGTATAAATGTGTGTGTGATTATAGATGTATGACGTTCACTTATAAAATCCCTCAATAAAGAAGTATTAAGCTGTGTGGCACAAAAATTTGAAAACAGGTTTTGAAGGACTCTGGTAAAACTTCAGGAACTAACTTCCGTTTTATTCTTTGATTTTACGATGTGAAGAAAATCCTAACACACAGACAAGTGAGTGTAAATGGTGATTTTTTTTTTAACTATTTGCTTGGAAATTTGAGGATACAGTTTCAATACAGAAGTGACAGGAAAGGCTTAATTCCAAGGTCTACATAAAAACGGTTCAAACTTTGTATAGTACAAAGTGTCACCCTGGTGGCTTCCAGAATTTCAAGATTCGATTAATGATGCATTGTATTTTATTTATTTATTAAAGTTTTTATGTGGGGCACCTGTTTGGCTCAGTCCATTGAGCGTCCGACTTCGGCTCAGCTCATGATCTCATTGTTCGTGGGTTCGAGTCCGGCGTCGGGCTCTGTGCTGACCGCCAGCTCAGAGCCTGGAGCCTGTTTCGGATTCTGTGCCTCCCTCTCTCTCTGACCCTCCCCTGTTCGCTCTCTCTCTCTCTCTCTCTCTCTCAGAAATAAAACATTAAAAGATTTTTTTAAAAAAATAAAGTTTTTATGTATTTGAGAGAGACAGATACAGCATGAGCCGGGGGAGGGGCAGAGAGAGTGGGAGAGAGAGAATCCCAAGCAGGCTCCTTGCTGCCAGCACAGAGCCGGATGTGGGGTTCGAACTCACGAACCGTGAGATCATGACCTGAGCCAAAACCAAGAGATAGATGTTTGACTGAGCCACCCAGGTGCCCCTAATGACACATTTTAATATGAATTTGTTGGTTTTGTGAGTTAGAAAGATTAATAAAATTCGAATTAAGTATTTGTTAACATTCCAAAGAATCCCTCAAATATCATCCTGAAGACTATAGCTGCTGGCGAGGATGTGGAGAAACGGGCACCCTCCTACACTGTTGGTGGGAGTGTAAACTGGTGCAGCCCCTCTGGAAAACAGTGTGGAGGTTCCTCAAAAAATTAAGAATATAACTCCCCTAGGGCCCAGCAGTAGCACTGCTAGGAATTGACCCAAGGGACACAGAAATGCTGATGCACAGGGGCACATGTACCCCAATGTTCATAGCAGCACTCTCACCAATAGCCAAATCATGGAAAGAGCCTAAGTGTCCATCAACAGATGAATGGATCGAGAAGATGTGGTTTATCTATACCATGGAATACTACATGGCAATGAGAAACAATGAAATCTGGCCATGTGTAGCCACATGGATGGACCTTGAGGGTGTTATGCTGAGCGAAATAAGTCAGGCAGAGAAGGACAGATACCGTATGTTTGCACCTATAGGAGGATTGGGAGGAACTTAACGGAGGACCGTGGGGGAGAAGAAGGGGAAAAATAGTGGGGGAGAGGGAGGGAGGCAAACCATGAGAGACTCTTGAATGCTGAGAACAAACTGAGGGCTGATGGGGGTCGGGGGGAGGGGAAGGGGGGATGGGCATGGAGGAGGGCACTTGTGGGGATGAGCACTGGGTGTTATATGGAATCCAACTTGACAGTAAACTATGAAAGAAAAAAAAACCACTAACGTTACCAAAATGGCTTGAGACAGAAACAAAATTATGTTTCACCAACTGAGCCACCCAGGCGTCCCAAATTATTTTACTTTTAAAACTGTGTGTATATACTTTGATAATTTTTATTTTAAAATTAAACTAAAGGTCTAAATTCCTGCTATGAGACTAACTGTAGTTGTAAGAAAAGAGGAATAGTCTGGAAAGATCAAGTCAAATGACCTCACGTGATAAAAACTGTACTATGTCCCTATGCAGGTAGTTGGCAATGGGCAGTGAGAAAAGGGACATGATGACACTAGTGGTGAGAGCTGCCTTTTTTCACTGACAAAGGTAGTGAGTGTCCATCAGGAAAGCGCTAGACACAGAGTATAAAATGGAAAGTATAGTTTCAGGATTAAAGGCTAGAGAATGGGACCGGGAGTATGCTAGATTTTTTTTAAAATTTTTTAAAATGTTTTATTTCCAGGAGAGAGAGAGAGAGAGAAAGAGAGAGAGAGAGTGAGCAGGGGAGGGTCAGGAGAGAGGGAGACACAGACTCTGAAACAGGCTCCAGGCTCTGAGCTGGCAGTCAGCACAGAGCCCGACGCGGGGCTCGAACCCACGAACCGCGAGATCATGACCTATGCGAAAGTTGGACACTTAACCGACTAAGCCACCCAGGTGCCCCTGCTAGATTTTTTTCTTAGAAACACCACTAATTTGTTTTATGGTTTTGAACAAGACACTTAACCTTCCTAGCTCCCTGCAAATATTTTTTTATTGTCTGTAAAATGGAAGAAATACTCCTTTGATTTACAATTTTTTTCTCAACCTTTTTATCTTTAGTCTTTTTTTCTTACTATTTGTGTGTATTTATATTATATATGCATACTTGTGTGTATCTACATGTATATAAACTTGCTATACTGTCATAGGTCATAAAATTTTATTGCCCTACTGTAATAAATTCTCTTTAAAAGACTTCTTAAGATCACAAGACATCACCCTACTTCTGGCTGTACATGGCAAAGTTTCTGTCAACAGAGTGGCAAGTAAGAAGTGAAAACCCAAAACCTGCTAGTAGAAGTTAAGCAGAAATTTATTGATACTGGAAAAAAATATCATCCTGGGATGTGACTTGAAGCCCATTACTCTAATAAAGAAATGAAGATTTTCTGTAATTAGCACCTTAATTTCTGGTTTGAAGATGCTCTCAGTAAAATGGTCTCGGTGGTTTAAAATACTTTGCTGTTGTAAAAACACGTTGCTTCCTAGGAAAAACCCGGAACTAGCTCAAGAACTGATGGGAAAAGCCCTGACGATGCTAATAACCAGGTTTTAAAACATGAAAAAATAACTTAAAACTTCTACTCATCGAATCACCCTAGACTCCAATTATGGTTTAACCTATCACTCTTTCAAAGAGTGAGAACTTTCATGTTATTTAAACATTTCTACTTCAGAAAACCACACATGGAAAACATTTCTAGTGTGTTCTTGGAGTCTAGAAGTAGAAGAAATACTCAAACACTCAAGAATATTTTTTAAGCCAACCACATAGTAGCCCTCCTCCCAAACCTCATAAACAAAAATCTTTAAAAGCAAAAATCAAATAGGTCACATTCGTTGATCAGTGTCATGAAATCAGAAACTTAAAACCAAACAGGAGCAGAAGAGCCAAGCGGAGAAGGGAGCGAAAAAAAGGGAAGAGAAAAGATAAAGTAAAGGAAGGAAAAGGATTGAGAATTTGAGAATGCCTTTGTGAAGCATGTCAAAGAATTCAAAACCGAAATTACGGGGGTCATGATATGAAGATCACCTATCGACCCTGTTGATACGGCTGGTTAGCAACTTTTTTCTCTCTCCCCAAGATACTGGTCTGTCCATAAGCGTGAAGCACTTAGGAAGTGTGGGGATCCTCTAGGTCAGGCATGTAGTTCCTGATTCTGTCCCACAGGCAGAATCTCAGCCTTTTTTTTTTTTTTCCAAGTCTGGGAGCTTTGCTGTCCTAACCCAGTTCCAAAGATCTGAGCAGCAGAAAGGAACGGCACGGGGGTCATTGGGAGACCCTGGACTCCTAATCGCTAGGTCACAACACTGGTCTAGACCCAAGTTCCTTCTTGCACCTCCACCCTCACCCCACGAACAGCCAGCAGTCGTGCTGCGGGGAGGCAGGGGCCTGGGGCCTGCTTACCTGGGCCGGTCGCCTTGTGAAGCTCCTCTGCCAGGAAGTTCTGGTTGATGGCCCTCAGGACCTGCAGGGTCAACCGCACAGCATACTCTTCCCCGTAGTGGGTGATCAGCAGACTGGCCAGCTTCACCGGCCTGGCTGTCTGGAGCTGGCCCCGAGGGATCCTGGAGTGATCCTTCTCCAGGCTGGTGTTCTGGAGCTTAAACTTGAACCTCTCAAAGTCATTGGGCACCAGCCCCTCCAGGGAGTACAGCAGATGGTCACTAGGGGTCTTGATCATGGTGGTGACCAGGAGAGGCCAGAGCCAGCTGTCTGAAGCAGCCTCTGTCCTGGAGCCCAGAGAGTGAGTAAAAAGAGACAGGTTGTGAAATAACGGAAAAGGCACAGGAAATACTCTGCATTCTGGTGAGAACAAAGCTTTGAGTGTCATTGTTTGTTTGTTCCCAGTGTCATCACTGGCTCATGTTCTCTTTCTTGGGCTTGGAGAGGGCCGGGAGGGCGCAATGCCTTTCCAAACACATGGTTCCCCCAGGTGCCCCACCCCTCACCTCCACATACGGGCCTGCTGAGCAGCTGGTAGTATGTGGGAGGGGGTGGGATCTGGGATCAGATTCCAGAGCCTTGATTCTGAGCAGGTGCTCAGACGCTTCCCTCTCTCCTCCCTGGATATGGGGGCTGGGGTTCGGGGGGGAGAATAGGAACAAGGCCCCTGGTCCCAAGCTGAAGAGGACAAGGGTCAGTCCCTTTGGCCATTTGTTCTCCTGCAGACTCTTGGGACTTTGTTCACTCTCCAGAGCAAAAGGTGGGGGCATGGAGTCAACAAATGCAGCCCCACAAGCTTTGCCCTTCCCTGCCCATGGAGGAGATGAAGCCAGAAGGGCACAGCCAGGACACAGGCCCTGGTGTCACCCCTGTTGATATAGGTCCAGCTGTCTGGTACCTTCAGCATCACAAAGGCCTCAAAACACCTTGCGTGGAAATGTCAAACTGATTGGTTTGTTTCCTACTCTGTTCTGGCTTCCTGAGGGCATACCGCACCCACCCCCTCCACCGCCGAGTGAGGGTGCTTATCCATGCACATTTATGTAACAAGTATTTTTTTTTTATGTTTTTTTTATTTCTAGGAGAAAGAGAGAGAGACAGCATGAGCAGGGGAGGGTCAGAGAGAGAGGGAATCACAGCCTCTGAAACAGGCTCCAGGCTCTGAGCTGGCAGTCAGCACAGAGCCCGACGCGGGGCTCGAACCCACGAACCGCGAGATCAAGACCTAACCGAAAGTCGGACGCTTAACCGACTAAGCCACCCAGGTGCCCCACAAGTATTTTTTTTTTTTAAAGTAAGTTCTACATCCAACATGGTGCTTGAACTCAGAACCCTGAGATCATAAGTCACATGCTCTACTGACTGAGCCAGCCAGGTGCCCCTGAACACGTATTTTGGACACCGTGCCAGGATGCTGGAGAAACAAGGTGAAAAAGGCATTGGTGTCCTTTGGAGCTCATGGCCCAGTGTGGGGTTCTAGAAGTCGCTCCAGAGCTAAGGCAAGAATAAGGATATAAAGATATTATTGTATTTATTTTAATGTTTATTTTTTGAGAGAGAGAGAGAGAATAAGTGGGGAAAGGGTAGAGAGAGAGACAGACAGAATCTGAAGTAGGCTTCGGGGTCTGAACTGTCAGCACAGTGCCTGACGTAGGACTCGAACTCATGAGATCATGACCTGAGCTGAAGGTTTGATGCTTAACCAACTGAACCACCCAGGCCGGCCAAGGATATTATTTTAAATACTCAGAATACATTTATCACACTCAGGAAAATTAACATCATTATAATACTATAATGAATCCATAATCAAATTTCTCCAATTGCTGTGACAATGTCCTTGACAGCTTTTCTCCCCCCTCCCCCTCTCCAATCCAGGGCTGAATCAGAGATCCTGCATTGCTTTTAGTTGTCACGTCTCTGTAGTCTGCTTCTATCTAGAACACTCTCACACTTCCCCACCTTTTAAAGTTCTGTCAAGACAGGGCACCTGGGTGACTCAGTGGGTTGAGTGTCTGAGTTCAGCTCAGGTCATGATCTCTCAGTTTGTGAGTTTGAGCCCAGAGTCGAGCTCTGTGCTGGCAGCTGAGATCCTGGAGCCTGCTTCAGATTCTGTGTCTCCCTCTCTCTCTGCTCCTCCCCTGCTTGTGCTCTGTCTCTCTCTCAAGGATAAACAGACGTTAAAAAAATTTTAAGTCATGTCAAGACAGTGTTTTTCAAAAGTGCATTCCAAACAGAAGTTCCCTCAGTTTAGCTCTTATGGTTGTTTCCTTGTTATTAGACTGAGAGTGCATCTAGGCATCCTCAGGGTGTCTCCACTTTTTTGTGTGTGTGATTAATAAATAACCCGAGCATGTGGAAATGTCTTGTTCTCCCGCAGTCTTTCACCCCATGATTTTGGCATTCAGCGGGAATCGTTTCCTAAATCGGTTGCTACAATGGTACATGCAAAGAGGTGACTTTTCTGTCACTTAGTTGGCATCGTTTGCATGTCCTGACTTAAACTTTCTCATGAAATGTTTGGCTTATAGATGTTTGGTTGGTAACACAAGTACCCTCCATCGGTGCTTACTCTGTGCCAGGTACAGCTTGCTTTCTGTGCATTACCTCCTAAAATCTCTGCAGCACTCTTTTAGGGTAGGATTCATCATCTTCGTTTACAGCCAGGATTAGTGGTTTAGTGACTTGGCCAATGACTGAGCCAGGAATCAAATTCCCTTTTTTAGCCACTTTGCAATGTTGTCCATCTGCATGACACTGATTTATTATTTTACTATTCTCACTAACCAGTGGTGTCACTTTTTCAGGTGGCCAAGGAGGCTCAAAATGGGTCATTCTGACCACTCCCACAGGTCAGTTACAACATTCTGATGCCTGCAGAACAAACAGTACTGTGTGTGACCAGCCTGAGATCAAGGCTTAGATGAATTCTGCTTAGTTGAATTTTTCTTATTGTCCAGTCAGTCTATGTACTTAATATTTTACAGAGTATTCAGTGCTTTTGGTTTAATACCTGACAGCATCCAGTTTTCTGGATCCTCCTGAGAAAATAACCCCAAACCCAACATACTCTCTTAACAAATGGACGGACCCAAATAAATAGTATGATGCAAATGTTAGATGTGTGATATTCGCAAGTTGGGCCAGAAGGGTGTTGACTGGGCATCTATGGGACCAAGACCCGTACAAGCTTCCAGAAGGCAGTAACACAGCCACCTCGCAGGCAGTCCCCCAACTGCTGAGACAGAAATCAAATAGTACAACAACATGCGGGATCCTTCACGTCCCTAGGTCCCTGACCGTGTCTTCACTGTCCGGGAAACTCCTTTGAGCTAAGGTGCACGCACGCACAACAGGATTGGGTAGGAAGTTGGGCTTTCCAGTCTACAGCAGGATATTTTGCAACTGCAGTGATACTTTTGCAACAGGGCCATTTCTGAGGCATGGACTTATAAGGTAGTGCTTTGACGCCACCGAGTCCTTTCTAAGTCAAGAGAAACTCACTAAGCTTCCATTTTTTGAGGTTCCAGTAATTTTTTTAAATGAAGAAATGTGAAAAGAGGATTACAACTCTCAGAATACCTTTTAAAAAAATGTTTATTTTTGAGAGCGAGCGAGCAGGGGAGGAGCAGAAAGAGATGGGGACAGAGGATCGGAAGCCGGCTCCGCTGAGCGCAGCAAGCCCCCTGCGGGGCTCAAACTCAGGAATCATGGGATCATGACCTGAGCTGAAGTCAGATACTCAACCGACTGAGCCACGTAGGCACGCCTCTCAGAATGTGTTTAAAATGATTGAGGGGCGCCTGGGTGGCTCAGTCGGTTAATCGTCCAGCTTCAGCACAGGTCATGATCTCACAGTTCATGAGTTAGAGCCCTGTGTCAGGCTCCGCCCTCACAGCTTCCAGCTTCCTTCTGATCCTGGCCTCCCTCTTTCTGCCCCCACCCCCACTTGTGCTTTCTCTGTAAAAAATAAAGATGAAATACATTTTTAAAAGTATAATTAGCTTTGCCTTCAAGGGGTTATCAGCCCTGTCCCACCCCCCCATCATCATGATAAAGGTTCATGGTATTTAAATATAGTACATCTCTGTTACTGAAAAAAGAAAGAACCATGAGAAGATCATGGAAGAGTTCCTGTGTTAATCCAAAGGTGAAAATAATAGATACCATTTGACCCAAACTCTCTCTACACTCCAGTATAAATTTCAAGGGAGAAATCTGAGACTTCGAGCGGCTAACTTCTCAAGTTTAAAGTGAATTTCCAGGCAATGAACCTCCCATTGAGAAACATTTGTAACTCTGCTTTCTGAGAGCAAAGCAAGTGCTGGTGCAACCTATAGCCTCCTGAGCAGGATGGAAAAGGAGAGCAAGCCAGCTCCCCAAGGTGGGCCACTGTGGGTGGCCTTGAACTGTGGATGCTGTGCAGGAGTCATGTCTGAATAGTTCCCTGATTGGTTCTCCAATGAGTTTCATTTGCAATATGTTAACGCCAAGTAAGAAATTTCATAAGCTATAAAGTGGCATACACATTATTTATTCTGATTGTTAAGTCTAGATAGAGGGTAAGCGGGTATTCATTTTACTCTTTACAAGTTTTTTTTAACGTATTTAAACATTTTGCAATTTAAAACATTGAAAAAAAATTGTTCTAACAATATTTTGAGGGATCTACTAGAAGGCTGGCTGTGGGCATACGGCCCCATCGCCAAAGGCTTACAGGTTAGTGAAGAGAAACCCAGTTACCTAGGAGGCAACTGCTCTCCCTTCATTTGCACCCTCCGAGGTTCGGTTTACATTCTGCTGTCCTCACTGCCACCTCCAGATCTTCTTAGCCCCCCACGCTGTGGCCGAGCTGCCCAGAGTGCTTTGGTCACTCAGCATCTCGTATTGAAACTGTTGGTGAGTTTCGAATATGCCCAAAGTAGTGTGGAAAAAACGGGACTCTTAAGATCTACAAGCTGTGTGACCTGGGCCAGTTACTCGACTTCTCTGAGCTTGTGTGCTCTCAGTCAAATGGACGGTTTGGGAATTTCAATGAGATGATGTATGCAAAAAAGCCTGGCACCCTGAGTCAGGGTCAGCGTCGTCCATCAGCGCCGGCGTCCCAGGTGCGGACGAAGATCCGCGTTCCTGAAGAGCCGTCACCTCCGAGACCCCCTCCGCCCACAGCGCGCGGTTCCCGCCGCTCCCAGCGGAGGCTGTCGGGGTAGCACGGGCTTGGTCTACGCGAAGGGCAGCCCGAGGATAAAAGGGAAGTGGCGGCGTAGGGCAGGCGCTGGAAGCGAGAAGCACGCCGCACGCGGTCTGCGCGGGGGCCGCGAGGGCTCTGCCCCAGGGAGCGAGAGCCGCAGGGGGCGCGACCCGCTGCGGCGTGGGCTCCCCACGTGCCGCGCGCTCACCGCCTGGATTCCCCACGCCGCGCCAGCGTGCGCAGGGGCGAAGCTCTAAACTGCATCTCCCAAGGGCCTCCGGGGGTGCGCCAAGCCAATCGGAGAGTGGGTGGGCGGGCTCAGCGGGGCCTGCGTCTCCCAGGGGGCGCCGGGCCACGGCGCCACGGCCGGGATTGGCAGCCTCGGCAGCCTATACCTGCGTCTCCCCGTAGCTGCCCGCGCCTGGCGCCGAGGAGGCGCGGCCGTCGCCGCCGGTGTTCCCCGCACGACGCCGAGAAGTGCAGTGGTCGCGTCGCCCGGTGGCTCGCGGTTGGCGGACGTAGGTGCGCGGGGGCTGAGCCGCGGCCTTTGCTCCTCCCAGACCTCCACTCTGTAAGAGCCTGGAGACCTCGTTCACTCGTGTTTACGGCAAGTATTTAGCGAGTGCCCACTCTGTACCCGTGCCTGGCGGAGGACGGGCAGGTCGCGGGGCATCCCTGCCCCGGGGCCCTTGTCTCCTGGCTTCCAGAGAGGGGAGAGAATGGTAGTTTCTCGTCGTGACGGGAGCACTGAAATGAATGGGTCACCCAGTCCATCTCCAGCACTGACATCTTGTGGGTTTTCGAACACCAAGAACCCAAGGGTAGAGATTCTTAAACTTCTCTGTATCGCGATTCATTTTGGAAAATGTAGGGAAATGCTCTTGGCCATAGAGATAACGGTTTTGTTCAGGAAAACACCTGCACCTGCTCTTCCGTGTACCATTTCAGGGGGTTCGTGGAGTTCCCGAAGCCCACCTGGGGGAGCCTTAGCAGGGATCTCTAGGCAGAGATGCTCTTGTCAGTCGAAGCACCTGTACTTTTTAACTGTTTTACATATTTCACCTTCAAGAAAGATCTCCTTTGATTCACGTGTACTGCAGGGGAATCGAGGGAGGAACACTCAGGTGTATCTGTATTTCTAGTTCCAGCATTCTATTTGTTTAAGTTCTTCCCATCAAGACTAATTTTTTTTAATTTTTTTTTTTTAATTTCTGAGAGAGAGAGAAATTGAGCAGGGGAGGGTCAGAGAGAGAGAGGGAGATACAGAGTCTGAAGCAGGCTCCAGGCTCTGAGCTGTCAGCACAGAGCCCGACCCGAGGTTCGAACCCACAAACCATGAGATCATGACCTGAGCCGAAGTCAGCGGCCTAAGCGACTGAGTCACCCAGGCGCCCCAAGACTGCTTTCTAGTCTCACATAAGCATAACCAGACTGTCACCTGTATGGTAGTGTGAGGGGCACCTTCTTATTCAAATCCTTGTCATCCTTGTGGAACATTTCTTTGTCTGCCAACTTACCAATTAGTTAGAAATTGTAAACAACGGAAATGGCTATCACTAGGGGACTGGCTATGTAAATTTTGGTGAATCTATTACAGGGACCTCACTGCATTCTTTGGAAATATGCTGTGGTTTTCCATGCGCTAATGTGCAGACATGGTCATTACCTAACTTGAATAAAAGCATGTTTACAGTACAGTGTGGCAGTATAATCCCACGTTTGTAAACGATAGGAAAAATATTTTCAAAATTCAAATTTCTGAAGGGAGACAAGAAATAACATGGCAAGCTCTAGGAAGTAGAATTAGGGACAGGGGTTGTGCTTTTAATTTTAGGTGCTCCATACATTGTGTGTGTGTGTGTGTGTGTGTGTGTGTGTGTGTGTGTGTGTGTGTTTCAATGAGCATTTAAACTTTCTGTTACACTTGAAACATAGTCCATGAATATATTTAACATGGGGCTTGAACTCATGACCCTGAGATTGAGAGTTGCATGCTCTTAAGACTGGGGTAGCCAGACGGCCCTCCCTGCTCATTAATTTTTATAACAAAAACTTAAATAAAACCTCACTAACTGGAACATGTTTTCATTGCAGTGCAGAGGTTTAGGAAAATGATTTTTAAAATGCAGATTGTGCCCACAGAGAAACACATATGTGAGATTTTTAAATAATATGTGAGGTTTGCCAGGACTGGAGAAGCAGAACAGACTTGCCTCTAAAAATTTTTTTTTTTAATTTTTTATTATTATTTTTTTTACTGTTTTATTTATTTCTAGGAGAGAGAGAGAGACAGCGTGAGCAGGGGAGGGTCAGAGAGAGAGGGACTCACAGACTGAAACAGGCTCCACGCTCTGAGCTGGCAGTCAGCACAGAGCCCGATGCGGGGCTCGAACCCATGAACTGTGAGATCATGACCTGAGCCAAAGTCAGACGCTTAACGGACTGAGCCACCCAGGCGCCCCCAGACTTGCCTCTAAAGTTAAATATGCAGCACAAACCTACTTAAACACACATACACACACAAGCACGCTGCAGGCATCAAATTAACGCACATACAGACTTAAGGTCTCAGGCCTTGACACCGTTCACATTACAGAGCAGCAGCTACAATTAAAAAAAAAATATGATTGAGATAAGCTGAAATGACGGAAAGGCCACTTGCCCAGGAAGGCCTTAGTATTTGCACCAGAGCCTTCACACAGGGTATGACCTAGCGCTGCATCCCCTCCAAGCTCAGGTGGCACTTCTGTTTCCTGTTGAGTGTGCCCTTGCACATGGTCTCTAGGGCTGCGGGGGAAGCCTGGTGGACACTCCTCTCCCGCCCCCAACCCTGAGGACCATCTGCAGAAGCCAGCGGTTGGAAAAAGTTCTTAATGCTGCAGGCACTAGTTAGGAGAAAACAACCTTATAAGTCAAAGCTAAAATCAGACATGAAAGACCACATGAAACATTTTCCAGGATTGATGTAGTGGTGGTGGAAGGGTATCAAAACACCAAAAATCATAGCTTTGGAACTGCAATGGATGACACTTAATGATTGAGGCTAACATATATTGAGCACTTTATGCGTGGTATAAGAATCATGTGAATGCCTCATATGCCTTCATAGCTCAGGCTCCAGGGTCAGACTGCCTCAGTGAGAATACAGTGCCTACCGTTAACCAGTTGTGTGACCCTGACTGAGTGATGTACCTGCCCACTTATTCAGCCTTGAAAATGAAGGAAATTCTGATACATGCTGTAGCATGGATAAATCTAGAAAACATTGGGGCGCCTGGGTGGCTTAGTCGGTTGAGCGTCCGACTTTCGCTTAGGTCATGATCTCGCGGTTCGTGGGTTCGAGCCCCGCGTCGGGCTCTGTGCTGACTGCCAGCTCGGAGCCTGGAGCCTGTTTCAGTCTGTGACTCCCTCTCTCTCTGACCCTCCCCTGCTCACGCTGTCTCTCTCTCTCCTAGAAATAAATAAAAAATATTTAAAAAAAAAAAAATCTAGAAAACATTATGCTAAATGAAGTAAGTCAGACACAAAAGAGCAAATGTTGTACGATTGTACCTGTAAGATGTACCTAGAATAGTGAAGTTCATAGAGACAGAAAGTAGAGTAGTGATGAACAGGGCCTGGGAGGGGAGAGTGATAGAGTTATTTAATGCTTAGAGTTTCCGTCTGGGATGCTGAAAAAGTTCTGGAGATGAGTGCCAGTGATGGTTGTACGACAATGTGAACACACTTAATGCCACTGAATTGTACACTTAACAGTAGTTAAAATGGTAAATTTCAGGTTATGTGTATTTTACCCCCCAAAAACCTAAAAAATGCACATACCCTTTGATTCATTTATTCTATTTCTAGGACTACCCTAAATAAATTATTGAATGTACGTGAAGTTGTATTATAAGAGTTCCCTTACAGAACTGGAAACAACCTAAATGTCCGTCAGTAGAGGAGATAGTAAGTACGCGTGTGGCACGCCCAGACTATGGCATACCATGCATCTGGTAAGAGTACAAAAGCCCTGTTCATGTTGATCCACGCACACTCTTGTTATTTAAAAAAAAAAACTGGGAAGGGGCGCCTGGGTGGCTCAGTCAGTTGGGTGTCTGACTTCAGCTCAGGTCATGATCTCACATCTCGTGGGTACGAGCCCCGCGTTGTGCTCTGTGCTGACAACTCAGAGCCTGGAGCCTGCTTCAGATCCTTATCTCCCTCTCTCTCTCTGACCCTCTCCTGCTCATGCTGTCTCTCTCTGTCTCTCAGAAATAAATAAAACATTAAAAAATTTTAGTTAAGTGGTGCCTGCGTGCCTCAGTTGGTTGAGCGTCTGACTTTGGCTCAGGTCGTGATCTCATGGTTCGTGGGTTCGGGCCCCACGTCGGGCTGTGTGCTGGCCGCCAGCTCGGAGTCTGGAGCCTGTTCCGGATTCTTTGTCTCCCTCTCTGACCCTCCCCTGCTCACGCTCTCTCTCTCTCTCTCTCTCTCTCTCTCTCTCTCTCTCACACAGAATTAAGTAAAAAGCATTTTAAAAAATTTAGTTAAGAAAAACTGGGAAAATATAGCATCATATGCACACATAAGAAAAACACATCAGAAGGAGATGGGTAGGTAAAGCTGTTACCTATAAAAAGGTGAAAAAGTGAAATGAGGGGGTGATGGAAAAGTTTCCGCAGTTTCTCTGTATACATCTACATCCTTTGAATCCTGTACAGTGACCATTTATTTAGGTATTACTGTTGTTCTCTATTGCATAACAAACACCCCAGAAGTTAGTGGTGTAAAAACAGCCTTTCTCCTCTCATGACTTGCGGTCAGAATTTTGAGCAGGGCACAGCAGGGACAACTCATGTCTGCTCCATGATTGGAACTTCAGCTGGGGTGGCTCCCATGTCTGGAGATCGCTGGAGTGGCTGTACTTGACTGGGGTCATTATGTCTGCGGCTTCAGTACTGTCTGCTGGTGATCCTTGGTTTTTCCCCCCCCCTGTGTCTGCTGGGACTGCAAGATCCAACTGACTTCTTCACCCGTATGTGGTGTGCCTGCACTGGATGGCTGGAACAGCTAGAGATTGCTGCGTGGCCGTCTCTGTCCATGTGCATAGCTTGGGCTTCCTCACCGCACGGCAATCTCAAGAGAATCAGCCTTTTTTTTTTTTTTTTTTTTTTTTTATTTCTAGGAGAGAGAGAGAGACAGCATGAGCAGGGGAGGGTCAGAGAGAGAGGGATTCACAGACTCTGAAACAGGCTTCAGGCTCTGAGCTGGCAGTCAGCACAGAGCCCGACGCGGGGCTCGAACCCACGAACCGCGAGATCATGACCTAAGCGAAAGTCTGACGCTTAACCGACTAAGCCACCCAGGCGCCCCGAGAATCAGCCTTCTTAAATGGCAGCTGGTGTTCCCAGAGGTAGCACTCCAGGAAGCCCCGGGTGGTGGCTTCAAGACTTCTTAGATAGTCCCAAAAGGTCACGTCCACTTCATTTTGTTGCTTAAGCAATTGCCAAGGCCAATCTAGGCACTCCCTCTCAATAAGTAATAAGGAATTTGTGGCCCTTTTTAACCTACCGCACTTATATAATATTCAAAGTAAAGACTTTGAAGAGGAAATTCAACCTGACCTATGATTTATAATAACCTTCATCAAAGCAGAGCACACTCACCTCCTTCATTTCTTTTACTAGTCACTGCAAATGGAGTCTCTTTGGAAATCCTCTACTAGGCCTGTTGCTTCTTTCCAATTTTCTTATGCCGTTCCTCAAATTAATGTCTAGGTCAGTGGTTTTCATCTTTGGCTGTACATTAGAGCTATCAATGGAGCTTTAAAAAGTCTTGATGCTCAGACCAAATACATGAGAATTTCCAGGGGATGGCACCGAGGTGCTGTCGTCTGAATGTTTGTCTTCTCAAAATTCATATGTTGAAATCCTAATGCTCAATATGATGAGATTAGAGGGTGGGACCTTTGGGAGTTTCTTGGGTCATGAAAGTGGATCCCTCATTAATAGGATTAAACTTCTTAGAAGAGAGACCCCACAAAAAAAAAAAAAAAAAGAGAGACCCCACAGAGCTCCCAAGACCCTTCCGCCCCGTGAGTACCCAAAGGTCAGCAGTCTGTAACCCAGAAGAGGGCGCTTACCTGACTGTACCAGCACCTGACCTGGGACTTCCAGCCCAGTACTATGAGAAGTAGATACTGGGGGGTGCCTGGCAGTCTCAGTCAGTGGAGCATGGGCTCTTGATTGGGGGGTTGTGAGTCTGAGCCCCATGTTAGGCATAGAGATTACTTAATCTCTGTGGAAACAGAAAGAAATTTCTGTTGTTTATAACCCAGCCAGGCTGTGATATTTTCTTATAGTAGCCCAAATGCACTAAGACAGCAGGTGTCAGAAGTTTTTAATTTTTTTAAATATTTATTTTTGAGAGAGAGAGAGAGAGAGAGGAAGCAGGGGAGGGGCAGAGAGAGAGACATACAGAATTCGAAGCAGGTTCTAGGCTCCTCACTGTCAGCGCAGAGCCTGACTTGGGACTCAGACCCACAAACAGTGAGATCCATGACCTGAATTGAAGTCAGATCCTGAGCCACCCAGATGCACCATCAAGTGTGAGAAGTTTTAAAAGCTCCTCAGATGAATCCAGTGTTTACAAGAATCAGAACCACTGGTCTAGATTGTGAGTAACTGATCTAGCACCAGTGGTTTCCAGAAGTGGCTGCTTAGCACTTGTCAGCCAGCAGTCCTGATTGGCAAAGCGATGGGTTGGCTTTATGAACTGGTCATAGAATTGCAAGAAGCTTTGGCCGATAGTGAAACGGAGTCCTCCCTTTTCAGGGCTCACTGCTGTGCTCCACGGAATGCCCCCTCAAGCTCTGCAGTAAAGGAGGCTGCATCTGTCACTCACTGGCCACTGCCAGCTCCAAGTATGAAACCTGTGTGTGTGTGGCTTCTGTCTGTGCTGGGTCTGACTCCTACTATGTAAGTCCTTTGTTCAGGGACCTTGTTAAACAAAATGGTTATAAGGATAGAAAGCACGGCACTTTCTGAAATGACATAAATCCTGCAAGCTGCCTGCCCACTTCCTAGGGAAGCTCTACCCCGTTGGAGCTGCCTGATGGAACTGCAAAGGGAACTTAGAAGACCCTGAGTTTCCGGGAGGAGACAGAAGGGAGCTTTTGAGAAGCAGAAGTCTCATGTGAATGGCTCATCTGTCTGCCAGCAGACGCTTGAGAAAAAAAAATGCAAAGGTCTGAGGGGTACTCCCAGCATCACAGAGCAGGCGGGGTGCACAGGAAGCCATGCCAGGGCCAGGAGCCCAGGTCCCCACCTCTCGTGTTCCTTACCGCCCTCCCCACAGCAGAACCTACAGCTTGTTTCCTTTTTGTTTTTGGAAGAGATTTCTTCTTGGGGCTGGAGTCCAGGCCCTGCTTCAACCCAACAGCCAGAGATTGCCTGGAATAACCTTGGGAGATAGATTTTTAATACACAGAACATAAATACTGATGTCACCATCCCCCATAATTAACAAATGCTATGGTATCTACTTGCTTGATTTTGTTATTTCTGTTTTGCAAGAAGGCACCTCTGGACTGTCCACGTGTGGAGAGCCTATGTGTGGTGCCCTGAGGGCAGCCAGACTACTTCCGTGGCCTTCCAGAGCTCATTCTAGTCAACCAGGTGGAAGGTGCAAGACCTTTTATGCTGGGGGCCTTCTTGCATTTGGACAACGCTAAGAGAAACCTTGAGGAGGAGGGACTCCATCCTGCCGGGGGGAACTATATTGTCCTAGGAGATAGGGCAGGGGAAGCATACCCCACCCCAGACCATGGTGAGGGACCACCTGTTCTTTCCTGCTGGCCTCCATTCTCCTTTCCCCTCAGGAGAGGGCCTCAGTTTTGGAGAGATGATGAAAGACTTCCTACAGAATGCAAAGCAGGCATGGATAGGCCTTTCAGGGGCCATTTGGTAAGGTCTCACCTTCATGAAAGGTCTCAACTTTTTAAGTTCTTTCCAGTAAAACACCTAGTTGTGTTCTCGTGTTGGGTGTTAAAGATGTTAGATGCAAATATGTAAACTATACCACAATTTTTACATAATATTTAATTTTCTAGGAGCCTTTAAAATGTGGGGATAGGCTTTGCTAGACCTCTAAGAAGTCCTGTCTGACCAACTGGAAAAGACAGGTTGGAGGGTGACCTGTCTCATTCTGTGGATAGAAAATCCCCCATCCAAGCTGTTCGAACACCCAGACTTGGAGGCTGACTGAACTGATCACAGTGCTGAGGAGAGGCCAAGAGCTGAGCTCCCCCTTCCATGTTGTTCTACATCCTTACAGGGCACCCAAGGAAAGGAAATAGCGAGCTGGACCTGGACTCTTAAGTCTGAACTTTGGGTGTTTCCGAGATTATTCTGCCCAGATCACTAGGCTAGAAATGAGAGAAGATTTCAGAACAAGTACTCCTTTCAGAATTAAAGATCACAAAGTTTCCAGGAGGGCCCTCTGGACATTTCTTCAGGAACGTGAAGGTGACTGCAGGTGTAGGAGGGCCAAGTGTACTGTCTCTCGCTGCTCCCATCCCCATGTCGTGGCCTAGTCACCAGTTGTTCCCTGATTTACTTGATTTTAGCCTAAACAACACACTGTGAAAGAACCCCTGCAGATTCTGGAAGGTCACAATAAAAAAAAATCTTAACATGGTCCCTGCAGGTTTTTTCTGTTTTCAAGAAGACAAACAGCTATGGCATCTTTGGGAAGACAACTTGGCTGGAGTAGGGGTGAGGCCTCTCCAGGGCCCTTTGGCCTCCTGTTCTCACAGCCAGCTTTAATACCTAGGGAGCTATTAACAAGTGCTATCTAAACCCATAGAATGGCTTGCTTTGTTTGTTTTTACAACCTCTTAACAAGGGAAGAGGAAGTAAAAAAACCACAGGGAGGCAGAATGGGAAGCCACCCAAACTCCTCTACCTCACTTCCCCTTCACGTAAGTACCAAGGGTGCTTCCAAAGCTCCAAAAATACTTGAGAGGTCCTAGACTACTTTTGTGTCCTATAAATAGAACCCTTGCTGTCTAGGGCCTTGGGGACACTTAACGAGCTTTATCAAATAAAAGTTTACAGGAAAACCTACATGAACTTTTAAAAGCAGAGTTGAATGAACCTCATTTTCCACAGGAAAAAAATTGGGGGGGAGAGAGAGAGAGATCAAGCACGTGAGCAGAGCAGAGAGAGAGAAGGAGAGAATCCCAAGCAGGCCTCACATTATCAGTGCAGAGCCCTACGTGGAGCTAGATCTCACAAACCCTGAGATCATGACCTGAGGTGAAATCAAGACTCAGATGCTTATCCAGCTGAGCCACCCTGGCACCCCCTGAAATTTTTTTTTTTTAAATGTTTTATTTATTTCTAGGAGAGAGAGAGAGACAGCGTGAGCAGGGGAGGGTCAGAGAGAGAGAGTCACAGACTGAAACAGGCTCCAGGCTCTGAGCTGGCAGTCAGCACAGAGCCCGACGCGGGGCTCGAACCCACGAACCGCGAGATCATGACCCAAGCGAAAGTCGGACGCTTAACCAACTAAGCCACCCAGGCGCCCTGAAATTTGTTTTAAGAGGAAAATTTTCTTGACCAGTTGACCAACTCTTGGCTTAAAGGGGAAGTAAAATAAAAACTGCAATGACAGTTTTGAAATGATCAATAAGCATGTTGTATATAAAAATTATGGGAAATAAAGCTGTACTTTGAGGAAAACTCATAGCCTTAAAATGCTTTTATCATTAAACAGAGATTAGAAATAAACTGATATTTATTGAAAGTTTTAATTTGTTTATTTTTTAATGTTTATTTTTGAGAGAGAGATCGCGAAGGGGAGAAGGGCAGAGAGAGAGAGAGAGAGAGAGGGAGACAAAGAATCAGAAGGAGCCTCCAGGCTCCAGCCTTTGAGCTGTCAGCACAGAGCCTGATGTGGGCCTTGAACCCACGAGCTGTGAGATCATGGTCTGAGCTGAAGTCAGATGCTTAACCAACTGAGCCAACCAGGCGCCCCTATTGAAAATTTAATTTGTATAGAAACTGCACTTAAAGATATTTTACTGAATCTTTGTAGTACTTATAAGGTGGGCACTGTGACTTGCCCTTATCTTTTCAGAATGCTCCAAAGTACGACTAGGCCTATCACCGTGATGGCCTAGGTTCTTAGTTTCTGGGGGTATTTGACACTTTTCTTGATTCAATGCTACAAACATTTATTAATGTTTATTATGCACATCGAACTTTAAGGGATGAAGAGATGAATAATTGATGTCCCCTACCCTATAAGACCCAGTCATGTGTGTGATGTTGATGTAGGTGTATCAGAAGAGCAGAAGACGACACAGGTCAGAGCATGATTGTAACTAAGCTCCCAGCTAAGGTCAGCTGTGTTTAGTGCTAAAAATAAGTTCCAAACAAAGTACCCCTGGAGCCCAGAAGAAAGTGATTCTCACTTGGGTTGAGGGCAGGAGTCAGCTGTTCAGGGCCTGTGTCACAAAGATCTTTAAAGCTTTGTTGGGGCGCCTGGGTGGCTTAGTTGGTTAAGCGTCCAACTTTCGCTTAGGTCATGATCTCACGTTTCGTGGGTTCGAGCCCCGCGTCGGGCTCTGTGCTGACTGCCAGCTCAGAGCCTGGAGCCTGTTTCAGTCTGTGACTCCCTCTCTCTCTGACCCTCCCCTGCTCACGCTGTCTCTCTTTCTCCTAGAAATAAATAAAACATTAAAAAAAAATCTTTAAAGCTTTGTTGAGGAGTCTGTGCTTTATTATCAAGACAGTGGGGAAGCACTGGAGGAGGTGTGTGTGGGTAAAGACTTTTGTTCTTGTTGCTCTTTTGTTTTTCCCCTTCATAATAGTTTCTCAGATGTGGAACTGCTTGATTAAAGAGGAGAAACGGGCACTTGGGTTGCTCAGTTGGCTAGGCATCCGACTCTTGATTTCAGCTCAGGTCATGATCAAACAGTTTGGGAGTCTGAGACCTGCAGCTGGCTCTGCGCTGACATCACCAATTCTTGGGATTTTCTCTCCATCCCTCTCGGCCTTTCCCCCATTCATGAGCTCTTGCTCTCTCTCTCAAAATAAGTAAATAAATTAAGAAAATAAATAAAGGGGAAAAACAGGGGCTCCTCAGTGGCTCAGTCAGTTAAGCGTCTGAGTGCAGATCTTGGAGTTCATGGGTTCAAGCCCTGTATCAGGCTCCACCTGGCAGTGCGGAGCCTGCTTGGGACTCTCCCTCCCTCTCTCTCTCTCTCTGCCCCTCCCCACTCGCTTGCTGTCTCAAAAATGAATAAACTTTTTAAAAAATGAAGAGGAGAAACATTTTAAAATTCGTTAAAGTTTAACTATTTATTTTGAGAGAGAAAGAGAGCATGAATAGGGGAGGGACAGAGACCACAGACCAGAAGTGGGAGAATCCCAAGCAGGCTCCATGCTTGGCATGGAACCTGACTCAGGCTCAATCTCACGACTGCAAGACCATGACCTGAGCTGATACAAAGCACTTAACCGACTGAGCCACCCAGGTGCCCCAAAATTTTAAGATTCTTAAAACACACGTTCACATTGCTTTCCATAAAATGCAGTACATTCACGGGGTCCCTCCCCTGTTGGGAGATGTTAGTGTTCATAAAGGTCAAAGAAGGGAGCTTTGCCCACAGCGGGGGCACTGGTGAGGTTCTTTTCCTGAATGAGTCCCATGGTGCTCAGGGAATCTGATGTGGAGAGGTTCTTCCAGGTTGGAGTTCTCAGGGTTTTCTTCCTAGAGAGGGGTTGGATACTCGGTAAGTTCTGCTGAGTCTTGGGATTTCCACATGGGCTTTCTAAAGGTTTATAGTTTTTTTTGTAAAGTAGACCCTTAGAGAGCATTCCCCTCTGAAGTCACAGTGATTGGATGTAGAGTTTCCAGTTTTCTTTCTGCTTTGAAGAAGCTTCTTCATCTTCTCTCCTGATCTTAAAACCTGAGAGAAGACATGGAAGTTTAAAATGTCCCCATGTCCCCAGGGGAAAGAAAGTGAGGGTGAGAAAAGGGTTTTATTAAGCCAGTAATGGGATAGAAAGTCCTAAATATATCTCCAAGCTTTTGATGTCAATTAAGTCTGAAGCTTTCTTTTCTTTCTTCCCTTGAATCCAGCGAACACTTACCTCATCTTGAAGCCAAATCTTTGTTTCTTTCAAATTCTGCAGTCCCTTCACCCACGGCTCTTCTCTGTGCTCCACTGGGAAGCTCAGACCAGGCTTTGGTACTGGATATCCTGGCCACAAAACAGACAGGAAGCACGAGAGTTTGGCTGACCACTGATTGCGAGGGTGATTTCAGGGCCAGATGGCCTCTCTGTATCCATTTCCTCTGTTAGGATGATTTCACCTAAAGCCTCTGTCAGCAGTATTTCAATATTAAAAAAAAAAAAAAAAATGAGGGGAAACTCCTTTTGTGCTCTGTTAAAGGCTATTGTCCTCCAATCTGTGAACAAGGAGTGAATTAGTTCTGTGTTAAAATCAAGGCACTAGGGGTGCCTGAATGGCTCAGTTGGTTAAGTAGCAGACTCTTGGTTTAGGCTCCGGTCATTATCTCATTGTTTGTGGGATTGAGCCCTGCATCTGGCTCTGTGCTGACAGCGCAGAGCCTGCTTGGGATTTTCTCTCTCTGCTCCTCCCCTACTCTCTCTCTCTTTCTCAAAATAAACAAACTTAAAAGAATCAATGTACTAAATTTTTAGTTTTACCGTGTCTTTGAAAATTTTGATAAAAGAATTATCAAAGTTAGGACTGAAGTGTGATGTCAATCTTCCTAAAATTCTGAGTGTGTCAAAGCTGAGAAACATTTTCTTACTGAGTCCCAAGAGAGAAAAAGCGGTAAAAGTGGGAATGGGAACTGTGTCCTGGTTTCATTTCAGTTAAGAGATTTTTCCAATGAAAATTGATATGTGAACTGGGTTGGCTGGTGACTGGCAATTGGTGTCTTTACACATTTCTTCTAGCTGAAGCCTAGAAGGGAGTTATCTTGAAGTTAACTGAAAAAACTCTCTACCCGTGTTTCTGGCAGTGCGGAGACAGCTGGTGCATCGTGCCCAGCTCCTTTCCCTGCTCCCTCCTAGCACTCCCTTCCTCGTTGAGAGCAGCTGTGGCGCGCAGCCTCCTTCTGTGCCTTCCTCCCCTCCTCACCCTTGACAAAGTTTATTGCTTTGCAATAAAATGTGAATTGGTAAATAGTCATTTGAAAATGCTTAAATACTAACATTACCAAACAATATTAGCAAGTTAGTTTGGCTAATGTTAATCTGAAAAAAAAGGAAATTCTAGAACATTTTACCAAAATATAGGAAGTGGAGCAAAATGCCTTAACTTATATTCACAGAGAGAAGTGACCTATTTCAGAATACAAGGAAAATGCATTTCATATGAAATGCCATTTAAAGTCAGTGTTTTATGATTGGACTTCAAAGTTAAGAGTAAGATCAAAGAGTAATTTGGTATTCATAAAAGCAAACTCTGAGCCATAGATCACAGGAAAGCTCTAGTCCAGGAAAGTGGGATGAGACCAAAGCCGGGGAGAGTGGCAGATAGCAAGCAGAGGCTCAGGGTGGCAGAAGCCTGGAGGCCAGGGTACCCTCAGGTGAGAGGCAGGGAAAGAAGCATGTCAGACTGCCAGGAGCTGCTTATCTGTCTGCTCTCTCACCAACAGGCAGAGACTGGAAAGTCTTAACACTGGGTGCTTCATCAGATACTGGTTTGCAGACCACACACAGACAGCTGCCCCGCCTGAGTGCAAGGGAATCTAGAAGGCCTAAGGAAGGCCTGAAAGCAGCTCCAGAGGCAGAATCTACTGACCATGAGAGGTAAGACCAGGATTAGTAGGAGTTCTTTGTCTGAGATTCAAATGTGTCTTTGTAATAGTCAGGGAGCCACCTATAGCTGAGGACGAGAAAATAGAAGGAAGTAGAATCAGTAATGGTTACCAGAGGCACACTTACTTCCCTTAACTCACTTTTCACCGAAGACCTAAACTAGTGGTTCTTTTCATCTTTTTGGAGGTTTTCAGAACTTGATGGAAACCATGGATTTGCTTCCTAGAAAATACACATATACATGCAGTATTGCATAAAGTATCAAAAAGTTTAAAAGCTCTCCAAATCCATTTATGTGACCCTCTAGAACTGTGCTGGCCAATACAGTAGCCACTAGGTGGCACTTAGCAGCAGGAGCGCATTTCAGCTTCATTTCAGCATCCCAGCAAGTTAAGCGTACAGTGCTGCTCTACAGTTTCATGGAGTTAAGAACTCCTGCCCCAATGACCCCCTGCAGATCTACTGACCTGTGACCCCACTCCTAGTAACATACCAGCTATTTTCTATGTCTGAATATAGATACCTCAAAGAAACAGAATACTAACAGTAATTTTGAGTAACAGTCCATCTTGCTTCAAGTCCCCATTAGTAACCTAAATCTAGCAGATGATTCGCTCTTCCCATCTCAGGGTATGTGTAGTTTTGCAAACATTTTCGTGTTCCCATATCCTGCAATAAAAAATCCAAGCGGCTTTTCTACGATATAGGGTGAGACTTCGGGAATTTACTGTGTATTAGTAACAGTTAATATTCACTGAGTTTATATTGCCAGGTACCGTTCTAAGCATCCTACACGTTAGCTCATTTAATCCTCACTGAATATTATAAGGTGAGGATAGTGTTATCTCCTCAAAACAGATAAGGGAACTGAAGTTTGGTGATCAGTGAGATTGAGTAACTTGTCTGAGATGAAGTAGTAAATGCCAGCGAAGAGATAATATTAGGTTAGAATCTGTAATCTCCTGAAATATGTGGAAAACATGAAAATGGCCTTAGAGGACTCTGAGGTCACATGTCTCAGCAAGAGGTTCTGAAAAGGGTTTCTGCCTGTGTGCTGAGGCTGCTGAGGTCACATTTGCCACAACAGCTATGGACCTCTTTCCCTCGAGCGGAACCAGAAAAAACACAAAATAGTCAGGACTCGCTCCACCCAGTCGTCCAAAGCCGGTCCTCACATCACCCTTTTTACTATTACGGCAGCCTGAACTTTAGCGACAGACTAATTGTGCGACCCTGGACAAGGGCGTTAGCTGACATTCGGTGCCGTTATCTGTTCCATGAGGATGATAACAGCATCTATGTCCTACAGTTTTGGGTGCTGTGAGGGTCCAGCTGCATTAGGCAGGCACTCAGTAAAAGGTTACTGGTTTTCACGATTCACTCCTGCGACGCTCTTATCTCCGGAGCCCACGGGCCCGACTGTCGCTAGAGGTAAGGGAGGAGCTGAGCCGACTCCCCGGGTTTCCTTCCGTTCCCCGCTCGCAGGGAGGTTCACAAGCTTCATCACAAGACCTAGGAAGGAGCTGAATAACAATCCTGCCCTCGCAGAAATGGACTATAAGCAGCACGTCCTGGGTCCCCAGGAGCCCTCGGGGACGTCCAGCCTCCAGGAGCTGGACCCTGACGGGGCAAGGGACTGCACAGCGCTCCCAGCCCCGCGGCCCCAGCAGCGTGCCGGAAGCACCGCCGCAGCGCGTAGCTCCCCGCCCCTCCTCCCGGTACCTGTCTCGGCGCAGGCGCGGGCCGCACAACAGACTACAACTCCCGGCAAACCCCTCGGCGACGAGGACCCGGGCTGGTTCGCCGCTTCCCGCCCTCCTTTCCGGCGCAGAGAAGCGGCGGAGAGGACCCTGGCTTCCGTGCTTCCGAGGGCTCAGGGACCGAGGGGCTCTCCCCTGCAGCTCCGAGTAACCAGAGCAAGTGGGGACTGCCTTTAAACCCGTTGTGACCGGGACAGTGATTTTCAAGCTTGTTTGAGGGAGAAGAGCTTGTTAACAATTTGGATTGTTTGGTCCTGCCCGACACTGACGCGCTGGATTTCGCGTGATTCGGCGTTTTCACTTTAGTAAGCTTTCTGGGAATTCTGACCAGGTAGTCGGCCGGTCCCGCCCGCCTTAGGCTTGTTTTCCTCTAAACTTAGCTGCCCCGCCTCTCGTCTCCAATTGGGCTGTCGCTCGTCCCGTCCCCTCAGACAACTCTTCCTCTCTGGTTGGTCGGCGGTGAGTCTGTGGCGACACCTGACCCAATAGGCACTAGAATTCGCAGATCGTGATCCGGAAGTTGGTCCCGAGCCTGCGCCGTTGGCTGCGGACGCCTAACGCGCGCTGGGACTTCCGGCGTGAAGCCGAGCTCCTAGGCTTGTGCGAGTGGGAGAGGAGTGTGCAAGCGCGGCGTCCGGGTCCTGCCCTGGGGAGGTTGGGCCGGTTCCTGGCCAGGGGGGCGGCGCGACGGCGCCCGTGATCGACTGAGGCCAAGGCACCGTAGCCGGCTGCGCCCGGGCTGGGGCTGGGCTCCGTGGGGCCCGCGGAGCCTTCTTGGGCGGGTGCAGCTGGTTTCGGGGCCAGGGTGCCCCGGGGGGCCTGAGGATGGCGTCGGGCCCGAGCTCCCAAGACCGGGAAGGGCTCCTGATAGTGAAACTGGAGGAGGACTGCGCCTGGAGCCAGGAGCTGCCGCCGCCAGATCCAGGGCCCAGCCCTGAGGCCTCCCACTTACGCTTCAGAAGGTTCCGCTTCCAAGAGGCCGCAGGGCCCCGGGAAGCCCTCAGCCGGCTCCAGGAGCTTTGCCATGAGTGGCTCCGGCCTGAAATGCGCACCAAGGAGCAAATCCTGGAGCTACTGGTCCTGGAGCAGTTCCTGACCATCCTGCCCCAGGAGATCCAGAGCAGGGTGCAGGAGCTGCATCCGGAGAGCGGCGAGGAAGCGGTCACCCTTGTGGAGAGCATGCAGCGAGAGCTCGGGAGGCTGAGACTACAGGTGAGAGAAAGAGCTGTTGTATCTGCGGTTCGTTTGGCCCCGAGGACGGGGACATCGCGGCGGCCCTGTTCTCCATCCCTATTTACTTGGCCCCCTGAGTAGACTTCACACGGGCAAGAGGCCTTTTTATAGTTTAGTAGAAGACTCGTTCTCCAGGTTCCCCTGAAGAATGCCCTATTTCCGCATGGAGGCATGGGTTCTGCACTAGTATGACCCCGGAGTTAATTCTCAGGGTTCAAATCCTCACTCTGCTCCGTAGTAGTTTTGCGACTTTGGGAAAATTACTTAATTTCTTTAGGCTTCAGATTTGCCACTTAGTAAAGCGAGAATGAGAAAATATCTTCCTAGGGTTGTTTTGAGAGTTGCGTGTAGAGCATCATGCAGTTTTCATTACACTGCTGGCTAATGGTGCTTAACGGCCTTTAGCTGTTGATAGGTTAGACACAGCAGTCCGGTCTCCTCTGCGGAGCTAGGTCGGGTTAACTGTAGATTTAGAAAAATAGTTTGGCACTGAGGCTCTGAAGGCGTTTGTGCCCCCCGGGGTCACTCAAGTTTAATTTATCCTAGAGTGAGGAATGGAAGCCTGTAGATAAAATTGGGGCGGGGCGGGGGGGCGGGCGGTCAGAGCTTTGTGGGAAGGTGTGCACAAGGAGCGGACATCTTCCTCTCCAATTTTCCCAATACACATGGGATCAGAAGAGCTTTAAGTATAAACCATCCTTCTTTCTTGCTGGATCCAAAGGGATCGTTGGTGGTTCTCTGCTGAAGGCTTGCCCTCAGAATTCTGTATTAATTTCCCTCCCTATCGGGCCCTGTTATGATGATGAGTGATGTGGGTTGGTTCCCAGGTCCCAAACCATAGGCGGGGAACAGAAGTGCTTTTGGAGGAGCCTTTGCCTCTGGAAACAGCACGAGAGTCACCGAGCTTCAAGCTGGAGCCAATGGAGACTGAGCGAAGCCCTGGCCCCAGGCTGCAGGAGCTGCTAGGCCCCAGCCCCAAAAGGGACCCCCAGGCTGTAAAGGAGAGGGGTGAGGAACAGTTGGCTGGGGGGAGGGAGGAGGGGCGTCGGGTTGCCCCCTGACCCCAGCAGGCGGAGTACCACTGCCTAGGTGAGGGAATTTCTGGTCTCAGGGTTTGTGGAGTGAAAGACCTACAGTGGTGGCTTGGGTTCTGTTGGAGATGGGAGGAGGGAGGGGGATCTTTAAGTAAACCCTTGTGGATGCAGAACCGAGACATTTAGAGCTTTGAATCATTGAGGACTTGAGTGCTGCAGGCCAGCAGGGAAGGTGACTGGTGTTCTTTACCCGCACCCCGCCATTCCGGATGTCGCTTTATTATGCCTCTGTTGCCTTCTTTTGCTCATTGTTCAATCCTGAGCAGAGACTGGGTGTTGGGGAATGGATACCGTGTTGGAATAATCCTTGGGTTCCCAAGAATTACAAATGCCATTCTCACCATGATTTCTGTCACCTTCAGCATTGTCTGCTCCCTGGCTTTCTCTCTTTCCTGCTGAAGGAAACATGGAAGACAAGGAAATGACCGGGCCCCAGGTGAAGTGGAAGTTCTCATTGTCTCCCCCAGCACCCCTCCCCCCAGTTGTTCTTGTGGGGACAGGGTCTTTTGCTCTTGGAGAGGATCCTTTCGCCCTCACCATGTGCAGCCTCCCCGCCTTCTTTATTTATTTCCTCCACACCTCACTTGTGGGCCTGGCACCCTTCTCCCCCATGAAGTGTGTCCTTGGCACCCTGGGTTTTGCCCCTGTAACTCATGATTCTGCTTGAATTGTTCTTGGTGCCTCAGGGGCTAAAGGAGATCTTGTGCTGTTTCAGTTGCCTGAGAGCTTAGAGGACGTGGCTATGTACATCTCCCAGGAGGAGTGGGGGCATCAGGATCCTAGTAAGAGGGCCCTCTCCAGGGACACGGTGCAGGAGAGTTATGAGAATGTGGACTCACTGGGTAAGGACTTCTTTTCCAGGGATGAAGACTGAGCTGTTACTGACCAGGGGCCTGCCCCTTCGCCACTCACCTCCTGGACATAAGTTCTGAGTTTTGCTAGAAGACCTCCCTCTTTCTAAAGCACCCTGGATGAGGATCCATTAAATATCTGCCATTTGGCACAGTTGGCAAACGTAACGGCCCCCAGCTGCCAGAGCCGAAGGCAGGGAGTGTCAGTTTTAATGGACTTCCCAGGGCAGACCAAATCAAATCCACTGACAGCCTCCTCCCCACCCCACCCCCATCACACACACACTCCGTTCAGCCTCCCCCACCCCCCCATCGCACACATTCTCCATTCTTGATGCTTTGCAGTTTTGAGATGCTTATTCTTTTGGTCTCACTCCTATTTTCTATGCTTCATTAGTACTTCTAGGCCCTTCTCCAACTTTTAGGGGGCACTGGGATCAACATTCCAGCTTAGCAGCTATCCCAGCCCTTAAAAATTCAGGAACGGGGGGAAGGCCTTTGGGGAATTTGAACCCCCACGTATACACACACACACACACACACACACACACACACATATACTTATATACGTAATGGGATAAATAAATTAAGATGAATCTATGTGTTGAACTATTACGCAGAGATTAAAAATGATGCCTATGAAATGTGACAAAAAACTGATGGTTGGATTTGGGTAGAGAGTGTACAGACGTTGTATAATTCCTTCAACTTGGGATGTAGGAAAATTCTTACGATAAGAAGCTGTGGGAAGTCTTAAATAACATAAAACAATTCTGTGTACGTTATGACTGTAGCCATACTGACACATGGTAGAAAAGAGTCACACACGCTTTGTTTTCATACATCCCTTGTTTGTAAAGAGAGGCACAGTTATCAGCTCCCTTGCACTAATTGCATAGAGGTAACCGCTGGGTTTGGTTCCCTTCACTGGGACCTTTTCCAGGCTCTCCATCACTGCCCTAAGCTGAGCCTGGCTCTCACTGAGTGCTACGTACGAAGACAAGTTTGGATCATCAGTTCTTGGAAGTAAACTGTTTAAAGTGCATGTTTGCCGGGATTGGTGTGAGGTTTTAGGTTTAGCATTGCACAGGAAGGGCGCTCCTGGGTTTTAACCTCTGGGTTGTCTGAGAGCCCCAGATTTCTTTTTGATTGTCCATCACATTATATTTTATCCTGGAGATGTCTAGTGCATTGTAGTTCAAGCTTATATTTATCTGTGAGAGTCTGGGCTCTTTTATAATATAAATTAATTCATCAAAAACTGATCATTCTAATTATGTTTGGTTGTTTTAATTACAAAAGTGTATATTCTTATTGCAGAATATCCCAAGTACTGCAAAAGTGTAAAAAGAAAGCCATAGTCTCTCTTCTCCAATTTCTTTTTCTAGAGGCAACCACTGGGAACAGTTTAGTGTACTGTCAGACTTATTTATTGTGCCGTCTGTGGATATGTCCACTAAGCACAGGGGACAAGATTATATTTGTTTCTTTTGCCTGGTAGAGGAGAGTGGTGACATAGATCTCTCTTTCTTTCATTGTGAACAGAGTCTCAGGTTCCCAGTCAGGAGGCCCTAAATACCCAGGTGGAACAAGGAGGAAAGCCATGGGACCCCAGTGTTCAGACTTGCAAGGAAGGCGTGAGTCCCAGAGGCCCAGCTCCAGGTAAGAAGGAATGAAGATGAGTAGCTTGCCCAGCTAGACTCCCACTGTTGGGAGGGAAGCCTTTAAGGACTGGGGTGGAGGGTTAGCCCATCACCGCTGCCGGGAAGATGCAGTGCTTCCCCTGTGCCCACTTCCATCCCAGGGTGCAGGATGTAAGGGTCATTCACTCCTGGAGTCCACCCTAGTCCCAGTCCTGCCCCACCCCACCCATTTCCACAGGGCAGAAGCCAGAGGCTCAGTTGTAGAGGGAGTTGGGGGCCTGTATGCGCGAATTCAGGACTGCTCTGAGCTCTGGTTCCTTTGCGATGGCCCATCTCTCCTCTCTAGGGTACTCTGCCTACATGGGGAAAATGGGAAACTGAGATAGAACCAGCATTTCTGGACTTCTGCCCTACAGGGAGTAGCAGATACATGGGATTTCCTTTTGTCTTGTGTAGGAATAATGTAGGGGTTTGGTTTCTCTCGCTCTGCCAGGAGAAGAGAAGTTTGAGAACCAGGAAGAAAGCGCTCAGTCCATTTCCCCCGAGAGCATCCACCCACAGGCACTGCTGCCTGGCCAGGCCAGAGGGGAGGTACCCTGGAGTCCTGAGCAGGGAAGGCGTCGGGACAGGGCAGAAGGGCGTTGGGAGCCTCCTCGAGAGGAAGGGATGGAGCCATCCTTAGTGGGGGCCACAAGTTGCAGAGAACAGGGGCGGCCAAAGGAATTGCAGCCGAAGAAGCTCCACTTATGTCCCTTGTGTGGCAAAAATTTCTCTAACAACTCGAACCTAATTAGGCACCAGAGAATACATGCAGCAGAGAGACTGTGTGTGGGTGTGGAGTGTGGCGAAATCTTTGGTGGGAACCCACACTTTCTGTCACTACACAGAGCACACTTGGGAGAGGAGGCCCATAAGTGCCTGGAATGTGGAAAGAGCTTCAGTCAAAATACCCACCTGACACGCCATCAGCGCACCCACACCGGGGAGAAACCCTATCAATGTAACGTATGCGGAAAAAGCTTCTCTTGCAACTCAAACCTTCACAGGCACCAGAGGACACACACGGGCGAGAAGCCCTACAAGTGCCCCGAGTGTGGGGAGATCTTTGCTCATAGTTCCAACCTCCTTAGGCACCAGAGGATTCACACAGGAGAGAGACCTTATAAGTGTGCTGAGTGTGGGAAAAGTTTCTCTCGCAGTTCACACCTTGTCATACATGAAAGAACTCACGAGAAAGAGAGGCTTTACCCCTTCTCTGAGTGTGGGGACGCAGTGAGTGGCAGCACCCTCTTTCTTACCAATCATGGAACCCACAAGGCAGAGAAAAAACTCTTTGAATGTCTGACCTGTGGGAAAAGCTTCCGGCAGGGCATGCACCTCACCAGACATCAGAGAACACACACGGGGGAGAAGCCGTATAAGTGTAACCTTTGTGGGGAAAACTTCTCTCATAGATCCAACTTAATCAGGCACCAGAGAATTCACACGGGAGAGAAACCCTATACCTGTCATGAGTGTGGAGACAGTTTTTCTCACAGCTCCAATCGCATTCGTCATCTGAGAACCCATACAGGAGAGAGACCCTATAAATGTTCTGAATGTGGAGAGAGCTTTTCTCGGAGTTCACGCCTTATGAGTCACCAGAGAACTCACACGGGATAGAAGCAACGGCATTTCTTTCTAGCCCATATAAGGTTGCACACTCAGAGGGTCCTGTTAACAGCGGGAATTCTTTGCCAATTCCCCAGCCGACCAAATCATCTGTTTTTACGGTAATTACCATAAAGAGGAACAAGGTGGGGGTCACTGTGAGGGAGGTGCAGCGGCAGCAAAGGATTAGCATAGAACTAGAATGGAATTCTGTCTGAACTATTGAGGGTGTCAAGTCTGAGGCGACCTGTTCAGGACAGAGTTCTCTGTGAAGTCTCTTGTTGCAGGGTACACTGACTGCCTTGGTATACTTAGGCGGGTTGTGGTTTGGGTGCCTTACCGGGTCCATTGTCCGTCCCAGCAACTGTGGGGGTCCATGTGGCTTTCCAGTACTGCTTCCTCACTTGGAATGTTCAGCAGGGGCGTTTGGGTTCCTGGGGCCCTTGGGACCAAAGAAGGGCAGAGCGTTCTGGGAAACCAGCTCATGGCAACGGAAGACTAGTTGGTGAGTTGCAGCTCCCCTGAAAGCCCTGGCTGGGAAGCCAGTCTGGGGCTGCCACCACAGCGCCTCTCTGACGGGAGGGCCCATGCCCAGGCCACGCATGTAAGTGTCATCTCAGACCAAGAGGAACCAGAGACCTGAGGGAAGTACTAAGATGGAGTTCGCAGTTCCGCACAGGTATTGGCAGAGGAAGCCAGACTGTGAATTCGCTTACGCTGGCAGAGGTGAAGACTGAATCCCTGCTCTGTCCGAGAAAGAAACAGAGCTCTGGAGTCTTCACGGGGTTCCGTGAAAGATGGTTCCCTGGGCGGCTTTGCAAGTGTGGATTCTGGGGAAACTAGGGATCATGCTTTTCCTTGTTGAAAATATGTTTGGATAGTAATAAATATCTTCAGGAAATACGAAAGTGTCTGACTTTTCATCGAGGACCTTTCGTCTTGGCCTCCAGTGTTGGTTTGTCTCCTGTCTGCTTTGGCTAGAGGACCTGCTTTTTCTGTCTTCCTGGGTCCATCAAGAAGGTTCTGATGAGGCTGGCCGAGGACAGCTGAGGTGGGGTGTGGCCCTGGCCAGCTCCAGTGAGGACTGCTTTGTGGTAACAGAGGGTCAAGCCTGGTGGCAGTTGGGGTCATGTCATAAGGGCCTTCTAGGTTTCTTTTCTGTGGGGGACAGCAGTAAAATTGTCTTTGACTCTTTGTTGAGAGTGTTTACTCTTTTGTGACTCTGGCTCTCCAGAAACAGCATGTAAATGGAGGGAAGATAAGGGGAGGGCAAATCTTTTTAGGGGAAAGCATTCTGTTTTAGAATGGGGAATTCTAGGAATGTGTTATCGTAAGAAAGACGTAGAATACCAGAAGTATTCAAGGAGTAGGAAATTCTAATGCCAGGAAAACCTCTCAGGATGTGGCCCGGGAGGAAGACAGCTAACTGCTCTGGGAGAGAAAGATGGAACGTTACCTGGCAACTGGCTATCAGATTTATCGATTTTAAGTGAGGGACGCAGCCCTGCCTACCCCTTCCCCCCATTTCCTTACCATCCTTATCTCAGCCCTGCCTCAATGTAGTAGGAGTTTTTCTGTGGTTTCCTGAGATAATTTTTTAAAATTTTAGTTTCTTATTTCTCTTCCTTTCTCCACAAGAGGCCAGGGGTAGTGCAGGGGTTGAGGGGCAAGGGAGAGTATGAAGATTTGAGAGCTTAATTTAGGACCATTTTAAGAGCCGGACAGGGCTGATTGGCTGCTGATGCCAAGAAGTGGGTGGGTGATGGGGCGCCTGGGTGGCTTAGTCAGTTAAGCGTCCGACTTTTGCTTGGGTCATGATCTCGCGGTTCGTGGGTTTGAGCCCCGCGTCGGGCTCTGTGCTGACTGCCAGCTCAGAGCCTGGAGCCTGTTTCAGTCTGTGACTGCCTCTCTCTCTGACCCTCCCCTGCTCACGCTGTCTCTCTCTCCTAGAAATAAATAAAACATTAAAAAAAAAAAAAAAGAAATGGGTGGGTGATGTCAGGTTGATGTTACTGATCACTCTGGTTAAGATTGTAACCGGGGTGCCTGGGTGGCCGAGTCGGTTAAGCGACCAACTTGTGATTTCCAGTCGGGTCATGATCCCAGAGCCAAGGGGTTGTGGAGCCTGCTTAAAGTTCTCTCCCTGTCCCTCTGCCCCTCCCCCATGTGTGCACCCACAGTGCACTCTCTTAAAAGAAAAAAAATGCAATTTACGTGGATTGTAAGTCTCGGGAGAATGGAGAGCACCCCTCCCTTCTACCCCTCTCCCCCATAATATCACCCGTGAAGATCTTCTGACGTGGCCCACCTGCTCTTGTGCCTACTGGGAGCACTGCAGCTTCAGGCTAGAGCAGTGATGGCCCACAGGAATTCGCTCCTGGCACTAAAAAGATTTTCCAATTGGAAAAGTCCCAAGTCCCAGCCTCCAGGCTAGCTCCCCTTCCAGCACACTCACAAACAGCTGTTCTTGTCTGTTTTAATGAGATGATCTCACAGAATATTGGATGTAAAACCTATAGCTCTGTATCTGGCACATAGAAAGCGTTTATTCGTGTCATCTGTGGGCAGATAATACTGGCAAGACTGCCTTTCTTCTAAGCCACCTACCACTGCTACCAACCTAAGGCCACACTGGTAGAAATTTCACGGAGCGGTCTGTTAACTGCTAGGCAGGACTGATGAGGTCTTTCCTTTGTCGTATCACAGAGCAGGTCAGAGTCCTTAGCACAGGCTCCCATGAGTCACTGCAAAGGCTGTGTGTGCTTTTTACATTCATACTTTTATGTTGCACACACATTTTACGTTTATACTCTAACCCACTAGTCCTTGAAAAAGAAACCAGAACAATCTCCAAACCGGCTCTTAGGATCATGGAAGACTGACACCGGGGAGTAAAGACCCTTGCTTTCTCAGCCCACATGGATACGAACTAGACCTGGGAGATATGTACTGACCCTGAGCAATAGTCAGTCCTTGTAGCAAAGGTAGCACAGAAGACCAGCAGAAGGGCTCCTGGAGGGGGGATTGTAACACATTTAAGCACTGTGACAAAGCCTGGCAGAGGCAGATGAAGAGCAGCAAGGCCAGAGGTGCCTGGGTGGTTCAGTCTCTTGATTCCAGCTTAGGTCATGATTCCAGAGTTGTGGGATCGAGCTCCACATCAGGCACTGTTCTGAGCATGGAGCCTGCTGAAGAGTCTCTCCCTTTGCCCTGCTCATGCGCACACGCTCTCTTGTGTGCTCACTCTTAAAAAAAAAGAAGAAAACAAACAGCAGGCCAGATATCACTGAGGACAAAGCTTGTAAGGACAGAGACGGGAAACAGTTAAACTCTAAACCTTTTTTTCCCCAGAAAAACGTGTCAGAAATCACTAAGAACTTTTCTTGCAGTAAGGAAATTTATGGGTCGCAATGTCATAATCTGAACTTCCAGGTTTTGTACTCCCAGCCCTTTTAAGAAGAATTTACTATAGGAATCATTACACTGTCAACTGAGAGAATTTTGGAAAGTGCAAAATTCCCTCCACTGCTTTAAGACTTCTAATTTTTGTAAATGTTTCACAAGCATTTGAAACAGCTAAGTCTTGTAAAAACTTACTAATGTGTGCTACAGGAAACAAAGTAGCAAATTTATTACCACTAGGAGACTAACTTTTTTGGGTGTCAGGAGTTCAAAAATGAAAAGATGAATTAAAGCAAAAGTGCATTCATTACAAATAATATTAGTGCATTTATCCTTTTAGCATTCAGTCTAGCTTGCAAACGCTTCTAGGTTAAAAATTGACTTCCATTCTTGAAAGGGAGATGACTGATAATTCTTTCTGATGTGTATTTTTTACCCAGAGGAGCTATGTGCTTGCTGCCTAATGTATGCAGTTAGGAGGCAGTGGGAATGGTCTAGGTAAACTCAACAATGACAAAATGGTTGATTAAAAAAATCCCTCAGACCACCAAAAAATTCAGGCAAATCTTGCAGTTAATATCCTCAATTTATCAATGAAATGTCCCAGAAGCTATAGTCAGAAATCAAAACTGGTAACACACCAGCATCCAAACCTGCCGCAGGTCAGATTTCCGCAGGCAAAAAAGGGAAGGGGAAGAAAATGGTAAATTTCTCAAATGCTCAGGTATGTTTTTGGACACAATGTGGGGTCGTGTTTGCCTCTCCATTCCCGCTTGCCCTCTAGGCAGGAAAACCTGCTAGAACCTGCGTGTGAGTCCCTTCGTCGAAGGTGAGCTGCGCTGGAGGGGATTCCCTCTCTCCTAGGAGGGGTCCAGCTCGAGTTTAGGAAGACTGCCCCTGCAGTTTCTCGGAGGAGCTCTAATCCGGAAAACAGGACTTCCAGAAGCAAAGATTTAAGTCCCTTCCTAGGCTTGGGCAAAGCTCGGCGTGACGCGCCTCGGAGAAGGGACGCGGAGCCCCTGGAGCTTCCCGCCGGAGTGGTCCCGCCGAGGACGGCTCCGCGCGGGCCCAGGGGGTGTCAAGTGCTGTCGGGGCGGGCGCTAGGCGGCCGCGTCCCGACAGACCTTTCCCCACCCGGCGCCCAAGCTCTGCGGCCGCCCGGGCTCCCGGCCCTGGGGACCCGTGCCCACGCCCCGGAGGCAGCGGGCGCGCGCCCCTCCAGCTCGCCCGCGGCGGCCCCGCGGCGGCTCCAGGCCGCGCCTCCCCTCGGCCCCACCCCCTTCGCCCCGGCCGCTCTGGCCCGCCCGCCGACACTCGGTGGCGGCTCCTGGCTGGGCGCCTCTCACGGGTCCCCGCAGTCCTGACCGCCGGGCGGCTGCGCGGGGCCCGCGTCTCCCCCGCAGGCCGGCTCCCCGCCGCGGCCGCTCCCCTCGGTCTCGGCTCCCAGGGCTGCGCCGGGTCAAGTGGCCGCAGGGTTTGCATCGGCCTCCTCCCCAGCGGGCGCCCGCGGCGCTGCCGCACTCCCCGGAGCCTCCGGGGTCCTTCAGGTGTGCGTGCGCCTACCCCGGACCCAGGGCGGGGCGGCTCCCGCGGGGCGCAGCAGCGGGGCGACCGCAGACCTGGGTGCTGTGGCCGCGGGGAAAGGGGGAGGTTCAGGCGCCGGGAAGGACGGACCTGCCGGCTGCCGTGAAGTGAGGCGTCTTTGCTTAAATGCGTTGGGAACCCCTCCGAAGGGCCTTAAGCAGTGTAGACGCCTCACTTGTGTCAGTTCGCACGCCCTGGCTACTGGGTGGAAACGGATGGGGACGGGGCAAGAAACGAGGGCTGAGAGACTAGAGACGGGTGCATTTGTCCAGGAAGGGGGTGGTGGCAGCCTGGACCGGGACACGAACAGCGGAGAGGGAGAAGCGGAGACAAAAGGTAAGCCATTTAGGACGTAGAACCGACTTCCTGTGTGCCCAGAAGTAAGTCTAAAATCATAGGATGACCCCGAAGGGCACTGAAAATCTGCTCTGGACTTGTCTTTCCTGATCTTCTCTGCCAGCTGCCCCTACAGCAATCGTCCAGGGACCTTGCAGCTTCCCAGGGAGATTCACTCTCACATCGAAGAGCCTGAGCTCATGCTACCCTTTGCCGGGACTGCCCTTCCACTACCCTCACTAAACTTTACGTATTTATTTATATATATATATATATTTTTAATTTTGTTAACGTTTTATTTATTTCTGAGAGAGACAGAGACAGCGTGAGCAGGGGAGGGTCAGAGAGAGAGGGAGACACAGAATCTGAAACAGGCCCTAGGCTCTGAGCACAGAGCCTGACGCGGGGCTCGAACCCACGAACTGAGAGATCATGACCTGAGCCCAAGTCGGACGCTTAACCGACTGAGCCACCCAGGCGCCCCCATATTTATTTATTTTTAAATGTTTATTCATTTTTGAGACAGAGCGAGTGGGGAAGGAGCAGAGAGAGAGTGAGGGAGACACCGAATCTGAAACAGGCTCCAGGCTCTGAGCTGTCAGCACAGAGCCCAACGTGGGGGTAAGGGGGGGCAGAACTCTGTAGTCATGGATTGTGGCCTGAGCTGGAATCCGAGGCTTAACCCAGAGTCACCCAGGCGCCCCTGCCCTCTATAAACTCATCTATAAACTCAGTCCAGCTCATCAGTGACACTTCTCTTAGATGCTTCCCCTGCTACCTAAGCACTCACAAAGCCCTCTCCATACTCAGCTTAGCTCTTAAACATCCAAAGGTGGTGTGTTCCTATTTTCTTTCTAATTCAGGTCTAAATGCCCAATACCAGGCTTGGTACATAGGATGGAAAGGCAATGTGAAGTTTCCAGAATCAGGGACTCCTTTTTAAGGGGGTGTGAGTGCCGGTCACTTATTCTGGAAATTTATCACCCATGGGGAAGGGGTGTTTGATGCAATGACTTAAATTTAAAGGAACTGGAAAGCTGTACAGTAAGCTCACCAGACCTTCTCATTAACTTCCTCCAGTCTGTTCTACCCCAGGCTTAAAACAAATAATAAGGTATTATTAATGCATACGCCTAAAGTATGATCAGACAAAAAGATATAAAATTGTATTTACAATGTAATGTGCCTATTTTTTAAATATATAAAATATACCAAAGGGTTAAGTTATCATTGGTTGATAGAATTTGGGTGCTTTTCATCTTTTTAATATATATCTTCTATAATCAGTCAATTCCACAATAAGAGAAAGGAAAATACTAAATAGGTGGTACAGATTTAAGAAAGCAGAGCAGGTCACACCATTAAACTAAAAACCAAATCTATTTTTATCCTTTTTCCCTTTTCATCTTTTTAAAAATAACTAGAAATAGCCTATAGCTTCTTTGTTATATGTGCTGAATGAGACAGAATATCATGCTTTCCCACATTCATTCCACATTAGATAATATGAGACCAATAAACTCATTATTTCAGATCCTCGTTTAAAATAGAAGCAAAAATGGACTAACGAATGCTTTTATACATGAAAGAAACAAATTTATTTTTAAAGTATGTTTTAGAAACTATATATATAATGGGCATTGCTATGGCAAAATGAGGTCAGTTAATAGAAACAATGACGATTCACAATTCTACATCATATGTATATAACTACAGAACTCTCTTTAAACACAAAATCTAATTACTAGAGGTTGAAGGCATATTGAAGGAATCCTTGCTAATACAAGGTCTAGGTTTCAAAAAGCTACCAATTCTAGAATGGATTCTACTCTGGAACTGCTTCTTTATTACTTCTTGTTGCATCTCTTTCAGTGGGAAATGGAACCTTTGAAACTCAGGTGTGACATCAACAAAGTCAAGTAGGAAGTCCAGACTCTCTCTTACAGCAGATAACTTCAATTCAGCAGTCTGATCTTCAGCTCCTCCTCCTTTCTGAATAATTTCCTTTGTAATTCCCCTTTTTGGTTTTGGGGGGTTGCCCTTCTCTTCGTCATCCCCATTTAACCATACCCTATCATCAGCCAGTGTGGTTTCCAATTCGCCACATTTCTCAAGGATTTCTCTATAATCTCCATCTTCTAAGCCTTGAAGATCATATTCAGGTTCCTTTTTGTAAAGAAGATTTTCCCATGCATTCACTATGGTTATTTGTTTTACTTCATCCCAACTCTTTGCCCAGTTAAAAATTGCACTTTTTATGTTGTAGATTTTAATCTTGGAAACTCCTTTTTCTCCTTTATCTTGCTCATCATCACTTTCTTCAAAAATTACAAGACTCTCTTCAAGTTGCTTCCACCTATAAAGTCGTTTGCAGCTCAAGATCACACCTTGATTCATTGGCTGAATTAAGGTTGAGGTGTTATGGGGAAAGAACATACACTTTATTCGGCCATCCGCACTGGTCAGTGATTCAGTGGAAAGGTGAACTGGAGAGCTGTCTAGAAGTAACAAAGCCCTGACATCCTCTTCATGGACTCTTAAAACATTAAGTTGAAAATGCCTGACCTCGGGAACAAAGTTTTGAAAGAACCAGTCTGAGAACAATTCTCTGGTGAACCAAACATCTTTACTCGGTTTATATATCACAGGTAATGTACTTGTGTCCTCTTTCACACTTTTGGGCAGCTTTGATTTTCCAATAATGATTGACTTTAACTTATGAGTTCCATCTGCATTTGCACATAAAAGAGCAGACAACCGTTCTTTGTTTATTTTCCTTCCAGGCAAGCAGATCTCTTTTCTGCTTGCCTGAATGTTTTCCGGCATTGACTTCCAAAAGAGGTCAGTCTCATCCTCACTGTACAGCTGAGCTAAACTCAGTTTCTCCTCTTTGATGAGCATGTAGAGTTTTTGTCGAAATGGCTCAACATTTTCGGAAGCTGCACTTAGGACTTGTTCCCCACATATTTTTCGATTCCCAATTGCATGCCTATTTCGAAATCTAAAAAGCCAACCAGTGCTAGCTTTAAAGTCTGTGCGCCCAAAACACTGTGCAAACCTCTCTGCGGCAGCCTGAAGCTCCACACCTCTAACAGGGACGCCAGCTGAGCGTTTCTGTTGGTACCACATGTAGACTGCGTCATCCACATCACCATATTTGGCTCCTGTGGTCCTCTTTCTCTTCTCAGCCCCTGCTAACGGCATGTCCTGCTTCAGTACAAAGTCCAAAATCAATTTCTTATTCTTTTTAATGTCATAAAATGTTGATTTGCTGATCCCAAATTCATCCATTACACTTTTCAGAGATCGTCCGGCTTCAATCCTACTGAGAACCTTCATTTTCTCCTCCAAATTCAATGTTGTATATTTCCCTCTTTTATTCATACTGAATTTGATTTCAAACAGCCCAACAGGAGGAAAAAAGGGAAAAACCTTACAACTGGAAAAAATGAAAAGCAAAACAAAACACTAGCTCAAAACCCCCAAAGGCACAGGCATTTGTACAGAGGGGTAATGGGCTGAAAGGGATAAAGGCTCATGATTGAGGTACTAGTCTAGAGATGAAGGTCTTATGAACACCACTGTCAAAGCCCTATCTAGCTGCTGCTCCTGCAACATGTTCTCAGAATGACCATGATCAGTTCTCAGAGCCCCACCCTCCTCCTTTCTTCATAGATAAAGCAGCACCATCAGGAGTAACTGGAGTACCTGAATACTCTCCCTAACTCAACACAGGAAGAGACAGCAGAAAGAGAGGCCAGATGTGGCCACAAGAACAGACCCTGGTGAGAGAAGTCTACATAAAAGGTGGTGCTTGAGAAGGGCGTATGCAAACCTCAGAGGCAAAGACAGAGTAATCTTGTGTAGCAGAGATGCAGCATGGCTTCCCCCCTTCCAAAACGACCTGACTTTACCTCACTGCCAGAAAAGAAAACGGTGTTCATGTTGCTCTGTGAGTAGTGTTCTCTGGACAGCAGTCCATCCACCTGGATAGACTCCAAGCTATCCTGACCCTGGGATGTTGGAGAGCTGGTATTCCTGAACAGCTTCAGAGTATCTTCAGGCGAACGTGAAAGTTACTAGATCCCGTCATCCATGTGAAGAAATCCAACATTTATTACATTCAACACAGCATTCTCAGAGACTGAGTTTTAACTTCTTCTGTTTACCAAGGTAATCTGTAAGTATGTAAAAACCAGTTGGTGGCACTTTTCCACTCTCAGAGCATCTTCCTTGTGTACCTCTGGTATACTCACAAGTTTGGTTCTTCAGTGAAGCTTTTCCATTTTCAGAATTCTCAAGTTTCAGAATCCTGGTGTTTCTTAGAGATCAATCCGAAAATGTTGAAAATATCATAGTTAAAAATTTTTAAAAAGATTTGACTTTTCATGTTTTTCTAGATATATATTAGGGTGTTTAGTAACAGATTTTTTTTTTTTTACATTTGAGACTTCATTTGATTTCTCTTTACTGTAGATTTTGCTTAATTTGAACTAATACTCACTTTCCTCCCTGCTTGAAGAAATTTAAAATGTTTCTCTACTGGTGTTTCTGATCAACTGTTTCCTGTAATTCCTTCTGCTGCCAAATTCTTCAGCAGCTCTGTGACCGCAGATATTCCTTGCAGGTCCTTCTGAGGATGCCCAGTGCCATTCCATGTCCTTATAAATGTCCTACTCTAGGTTAATTTCATTGTTTTCATTCCAGATATACACACTGATGGGAAGTAACAAAAACTGCCACTTTTATCCATTTCAGGTGCTATGAAGAAAGAAAAGCATGTCAGAGAAATGGGAAAAATGATTCATGTTTCAGTTATTTTTCCTCTCCTATATGGCACAGCCTAACCGGCTTTCATTCATTCCTCAACTACAAACAAGTATCACAAGCTTTTCATCTAGAAACCCAGGAGAGTCCAGGCCACTAGTTTTCTTCTAACATTTGTTGCTAGAAATGACAGCTGGTTTGTGCAGCACTAAGAGGATCATGAGAGAATATGACTGTTAATGGTGTGGAGGCCAGTGCAGACTAAGATCAAGCAACTTTCTAAAAGGCAGCTATAACTATGGGAATTATTCATGGATAGCTATTATAAACGGAAAGAGAAAAAAAAGAGAGAATTGTTAGCCAACAGCAGCATTATTACCTCCAGCCAGTCACCCAGCAAAACCATTCAGCCCACTACGGCAGTTGCTTGGTATCTCAGAATAGAGTTTATGTATTTGCTGTCATCACTGCCCACTCATCATTTTTCAAGTGGTGCACTAACAGGGGAATGTGATTTCAGAAAAAACTCTCAGGGGACTTTAGTCAGCTCCACAGCAAGAGTAGGCACTTCCACCTCAGACTCCAAACTACGAAAATCATTACTGGTCCTCATTCACTATTCACCAGTTTGTGCCTTGTTTCCATTTTGTGCTTCACAGGGTCTCTTTCCCTACTTTTCTCCTCGGCTTCCCCAACCAACTCCATACCATGCAACAGCATGAATCATGCCCACTAGCACCATGCAACGGCACCACCAGAAGAACTTCATTTATTCACTTTAATAAGTTCCAATTATATGGTCAGCCTTGGGCCTGATGGGGAGGATCTCAATACTAAGAGCAGTGTAGTCCACTGGGCCAGGAAGGTTGGGAAGATTAATGCTTTTGAGGAAACCTAAGTCCTAACCAGACTCATTTTCCAAGGACGTGAACCTGCTCTGAAACATATTCCAGTGACTTAGGCAGATGCTTTCTCTTACCTCCCGTGTCACATCCTTTTCTCTCACACAAAAAGGATCAGAGAGCTATTCACGGTTCCAGCTAAAAGCAACACTAACATAATGGCCTGGAACTGAGCTCCCATTTTCGTTCCCACCTTAATCTTCCTTCCAGATGAACTGCCCTGGAAAGAAGCTCCCTCAGAAGGCCGCCGGGGATGCTCCAGGAGTCACTTGATTAATGCAATCTCACCACTCCCACGCAAAGCACTCCGTGACAGGTCCACAAGAACTTTGCTAACCCAAGTCTCCTCCAAACGTAGCCTGGTCACACTCAGTGAGAAAGTACTGCCGATCTTCTCACACCCCAATCTTTCCCCAGCTCTCAAGGCTTTGCTGTCACCTTTCCCTCTGCGCGGATGTGGCCCCACTCCCTGGGCGGGGCAGATCCCTCAAGGTCTTTTACCATTTCCCCAACCACAGGTCAGCTTTCACCTCCTTGGAATCCCGCAGCTCTCAGCTCAGGGCTCCCCTCGCCCCAGCGCGTGTAACTAGCGATGGTCGCGAAAGCGCCTCAGTCCTTTGGCCAGACTCCCTGCATCAAAGACCATGTCCTGCGGACTCTACTACCACTGGCTGCACAGAGCGGGCCTAGTAAGTAACCCGTTGCCTGGTGAAGGCTGACACTAGAGGAACGCCGACGGTGAGCAGACGGAGACCCCTCGGAACGCGGCGATCCTGAAAAGTGGGATTCACGACCTACGAACTCCGTGGAACGAATGCCCATCTGACCCAGGCAACCAGAGGCAAAGGGGGTGCCCATCCCTCAGGGAACATGCCCTGGCGGACAGGGCAGGAGCCAGGACCGCAGCGGCCCTAAATCCGAGCCTAGGGGCTCTCGCCCGTCACCTGTGGGGCCCAGGCCGAGCCGCGCCTCCATGTCCCTGTCAAGGACAACTACAAACGGATCTCGTTTCACAGGCTGAAACCTACCTCACGAGGAAAACGTAATCGTCGTGGGGGACGCGCGGCCCAGAAAAGGGACGAGCCCTCTGGGGGCCGCCGATCGTGACCGGGACGGACGCCCCGGGAAGCCCGAGGGCCCCGCGCGCGCAGGGGTGGCCACCCTCGCCCGACGGGACCGCGGGGCACCGGGCGACGCCGGGTGCGCAGCGCCTCCCGGAGCGGGGACGCGAGGCGGCGATAGCCGCTCGCCGAGCCGTGCGAAGGCCCCTCTAGGCCGCGGCGGGCCGGGACACTCGGTAGCATTAACTCTTCCCCGCCACCAGGACTGTACCGGGCGGACGGCCGCTTCCTTGCGCGAGGACGGAGGCTGCGGCGCGGCTGCTCGGAGCCCCGCCCCCGGAAGCGCGTCACGCCGCTTCCGGCCGGAGCGCGGTGTCGGATGGGCCCCAGGCGGCGACAGGGGGCCTGAGGGCCTGTGCTGAGTCCCGGCCTGTGCCTCGCGGGGGCCCGCCTCTGAGCGGCGCGGGGCGCAGGGCGGGGACCTGCAGGTGAGCCCGTGGCAGGGGCAGCGTCTGGACCGGAGCTCCCGAGGGACACGGGCCGCTGCGCGCCGGGCGGGGGCGAGACAGCCATTGTCTGAGGGCGGCGGGAGCCTGACGGCGGGCCCGTCTCGGGGAGTTCCGCCGTCCGGCTCTAAAGGCCACCTCACCTATGCGAAGTCGGCGCCGGCGACCAACGCGGTCCCGGCGGTCGCGGGCTCTCCAGCCCGGCGTCTAGAAGCGGGGCGGGCGCACAGCCGGCTTTCCCGCCTTGCTGGCCGGTGTTACCGGGCGCCGGGGACCCGGGCGGTGCAGCTTCGGAGACGGCGACTTCGGGTGCCGAGCTTGGAAGCGTCCCCGTGCCTGCCGAGCACGCTGGGCAGCCGGGAGCCGGCCACTGGGGAGTACCGTGGCATCCGGGGCGGGTTTGGGTGCCGTTCCCGGGGCATCGCTCCGGGAAAGCAGGCTCCCGAGACTCTCCTCAGCCTGGCCAGGAAGCCCAAATGACCGTGGCAGAAAGGGCAGGTGGGCCGAAGGGTCACCCTCATCACCACCAGCTCCCCTCCTCTCCTCTTTTGCTACTAGGTCTCTAGATAAATATCTGTAAGCAAAGGTCAGCTGTTATTATTGTTCTGGGCCAAGTAGGGAGAGCTTTAAAAATCCAGGAATGAATCGAGTGCCCGGTGCCCTTTTACAGTTCTTGCCAAAGGAGAGTGTGGAGCATCTGGTTACTTAATTGCGCGATGCTAAGGCTACGTCTCCCCTAATGACTTTTCTTCTCTGGTGTCACTTCTCTGTCCCAGGCGTGCTGCCAGTAGTCATAAGGTGGAATTGAGAGTCTGGAATGTCCCACGCACTGTGGGCTTTCGTCTTCACCCGAGGATGAAGGGTCAGAGAGGTTGAGGTTGTACCCCCTTACTGTAGGCAGAAGATTGGGATGACAGGTTAAGATTGAAGAGGAACTCAGAACGTTCTCCTGATGGTCCCTTGGCATGGGGAAGGTGGAGTCGGAAGCACAGCAATGAACTCTTTGGATCAGCTGCTTGCAGCCAGAGGGTGTAAATGTTCTCAGTGTCCAACCTCTCCTGAAAATTGTTACCATTTTTAGGAAGGCCAAGTCCTCGGTGGGTCTTTGTCTCTCACGGAGCTGTGCCTTATTTCAGTTGAATAATGCAAGAAGAGAGAAAAGTTCTAGCAGTAGGTTTTTACTTTTTTTAATGTTTATTTTTGAGAGAGAGAGAGAGACATACACAGAGCATGAGCAGGGGAGGGGCTGAGAGAGAGGGAGACCCAGAATCTGAAGCAGGCTCTAGGCTCTGAGCTGTCAGCACAGAGCCCTACAGTGGGGGAGCAGAGTGGCGGGGGCTGAACCGGGGAACCTTGAGATCACGATCTGAGCCAGAGATGGAGTCTTACCCATACTGAGCGACCCAGGTGCCCCTGGCAGTGGATTTTTTAAAGGGGAAACAAGGCAGGATTTTTCTGTTTGTTTCTGGTTATGAATAGGAGATAGTAAAGTTCATATGACTTTCTTACTGATGTGCACGTTTTTTCTGCTCTCAGTTTTAGGACGAAGATTGTTTTACTGATTTTGTTCCAGAGCTGACTGGGCCTCGTTTGCCAAAGGCACTGCTGGCAGGGTGTCCAACACAGGAGTAAAGCTGTTCCTGCAGCAGAGTAATGATGGTAGATCTGAAGGTGGCTGACTCTTTGAGCCCTCAGATCAGGGCTCTGTGGGAGTGCAAGGGACCTTTGGTAGAGAGTTCCAGTCACAGTAAGAAATATACCCCACAAACGGACAGTCTCACTCCAGAAAGCTGTCGTGAGCACTTCCGGAACTTCCACTATCCTGATGCCGCTGGACCTCGTGAAGTTGTTAGCCAGCTTCAAGAATTATGCCGTCAGTGGCTGAGGCCAGAGATCCATTCAAAAGAGCAGATCTTGGAACTGCTTGTGCTAGAACAGTTTGTGACCATTCTGCCCAGGGACACCCAGAGACGGATAAGGAAGGACCATCTACAGAGCATTGAGGAGGCTGTGACCCTGGTAGAACACTTGGAGAGGGGATCTGGTGAAACGAGGAACGGGGTGAGAAGAAAGATTCTTGATACCGAAGTGAAATAGGATAAAGGTGGATATGGGTGGGGGCAGTTCATTGAAAAAAAGGTGAATTAGGTCACTGTTCTCTTTTCCTTTAGAACATCTCAGGCGGGTCCTGATACCTCAGACCCATAGCAGTAGTCTCAGGTTTCACAGATACTTCCCTGAGAAAGATTGCTTTTGTGATCTATAGAGCCAAGGTGAATGGAGAGTAATAAGCCTAGACTGGCTTGCCCAAGGACATGGATTTTGAGTTACAAATGAATAAAAGAAAATAAGGAGTTGGAGAGGAAGGGGAGGACCCAAAACAGAGAGAACACTTAGAAACAAAAAAAATTGAGTGGAGATAGTAAAGAGAAGGAAAACGCAAACAATGGAAGAAGAGTGCAGAGGGAGAGAGGAGTAGGCAGAAAAAGGGGAAACAAAATTTGGAAATCCTAGCAGAGTAGCTGAGAGAAGAAAGACACTGAAGGATGGTGTCCTCCGATTCAGATGGGAAAGCCTCCATGGTGCCCTCAGGAGTTGGTTCTTGGCTCTGCTGGTTCATGGAAATCCAGGATATGCTCTTAGCCAGGTGGCAGAACACCACATGGCCTCAGGCCAACTGAGAAGAAGACAGGCAGGCATGTTTGGGTGCCAGAAATCATCTGGAGGTGGGTTGGAGCCAGGCCATCTTCCCCTCTCTTCTCCCATTTCATCCGTCATTCTCTGAAAGCCTTCCATGGCCATAGGGATAATCTGGTTGATAAGACAGCTTTCTTTATTCTTTAGTCTTTTGAGAAAATGAGAAGACAGAAAAACACTAAAGCAGGGATCCAAGTCAAGAGAGGTCTGTCAGAGTAGCATGAACATAGGTGGCCTCTGTAGCCCTGTTAGTGGTCTTGAGTGGTGCTATATTTAGACAGATGGGGCCTGCTGTATTGGAGGGCTAGCAGGAGCTGCATTTCTTTTCCTTTTATCCTAATATTTTTACATTTTATGGAGGGCTCATTTTGGAATATTGGTCACCCCGATATTTCTTTAAGTCTTTTTGTCATTTCCTTTAGTGTTGCATGTTTTCCACTATCTGGACTGTTCAACTTTTTCCTCCTTCTACAGTCAACCCCAAAACCAAAAATAACTTCCGTGGTAACAAAGATGGGGATTATTTCTAGGTTGCAGTCCAAGAGCTGGGAAAACAGCCAATGCTTTTAAGAGAAACAGCAGAGTCCCAGTCAGTGGGCATGGCCCAGGATGAAGAATTCTGGAATGCATACCAAGGTTTGCAAGAACAGCTGAGCAGAAGTACTCATAAAGAAACTGAGCCTGTATGTGAGAGGGGTAAGGCACATCATGATAATTCCCTTCTCTTGAGAGCTATGATAAGAATTTATTCATCCAGAACATTGTGAGCATTTTCTGGGTGCCCAGCTATGTGGATGGGTGAACTCAGCCACGTGGCAATTACGATGTCCCCTAGATGGCAGTAGAGCACCAGCTGTGGGTGAATTTGTGAGTTGGCCTAGGATACAGAAATCTCCAAAGTACAGAAAGAACCCTGGTAATTACACCAAATACTGTTTTTTATTTATTTTTTATTTTTTAATTTTTAAATATTTTTTTTTATTTATTTTTAGGAGAGAGAGAGAGAGAGAGAGTGTGAGCAGGGGAGGGTCAGAGAGAGAGGGAGATGCAGACTCCAAAACAGCCTCCAGGCTCTGAGCTGGCAGTCAGCACAGAGCCCAACGCGGGGCTCGAACCCACGAACCGCGAGATCATGACCTAAGCGAAAGTTGGACGCTTAACCGACTAAGCCACCCAGGCGCCCCCCCAAATAATGTTTTTTAGAAAGCAGTAGTAGAGTGCTCGCTTCGGCAGCACGTATACTAAAATTGGAACGATACAGAGAAAGCAGTAGTAGAATATGAACACGCTTTTGTACCAGGGGAAAGATAAATGACAAATAGATCTATTGTAAACTGGATATATTGAGTATTTCGGTTTCAAATATGTTTCACTTTTGCCTAACTTGACAACAATTTACACCATAAGAGGGGGAAAAAAGGGTTTTTTCCCTCTCATTTATTCATTCACAAAACTGAGGAACGTATTCTAGCGGCTGGTAGATACTTGGCTCTTGTATATGATGATGAGACCACTTCATGGCACCAAATCCACTTGCAAGGGTGTCCTGTCTCTGCTGAAAGAATCAGAATCATCTGTATTTAGAAATGAGTTGAGAATCCTTATAGACCGAAGCAAGAGAGACTTCCCCTGATTCTTTTCCACCCACAGCTGTGCCTGTTCACCAGATCTTAGCCTTTTCTGAGAAGACAAACACCAAAGACTGGACAGTGGCACCCGAGCTCATCTTGCCTGAGTCCCAGGTGAGCTGTGCAGCCCAGCCACTGAGGGCTGCCTTTCCCTGCTGCCCATGACCCACACTGCCCAGCTCACGGGCGTGTTAGTTGCAGTGTTCTCCCTGTGAAAATGAGCACCTCAGTCTGTTGCTGATCTGTTGCCCTTTTTCTTTTCGCCCTCTCACTTTAAAAAATATCAGGTGCTATTAATTTGCTGAGTGCCCAGGGTCTATCATGGACCAGATGGTAGGGCTGTTTTTATAGTGGCAAGTACTGAGCTGATGCCCATTCTCTTCTTTAGAACTTGTTGACATTTGAAGAAGTGGCCATGTATTTTTCCCAGGAAGAATGGGAGTTACTGGACCCCACTCAGAAGGCCCTCTACAATGATGTAATGCGGGAAAACTATGAGACTGTCATCTCTCTAGGTAAAGAATCTCCCTTTCCCATTGGGTAGAAGTTGAGTAGTCTGTCATGTTCCTGGCTTACTAGGAATGTACTCCTGTGAGAGGCTGTGTTCCAGTAACTGGTTGTTTCTCAACTAGATGGTGTGAGCAGGGAAAGGCATATCCAGATGGTCTGGAGAGCCATTTCCAAATGCATATGTTCATTCCTTATCCTAAAATTCTTGATTCCTCCCTGCCCTCTCTCCTAATCTGCTTTTCTTTTGCCTTTCCCATCTCCATAAAGAGCAGGGTTATTCTCATCTAGTACTTTAAGCCAGAAAATTTGTGATCATCCTTTACTGTGATCTTGTTTTCTTTGCGCACTACTAATGTGTCCGTGTCCTCATGGCTCCACACTTACAGTACAGCCTGAGTCTGTGTTTCATCCTCTTAAACTGTTAGTATCATAGTCTAATCCAGGGGAATGTATCACCAGGTTCACCTCAGTACGTTTTAACTGGCACCTTCTGCCACCACTCTTAACCTTCCACAATCTACTTTGCACGCAGCAGCCAAAGTTCTTAAAAAACTTGATCATATCACTGTATCACCCTGTTTAAAATGTTAAGATGGTTTCTTACACATTTAGAATAAAATCCAAGTTCTTTGCCAGGGTACCAGGAGCTTCCAAGATCTAGCACCCATTCATCTGCCACTCGTGCCCTTGCTCAGCCCTCTTTATCCACACTGATCTTGCTGTTTCGTGAACTCACCACGTTATTTTTTGCTATCCCATTTCCATTCCTTGGCACACTGAACTGAGTTTTGCAATTTTAAACTTCTGATTTTGGCCTAATTTTGAACAATCTATGACATAAAAAAAAAAACCATTTCCTTTTATTGCTTTTGCTCATCAAACCAAAGACCGTCCATCAACTGAGAAACCTATTATAGAAGCTAGTAGATGTTCAGTTCTTGTTTACAATGAGAAGGCCACTCCTAGGTAACTTGCAACAGTTTTAAAAGTATTCCATCTCTGCTGAAAGATTCAGGATTGTCTGTCTTTTAGGAGTAAGCTAAGGATGTTCATAGTCAGTCGTGAGAGACATTTCTTCTGGCTCTTTTTCACCCACAGCTGTGCCTGCTCACCAGATCCTAGCCTTCCCTGAGCAGACAGTCACCAAACACTGGACAGTGGTACCTGAGCTCGTCTTGCCTGAGTCCCAGGTGAGCTGTGTAGTCCAGCCACTGAGGGCTGCCTTTCCCTGCTGCCCATGGCCCACACTGCCCTGCAGGGGCTCACAGGTGCCAGTGTTCTTCCTGGGAACCAGGCTCCGCCTACTCTTGCTGATCCTTTTGCCTCTTTCCTTCCGTTTGACTTAAAAAAAACTATATATATATATACATATATATATATACGTATATATGTATATATATACATATATGAATGATGCTATTTCGTTCATTGCTTCGCTTAACATGTAGTTCATGGGCTGGATGGAAGGGATGCTTCTCTAGTGGCAAGTATTGAGCTGAAGCACATTGTCTTCTTTAGAGCTTGTTGACATATGAAGAAGTGGCCATGTATTTTTCCCAGGAAGAATGGGAGTTACTGGACCCCACTCAGGAGGCCCTCTACAATGATGTAATGCGGGAAAACTATGAGACTGTCATCTCTCTAGGTAAAGAATCTCCCTTTCCCTTTGGGTAGAAGTTGGAGTAGTCTGTCATGTTCTCTGCTTACTGGGAATGTTCTCCTGTGAGAGTCTGTTCTAGCAACTGGTTATTTCTCAACTAGATGGTGTATGGGCAGAGGAAAGGTGTATCCAGATCACCTGGGGAGCTTTGTCTAGGTGTTCACTCCATATGCTTTCTAGATTTCTTGATTGGTTTTTTTCTTTTCCCCCCAAATCTGTCCTTGTCATATTTTTCTCATCTTAGTAAAGAGCATTACCTAGTTCCTCAGAGGTAGAAACATAAAGTTATCCTTTACTGTGATCTTGGCACCATACCCCCATTTTATCACATCTCTGTCTGGGGCCTCCACCCTCACAGTGTAGCCTGAGTACAACCATGTCTCATTCCCTTGTGCTCTTAGCATCCTGGTTTAAGCCAGGAGCACGTGTAACCAGACTGACCTTGGTACTTTCTGACTGGTGCCCCAGCAGCCACCATTCTTGCCCTCCCACACTGTGTTTTCCACACAGCAGCCAGTCTTTTAAAAACAAATCATGATATTTTCCATTTCAACACCTTATAATGTCTTCTCATCATGTTCAGAATAAAATCCAAATCTTACTGAAGTGCTTATTAGGATCCTGCAGGATCTGGCCCTACCACCTCCCTGCCCTCAGTCTCCTGCCCAGTGTGCTTTTGATCAGACCTCTTGATCCTCACTGATCTTTCTGTTTTTTGAACTTGCCATGCACATTTCTACTTTCCTCTTTCCCCTGTCTGTCACATTTCCTCCCACATACTAAATCTCTCCCTTTTGCATTTCTGCTCCAATACCACTTTCTCAAAGAAGCCGTCCATCCAGCCTCATCTAAAATAGCTTCAGAGAAGCAGAATCTTTTTTTTTAAATGAAGTCTATTTTGAGAGAAAGCACACAAGCACTAGTAGGGGACGGGCAGAGAGAAAGGGAATCCCAAGCAGGCTCCACTCTGGCATTGTAGAGCCTGATGCAGAGCTTGATTTCACAAACTGAGATCATGACCTGAGCCAAAATCTCGAGTCTGATGCTTAACCAACTGAGCCACCCAGGTTCTCAGAGATTCTGCTTACCCAGAGAAGCAGAATCTTAAATGCTGAGTTATTCTGCTTTAGTTTTCTTCAAAACGTTTATTATGTGCTGACAACTTTATTGCTATTTCCTGTCTCATTGTCCTGCTAGAACATAAGTTGCATGAGGTTGAGGTCCTTTGACTTACTCACCATTATATCATTAGCCCAAGGCAAGTGCCTGGCACATTATAGCCAGTCAGTACATGTTGACTGACTGACTAAGTGGTGAATGCTTCCCAGTTTAGCGGTGTATAATTAGAAAAGTTTCACCAAGGGATTCTGGTCTGTTTCTTCCACCTGGACAAGAACCAGTGAACTATAAGAGTGGGGAAAATCTTCCCTATTCCGGTGTGTGGTGCTCAAGAACTAAGTAAACAGTATTACCATGACAGGAATCCCTGGTGCATGTGATATGCATCCCACTGACCTTCACCTTGCTCTGTCAGACTTGGGCCAATCCTAAGGAATTAATAGGACCAATCTGTATTCCCTGCAAAATGGTTCCATTTTGTTTAATACGTGGTAATCTTGGTGGCAGAAGAGGGGCATTGTGGATGGATTCCCATGCCCTTTCGCCTTTCTGTGGATCCCACTTAGATATATTTCTCAGTGTTCACTTTGTGTATCCACCCACAGATGGAGAATCGTGTTAACCTGATACCGGATATGAGAGTCTACCCATTGACCATTTGGTTAAAGCACTGTACACTGCCCTTTACTCTTCCTGAAATAGTATGGAGTTGGTGGACCATTGTCAAGTTGCCAGTCCTTGATCTCATTTTTTCCATTTCACAGCTTTATTTGTGCTCCCCAAACCTAGAGTGATCTCCTATCTAGAGCAAGGGGAAGAGCCATGGGTTCCAGGGTCCACAGAGTTCAAAGACAGTCCTGAAGAGCTGCCTACAGGTAAATATATCATGTGAAGAGGAAAAATGTGCCTTAAAAGCAACGTTTGCAGGGGCTTAACATTTAAAAGTCTGTTTATCTGCATTTTGTAAGTCAATAATCATTGGATTTTTCTCTCTGTTCCTATAGTTATTTTGCTCTGCCATACAGTGGGCTGACTGTTTTGTTTATTCTGACAGGAATAAAGCACAAAAGTGACACTGAAAACCATCAGCCTATATGTCTTTCTGATTTAGAAATACAAGCACCAGGAGACATAGTATCAAAAAAGGGCCGAACAAAAGTTCCCCCGAAAACAACAGGCAAAGAAAACCATAGTGATACACACAGGATGGGAAAGTGGCATCGAGATTTTCCTGTGAAGAAAAGAAAGAAACTTTCAAGCTGGAAACAAGAATTGCTGAAACTTATGGATCTTCACAAGAAAGCTCGTGCCGGAGAAAAGCCTTTTAAATGCCAAGAATGTGGGAAAAGCTTCAGAGTTAGCTCTGACCTTATTAAGCACCAAAGAATTCACACTGAAGAGAAACCATATAAATGTCAACAGTGTGATAAGAGGTTTAGATGGAGTTCAGATCTTAATAAGCACTTAACAACACATCAAGGAATAAAACCATACAAATGCTCCTGGTGTGGGAAAAGCTTCAGTCAAAATACAAATCTACACACACACCAAAGAACTCACACTGGAGAGAAGCCCTTTACATGTCATGAATGTGGAAAAAAATTCAGTCAGAATTCCCACCTTATTAAACACCGGAGAACCCACACAGGTGAGCAGCCATATACTTGCAGCATATGCAGGAGGAACTTCAGCAGGCGGTCAAGCCTCCTTAGACACCAGAAACTCCACCGCTGACCGGGAGTTCATCTTGTGTCCTTGGCATGAAGAAGTTCACCAAATAGAGGTTGACCCTGACATTTATGAAAAAATACAAAAATATGAAGCATGAATTCATCAGTGGAAAAATTGATGATAAAAGCATATTTCACGGAAAGGAATTAAGATTGACCCTGCAGGGATCTCTGTAAGTAGTTTTGTACTACTTACATTTTTACACATAACCTTTGGGGAATTCCTTAGTAAGAAAGGTATTGAAAAAACATTCTCGATTAGGGAAACATTTTGCAATTGTATCTGATAAAGTAGCAAATCCAGCTTCAATTAAGAGATGCACCCGTGACTCAGTCTTTTGTGATCACAGAGGATAAATTCTACTGATTTTGCATTGAATTCCCAGCCACTTTTAAACACATAATAGGAACATTTGTATCATGGTCTTCCAAAAGATAAAGCAATAACCTGTTTGTTTAATTGCATTCCATTGCCTTCAAGGTACTTGGCTTACCAATTTTAAGAGTCATGTGTGGGGCAGAAGTGAGTTCTGTTGTCAAGTTTTGCAAGAACCAAATTGGATTTTCTTCCTTTTCATTGTCATTGGACACTCTTCACAAAGTTGGACATCATGTGAGTTCCTTCTTGAACGTTTTAGCAACTTTAGCTCTTGAATCCTTTTAGCGCCAATTTTACTGTGATGAAATGCTTTTTACTTCACCACTAGCAAATCTGTAAGATAAATTAATAATGCACTATCTTATACTTCATTGGTGGTGTTTAAAAACAAAAGATAAAAATCTCTAATGAGATCATATGAAAACGGGTTGGAATGTTTAGCCATGAATTATGTATGACATGTAAAGAAGAATTTTCTGCAATAAAAGGAACTAGTCCTTTTCTTATAATATCAGTATGATGAAACATAAAAGTTAGCACTTTCCTGAGGCCTAAAGAAAGTTAATGGAAGTTCAGGTGTTTTTAATTTGCTTTGTAATTTGGCTTTTGTTTTTAAGAACAAACTAGAACTAGGTTGTGTGCTGCAGGTAGAATGTGGTTCACTGGGTATTGCAGAATATTGGGTTCCCAAGAGAAGTTTGGGAACTGATGCTGACTGGTGGGTAAGGATGGGTGGATGCACATCCTTGTGGATTGTCTTACACTGTAAACTGTTATTAAGTAGGCAGGGTGTTCATGTCTCTGTTTTGTACCCAGCATTTAACATCAGCCTTGGGTGAAAAATGATAGATGGCTGAAAATCTCTATAGACTATGGATCTTCTTAGAGCTCTTATCTACAGCAATGACTCAGACGTATTTTTGTTAGAGCTTTTAGGTAGTGTCAGTAAAGAGGTTAAATGATTTCTTCTAAATACTTTATAAATAAAGAAGTTAAGGTTCAGATACAGGGACCTGTATAGGACCCTATAACTATTGGGTCTGTTGGCTGTCCCTCAGCTGCATCAGTCAGGCCTGAAGTTAGGATTAGCAGGATGGATGTGTATGTTATCCCTGCAGGGCCAGGCTGGATGACGTTGTGTTGTGTCTATTTCTAGCTTCTACAACATTCCTGTGGCTTGACTGGTTACTGAAATGCTAAAGTCTCCATGTTCTCTGTGAAAGAGAAAACTGTATTTCAACTCAGGGTTATTCTAGGGGTTAGAGGGACTGGTGAAGGAAGAGCACTGCACAGCCTGTCCAGTGCTCACCATGCATTTCTTTTCCTTTACCCTGCTACCCAGTGATGTGCTGGGCAGACTGACCACACTTAGAAAGCAGATGCATTTATGGGTATTGGCAGCTCCTTTCAGGAGTTGAGCACTGCTAGTGGTGATAATGCTCGGCTGATTTGGCTTCAGTGCTCTATGGTGTAAGTCACCTGACTTGTTGACCTGGTGTCCTCAGCAAGACTTTATTTTCTTTCCCAAGCTGAACTGTACCAAATAATGATTTTTTAAGCACAGCCAGCTCTGAAGCTCCCATCTGCATATCTATTACCCAGCGCCTTCATCGTTCAACTACTGGTACTCTGTCTCATCCCAGGACACATGTGGATGTCTTCCTGGTGCTACATTCATTCAATTTGATGGGAGCCTTTTGTGGGCCTAGGCACTGTTCTAGACTGAGAATGTAGTAGCGAACAAAAGACCTAGAAATCCATTCTCATGGGAGTCGTATTCTAAATGAAGAGTATAAAGGAGAGTGGTTATGGTTTTCTGCTCCTTGCAGTTAGGGTTGTGAGGTAGTTTTAGGTGATGGGTTGTGAGCAGAAGCCTCGCTTCTGGGCTGAAGCCTTTAATTGTTGGTGCAAGACTCAGTAGTGCTGTTCTCCCTCAGTCATGGAAGCCCACACAGACAGGGTCCACAAGGTCAAAGTAGTCTGGAATGCTGAGTGCCCTACTCCCCACCCCCTTGGCAAAGAGCTGTTCTGGAGGGTCCCCCAGACCTGTGATGGACTTTATGGGAATGAGAAATAAATTTTTGTTAAACCACTGAGGTGCTGGTGTCGTGTGTTTCTGCAGTATCCCCTGGCCTGTATAAATAGAGGCAGCTATTCTACTAGAGTTCTGGAACCTTTTCTGTCTCATTCCATGTGGACTTTAGCCCTCAGAAGAAATCTGCCTTCATCTAGATATTCCACTGAGCCAATGTAACACTGATAGGCACACTGAGGAGCTTGCATGACTAGCTGATAGGAAAGAAGGACTGATTTCTTACTAGACAATACAGGTTGGTCATTTTTTCCTTTTTAAAAATTTTTTTTAACGTTCACTTATTTTTGAGAGAGAAAGACACAGAGGGCAAGCAGGGGAGGGGCAGAAAGTGGGAGACACAGAATCTGAATCAGGCTCCAGACTCTGAGCTGTCAGCACAGAGCCTGATACAGGGCTTGAACCCACAAACCATGAGATCGTGACCTGAGCCGAAGTCGCACGCTCAACTGACTGAGCCACCCAGGCACACCTAGAATGGTCATTTTTTTCAAATGGACAAGGCAACCATCTCTTCATGCCTTTCTGGTTTCATTCCCCTGTCCTTACTCTCTGTTCCCCTGTGCTCCAATGTTTATGTGCATAAGATGTGTTTCTATCAAGCCATGGGCTACAGAGAGGGGAGGGGTTGCCTTTCATTCCTCATGTGAGTACAGTAGACAGTAAGGAATCGTTTGGTAACTACCCCTTACATATCTTATATGAGTTTTGTCTTAAAAAACACATAACGTAGGGCAGACGCAATTTTGCCCTGACTGTTGTAGAGAGGAAGGTGGCTGCCCTCTTTGACTAAGGTGATATTTGGGAAGGACATTGTACACGAAAGCAGAAATAGGACATTCCATTTGAGGAATGAGAAGCCTCTGTAGGGAATTTCTTCTTAGCCAATTACCAGCAGTACACTGTTCCACAAGTCATTATGCTTAGAATGTGGGATGGCCATGTGGACATTGGAAGAAAGAATTTCTGTTGCCTATTCACAGGGTCGAGAGCCAATTACCAAAAATGCAACAGAAGATCAAATTTTAGGTTAGGTTAAGATGAAGTGGAACACACAACCTTAGATTTAGCCTCAAATGTTGGTATTAAAGTTCTCAGAAATATGTCCTTCATAAGCAAGTAATTAGGACAGGTCAGACGTTGCTGTCTTTCAGTTGTTTCAGGTCACAGCCTTAGAATGGTTCCTCACTTGGCTCTGAGAACTGGATCATTGACCAGTGTAACCCTTAAATCCTCAGCTCTTTCTCTGCTGTGGTCTAAGTGGCCACAGTGTGAGGACCGTGGCAGACCCAGTATTCTCCCCACCATTTAGCAGACTCCATCTGGAACCTCAAGGTGATCTTGAGAACCTCCACTGTCTTCGTTGGAGGGGAAGGACAGGAGAGGTTGGAATTGAACTAAGGTGCTAGGTTTGTTCAGCTTTTAAAGGAGCCATGAGAAGAGTGTTTAATTCCCCCTGGAGAGCATGAAAGCAGGAATGTTAGGCAGCCCTTTCTATCCCACTGGACAGTTGGAATAACACGGGTGGTTTGAGTTCCATAAAGACCTTTCCAACCGCACAGACAAGTGTTGACTGACTACCTTTTGCATTTCGTGGCCAGTTGCACTCTCGTGTAATGGCTCAAGGCTGCCTACTGCTTTGCTCTCTGGGTTCTACCCCCTGGTGTGTAGAGTGGATTATTGCTGAAGGGCTTCACATTTTTTCAGAGACCCTCATCTGAATGGGGTCTCTGGAGTGCCCTCAAGTAGGAAAGGTTGAATGTTTTGTTCACACTTTGTGTTTCTAGGGTTTGTTCCCAAAACATATTTGGACAAAAGCATGTTGTCATTACTAAATCTTTCCCACACTTGTCACCTTTATCATTTCTTTCTTGTGTGGTTCTCTGGGAGCACGGCTGGAGTACTGTTGAAGCATCTGCCAGTGTCACTTATGTGCAGCCATTCCTTTCTGTATGAATTCCCCAGTGCGCAGTGAGATCGAGCTATCGTGAAGTGGCTTCCGCAGTCCAGCATCTGTGAGGCTCTCCTGTGTGACTCACCCACATCTGAGAACACCTGCACTTTTCTTTAAAGCGGTCTTCCATCTATCTCTCATGAGAGGCATTGAGCAACTCTGAGTTTAAGGTTTAGGAGAACTGTCAGAATCGCTTCTTAGTTCTACCACAGTGGTAGAATGATAACTGTGGAGTTGCACTGATCTGGACACTAACAGAAAATATTAAGCTTCACAGTATTTGGATACCTTTTACCTTTAAGGGAAACTTAGTAAGAAAGCTTAAAGTAATGGGTGGATTTCCAACATTATAATTTTCACACTAAGCATTTGTCCATGATATGTACGAACAACTGAACAGTGTCAAGGCATTTGAAGAAAAACAAAAAGTGAACATAATATTTTCATAAAACTAAAATATGTTTAATTTTAGAAAACTTTCTTTAATAATGTTAGTAGCTTTAGGAATAATAATTTATAGGGATAAATTCAGAAAAAATATTTAAACATTCTTTCTTTATGTACGGAGGAGTATTAGCATCATAGCTCTACATCCTCCTTAAAGGAAAAGTTATATTTCCAATATTATTCTTTCAGTTAAATGTTGTTCATTTTCATTTTTACAGTCTCCTCATAGTTCTAGTTCTAAGATTCGGGGATAAAATTCCTGTTCACATGAACAAATAACAGTCTTTCTGATTGGAGAGAATTTGATTTTATTTTTCTCCGATTTCATCCTTCTACACAAAGCTTGTTTTGTGCTTCTTGCCTATTATGCCTGCCTCTGTGTTATTCTACACCAAAACCCCTATTTCCCATTCTGAGCAAGTCATCAAGAAAGATTAACTTAGAACTTCCATGCTTGGGGCACCTGAGTGGCTCAGTCGGTTAAGTGTCCGACTTCAGCTCAGGTCATGATCTCACGGTCTGTGAGTTCGAGCCCAGCATCGGGCTCTGTGCTGACAGCTAGCTCAGGGCCTGGAGCCTGCTTCAGATTCTGTGTCTCCCTCTCTCTCTGACCCGCCCCTGCTCACGCTCTTTCTCTCTCAGACATTAAAAAAAAAAAAAAAAAAAACTTCCATGCTGGATAGGCACAAACTGAGCTCTCAAGTATATCATTGGTCAACTGTCTTCCAAATAAACACTTAAAACTCATCTAAAAACGTCTTTATCAACATCAGAAATTTAGGATTATGCTTTTTTTTAAATTTAATTTAATTTAACTTTATTGCTCAGGCTAATACTAAAACAAGTTCGAATACTGAGAACACACAGTCACAAATGAGTGCTGGCAGCTCAGGAGCAATCTCCATGACAGGAGGCAGCAACCCCAACTGCCATTGCTGTAGCGAATCCACAAGTGATCAGTAGGGAACTGTTGTGAAAGTAGGAGAGGAATCAGCAGGGAATGGGTGATGGTGGGAAATTACAACTCCTGTGATTCTCTTTAAGAAGCTAGTCTTGGCTACTTTCCTCTGTATTCTGAATATTCAGGAGAGATGAGAAAAAGCTGACTGATTACACTGGGGCACGAGAGCATCACAGGGAATACCTGTGAAATCAGAAAACACACATGTTCATGTTTGAGTCTCAGTGGTGAATCATTTTGTTGGTGAAACAGTCAAATATTGGGAAAGAAGCAATTAAAGTAAGGCAAGATCTTTGCCATAAAGGGCTTTGGAGTTCTACTTCTGAGGTTCAAGAAGAAAAAGTATCTTTGGCGTCTCACTCAGTTGGAAATTCAAAAAATGAAAAAGAGAACAAGATCTGTGGGAGGCTCAGCAACCTATAGGTAAAAAATAATGTACAGCATATGAATACGATAGTCTGTTCAGTGGATTTAAGTAAAGTTAAGGGTATATCGCATGGAGCTTTTCATAGGGCCTATCTAGAACATACTGTACCTCTTAAGGTAGTGAAGTCTGCATGAATACGTGAATCAAAGGACCAAAGTTTGGGGTGCCTGGGTGGCTCAGTCAAAGCATCCAACTCCTGATTTCAGCTCAGGTCATGATTTCCCAGTTGGTGAGATAAGTCTCCTCTTGGGCTTTGCGCTGACAGCTCAGAGACTGCTTGGTATTCTCTCTTCTTCTTGCCCCTCCCCTATTCATGGACATGTGCACACTCTCTCAAAATAAATAATCATTAAAAAAAAAAAAAAGACCAAGTTTTGAACCTACCAAATGCAGGGAGTCCATTATTTTCCTGTGTTCATAGCCCTGAGGTTCAGTTCCATTGCCGTGGTTAGGAGATGTTGAAATAAAGGAGTTGGTGAGAAATAGGAATTGAAAAGTGAATTTGGTTTGGTGAGCTTCTCCTCTAGAATGTGGGGTCTAAATTAAGGACTAATGTGGAAGCTCCATTAATCATTTGGTGAAAAGGTCTGTTCATTTGACTATAACACCACTGGCTAACTTTACTCAGAACTTACCATGTGTTAGATAATGATCTAATCTCTTTACCAGAATCAACTCATTGACTCCTCACAACCTATACTTGCCCCCAGTATAAGATGAGGACATTGGGGCACAAGAGAAAACTTGGGAGAGATGACACAGTGGAGGGGTGGGTGGAATGAAACCCACATAATCTTGACTACAAACGCTGTACTTTTTAAAACATTTGTTTGAAACAATCAAGAAGTTACAGAAAAGTTGAAAGCATGATACAAAGGACTTTTGCTTCTGAATCACCTGAGAATACACGGACAACTTGGTATTCTGTCCTCCCCAAATACCTTAGTGTGTATCTCCAAGAAACAGAAACATCCTCCTATGGGACCACAAAAGAGCCATCAGAATTACTAAATGAGCATTAACACATGACATCTAATCCTTAAACTCCATTCAGCTTTTGCCAGTTGGCCCAGTAAGGTCTTTCATAGCAAGAAGATTTTTGTTAACATTTATATCTGCATTTAGTTGTCATGTCTCTTATTTTTTTCATCTCTTTTTTAAAAAATATTTTATTTCTAAGTGTCTCTACACCCAACATGGGGCTTGAACTCAACCCTAAGGTCAAGAGTCCCATGCTATTCTGACTGAGCCAGGCAGGAGCCCCATCACATTTCTTTAGTCTTTGTCAGTTCGAAATGGTTCCTCAGTCTTTTATTGACATAAATAACACTGACACTTTAAAGATCATTAGTCATTTTATTAACATCCCTCAATTTAAGCTTTATGCTTCCTCCTAATTAGATTCAAGTTTTGCCTCTCTGTCAGGAATACTACGGCAGTGATGTTGCTTTCTTTGTATCCGATCAGGTGTTTCTATGAACTAAATTGTGTCCTACCCTCAAATTCGTACATTGAAGCCCTAACCCCAATGTGATTGTATTTGAAGATATGGCCTTTAGGAGTTAATTAGGGGTAGGTAATTAGGTGGGTGCCTAATCTGATAAAATTGGTGACCTTATTAAACAGGGAACAAAAGAAGAGATCTTTATCCACACCCACTCAGAGACAATGCCATGTATAAACAAAGTGTTCATCTACAAGCCAGGAAAGAGCTCTCACCAGAAACTGAATCCTTCTAGAACCCTTACCTTTGACTTTCCAGCCTATAGAAACATGGGCAAATAGATTCCTGTTTAAGTCACCATGTCTGTGGTATTTTGTTATGGCAGCCTGAGCCAGCTAAGATAGTGTTCACTTCAATGTGTCCCATTGTTAATGGCATTTACTTGAATCACCAAGTGAAGATGGCGCCTGCCAGGCTTTTCCTGTATGTATTTTATCTATTTTTATTTCTTTTATAGTTAATAACTGTTGAGGTGAAGTAATTTGAAACTATGTTAATATCCTGTTACTAATGAAACTCAGTGTATTCATTTATGTACATGTTACAAAATTAAGGTTTCCTCTTTTATTCAATGGTTTGTCGTGTGTTACTATTATTACATTGTCTGCTATTTGATTAGTGGGAGCCCATTCAAACTTTTGTTTTTCTGACTTTTCCCCAAATTATTTGAGCACTTTTTGCTTTCTGGAACCACAAGATATTCCATGTTCATCTTGTATTATCCCTGCCCAAGCCCATTTATTTAGAAGCCTATTTCTGGACACTAAGTGTTATTACTATTGGTAAGGTAATACACATCTCAAAGAGAGTATAATATTAACTTCTTTTGTTTGGTGGGAGAATTAGGGGATTGAGACAAAGAGAGTGAACATATTAAATTTAAAAAGAGGTTTTAAAAAAGTTTTTATTTAAAAAATTTTTTTAAATGTTTATTTCGAAAGAGAGAGAGAACATGACCAAGAGAGGGACAGAGAGAGAAGGAGACACAGAATCTGAAGCAGACTTCAGGCTCTCAGCTGTCAGCACAGAGCCTGACGCGGGGCTCAAACTCACACTGTGAGATCATGACCCCAGCCAAAGTCAGATGCTTAACCAACTGAGCCACCATACACCCCTAAAAAGCTTTTATTTACTTTGAGAAAGAGAGAATGAGAGTGCGAGCAAGGGAGGGGCAAGGAGAGAGAGAAAGAGAGAGAGAATCCCAAGCAAGTCCCACTCCGTCAGGGCAGAGCCTGATGTCAGACTTGATCCCACCACCACGACTTCATAACCTGAGCTGGAATCAAAAGTCCTATGCCTAATCGACTAAACCACTCAGGTGCCCCAAAATGGAGCTTTTATTGCAGAAGAAGATGTTTAGATCCCATTAACCTGATGTCAGGCAAAAACTAAAGATGAGCATTGGGGGGACCCCTGTAAAAGCCATGGCAAATAATCAGAAGGGAATACTCTGAGTTTGATTTTCGTTTTCTGTGCTGTACTTCCATTATATTTAGGCACCAGTGAAGCCTCATATGAACCCTGTTTTGAAAAACAAAGCAAGAGTATTGTGCCCAAGCTTTGCCTATAGGGAGAAGCAGACAAGAGTGGAAGCAGCATGGGGAAACAGTTAATAAAGGGCCAAATATAAAGGGTAGAAGACTCAGAGCTGTACAGAGAATGAAATGACAAATGACAATCAGGAAAGTGAGAGCATTCCTAGAGAATGTGAGAAATACCTGAGGTCTAAGTTTCTAATTGTCTGAAGCATAATTTGTTGATCATATATGAAAATATGTTAAATTTCACTAGGAATCAGGGATTCAAATTAAAGTCAAAATGAAATTTCTTTTTCATTTTGATTGGTAGAAATTTAAAAGACTGACAATACCAAAAATTCATAATGATATGAAAACACCAGAAACACCAGGAACTAACCTTTCTTTCTTTCTTTCTTTCTTTCTTTCTTTCTTTCTTTCTTTCTTTCTTTCTTTCTTTCTTTCTTTCTTTCTTTCTTTCTTTCTCTCTCTCTCTCTCCTTCCTTCCTTCCTTCCTTCCTTCCTTCCTTCCTTCCTTCCTTCCTTTCTTCCTTCCTTCCTTCCTTCCTTCCCCTCCCCTCCCCTCCCCTTTCCTTTCCTTTCCTTTCCTTTTTTTTTGAGATAAAGTCCAAGCAGGGAAGTGGGACAGAGGGAGAGAGGCTCTATTCTCATTGCAGAGCCCAACCCAGGACTTGATCCCATCACTCTGGGATGGTGACCTGAGATGAAATAAAAAATCAGATGCTCATCTGACTGAGCCATCCAGGTGCTTCCACTAGGACCAATTTTTTTTTTTAAGTTTATTTATTTTGAGGAGACAGAGACAGTGTGAGTGGAGGAGGGGCAGAAAGAAGGAGACAGAGAATCCTAAGCAGGCTCTGCACTGTCAGTGTGGAGCCTGATGTGGGGCTCAAACTCACAAAACCATGAGATCATGACCTGAGCCAAGACCAAGAGTCATGTGCTTAACTGACTGAGCCACCCAGGTGTTCCCAAACTAGAACTTTTTAAATACTGTTGGAGGCTGGGGATACTAGTACAACCACTTTGGCATTATTTAGTAAAGTTGAGGATGTACACACCAATGACCTATTTCCCTGGGTATACCCTAGATAAAGTCTTAAAAATATACCTGTCTACATGTACAATAATGTTTACAGCAGCAGTGTTTATAATAAAATCCTGAAACATCCCAAATGTCCACTAACAGGAGAGATGAGTGAATGTGGTAGTCATTTAGTGGAATATTATACAGCAATAAAAAAAGGTAGAGCTATATTGCACCCACTTAGATGAATATCACAAGTGAGATGTGTAGTAAAAAGTTATAGAAAAGTGTGAAACACAAAAACTTCCTGCAGCCATGTAAGAAACTTTATGTCATTATTTGGATAATTAAAAAAAAAATGTTGATCCAAGAACACTAGAAAACTTGGAGACACACATGAATATGCCATAAGATGATAGTTGATTTTTTCTTTTTTTCACCCTGTCCCTCAACTCCACTGAGAGCGTTCTCTTATCAGTGATTGCAATGGCCACACATTGCCATCTGTTGGTCTTGCATTATGCTGTGGTCAAGCAGTGGTGTGACTTTCTGAAGTTGACAACTCTAGCCTTGCAGAATATTGTGTTATTTTTATAATTTTAAAATTTTATTTTTATTTTTTGAGAGAGAGGGGTGAGGGGCAGACAGCTAGAGAGAGAGAGAGAGAGAGCGAGAGAGAGAGAGAGAGAGAGAATCCCAAGTAAGCATCACTCTCAGCACAGAGCCCAACACAGGACTTGATCCCAGACTATGAGACCATGATCTGGGCTGAAATCAACAGTCAAACGCTTAACCCAATGATTCACCCATGTGCCCCATGGCCTTGGAGAATGTTTTTGATGACTGCCTACTTCAGATGACTGCCACACTATAGCCACCACTGTGAGCAGCACCATGGTTGACCACTTTCTTTATGAGGTGCCTGCTTGGATAAAGTTACATGTAGCCATAAAGGCTTCAAATGTTTAAAGTCTTGGGGCACCTGGGTGGCACAGTCAGTTGAATGTCCTAGTCTTGATTTTGGCTCAGGTTGTGACCCTAGGGTGGTGGGATGGAGCCTCACATGGGAGTCTGGGCTGAGGTGGAGCCTGCATGGGATTCTCTCTCTTCCTCTTCTGCCCCTCTCCCCTGCTCATGTGCTCTCTCTTTCTAAAAAAAAAAAAAAGTTTAGTCTTTGTGACAATAATGTTATTTCTGCTGGTATCCATTTGATTGACCCTTGTGAAATATATCTACATTACAGAAGTGGCCAAGATCTTCTAAGCCACGGACTAGGGGAGCAAAGGCTTAGGAACCTGCATATCCCACCAAGTGGTATAGGAATTCTCTACGGGATAGTCATGTCTGACTGACTCTCCTAAGAATAGCTACTTCCTTGGTGAGACCAATTTCCTTATTTTTATCCTGTTCTTTTTAAAAACTATTTTATTTTAAAGTAATCTCTACACCCATCTTGGGGCCCAAACTCACAACCCTGAGACCAAGAGTTTCGCACACTACTGGCTGAGCCAGCCAGATGCTCCTTTATCCTATTTTTTTTATTTACTTAGAGAGACAGAGAGAGAGAGAGAGAGAGAGAGAGAGAAAGAGAGAGAGAGCTGGATGTTCATCCGACAGAGCCACCCACCCGCCCCTATCCTGTTCTTAACATACATCCATACTCCACTCTCTCATCGACAGCATAAGGAGCATGGACCTTAAGGGTGCACTCAAGAAATTTCTAGGTGGCTGAGGAGACATGTGACCAGAGCTACAGAGAAGCACTGCTCTGTCTTTGTTTTTTTTCCAAATCAGACTGTGTTATCTCTCTCCTTTTTGTCAGTGGAGTGCTCTAGTTACACTGCCTTCTGAATAGAGAGGCAATAACATACCTTAGAAAATTCATGACACTAGGAGCCAAGAGACTTGGGCACTTTGGTGTACTCTGCAAATGAGATGTGATACTTAGTGGATCTGATCTCTCCAGCGTCCATTTTATCGTCTGTAAAGTGAATAGAATAGCTGACAAGAACATTGTAAGGATCAAATAGACAATTTTGGGAGTGTTTAGTGAAAACTACTCAGTGTTATATATATATTTTTAATTTCTATAATGTTTTATTTAATTATTTTTGAGAGAGAAAGAGTACACAAGTGGAGGAGGGACAGAGAGAGAGGGAGACAGAGAATCTGAAGCAGGCTCTGGGATCCAAGCCATGAGCACAGAGCCTTACCCCAGGCTTGAACTGATGAACCCAGAGATCATGACCTGAGACAAAGTTGGAGCCTTAACTGACTGAGCCACTCAGCCACCCTTGATCAGTGTTATTCTTAATCATAGTGGAATGCTTTCCCTAAGGAGGTTTATCAGTCTATATCATAACCCACCTCCCTCCATTTATATCCTGATGGAGTGCTAATGCTTCACAGCATCTTCATAAATGATGGATGAATGCATGAAGGGGCCAGAAAACACAGACAGACCACTGTTCTTTCCCACACACTCAGCATCCCAATCCATCAGCTCCCTCTTCAAAACATATTCAGAATATTCTGATACAGAATGTCATACACAGATATGTGAAAATTAGGAAAGCGTTTTAATGTCCATCGAAGAAAAATGATTGAGGATTGAAATATTATGTTATATGAAATATATATGTTATATATTTGTAACGGGCAAAATTACATATGAAGGTACAGGAAGATAAACACACAGTAACAGTTATTTCCTCTGCAGAGAAAGAGTGTTGCTTGGGAAATAGGGAATGGAGAGGTTTCCTTTTAATATGACAATGATTTGTGGTGCTCACAGAATATTAAGATATGAAACAGGGAAGAAATCACTGGGTCGGAAGCGAGTTCTAGCCCTACCTCTCTCATTAGGCAGTCACTTGAAAACTGTCTTGGTTTCCCCTTCTAGAGAATGAAAAAAGTAATACTACTGACTTCACGGTGTTACAGGGAGAGAAGCTGGTCCTGTCTCACAGAGTCGAAGAATGAATCTCATGGACAAGAGAGTGAGGAAAGTGATGAGTTTATTGAAGGAAAGTATAAAGCTCTTGAGGGTGGGAGGGGTCCTGACTGGGTAGCCGCTGAGGAGTTTTGTCCCTGGCTTTTTATTGGGACATCAGAGAGACTGTGAGGCTGCAGGCATGGCATCTAGCCCAGGCAGGTCTGAAATACGTTTATCTTACCTTCTTTTCCCCCATACTCCGCTGCCGCGTCTTTAGCCTCCCACTTCCGGTGCATCCTGCCTCCCTTAAGGTCCTTTGTCTCCCTGCCTAATGTTAACCCTTTCCCGACTCAACAGGATGGTTGTTAGGATTACTTAGTATGAACGTGTTTCCAACTGCGCCTAGCATACGGCTACCGTAACGGCTTTTGATTCCTGTCGCTGTCACGCCTGTAAAACGTTGCTCTGAGCAACAACTGGGCTGGAAGGAGAACCGATTGAAGTGAACAAGCCGAAAGCAGCACTTGGCCAACAGCACAGCAGGAACCAATAGGAGAGCGTGATTGGCCCCAGGGCAAGACGTCAGAGGGTCCCGTCTATTCACTGCTGAGGACTGCTGGCGATTACCGGAGGGCGGAAACCAAAGAAACGGAAGTGTCCTTTAGGCCGCGCTTGCGTGTTCGCTCCGCTCTTGGCGGGGGGGCATTGCTCATGCGTCCGGTCTTCAGAAAGTGCTGGCGTGAGCCGTGGAAGCTTCTTGTCCAGCGCGCTGAAAAGATGGCATGGCTGGTGAGTAACTTATATGAAATTGACCTTTCCTGTTCCAGTGGCCCCCGGTGCTGCTGCTTCTGATTCTCCCTTATAGCTGTCGTCTCCCGACCTGGGTATCGGGACGTGAAGACACCCCGCCCCTCTTGGGGAGGTGTGGAGACGAGGTAGGCGGCATGCCAGCCCGTCTGCCTTCGGGCACCAGTCCGTTTATTTCCCAGTGGAGAGGATTTTGAAAGGATCTGAGCCTCTTGCCCTTGGGATTTGCGCTGATAAAACATTCGTTCCCGGGGCGCCTGGGTGGCTTAGTCGGTTAAGCGTCCGACTTTCGCTTAGGTCATGATCTCGCGGCTCGTGGGTTCGAGCCCCGCGTCGGGCTCTGTGCTGACTGCCAGCTCAGAGCCTGGAGCCTGTTTCAGAGTCTGTCACTCCTCTCTCTGACCCTCTCCTGCTCACGCTGTCTCTCTCTCTCTCTCTCTCTCTCTCTCCTAGAAATAAATAAAACATTAAAAAAAAAAAATTCGTTCCCTGAGGCCCTACTGCCTTGAAGACCACTCAGACATGACCTGCTCCTCGCCCTGAGAGCGTCCAAACTCGTGGAGAAGACAAACCCACCAGAAACACTGTGGTGTTAGATTGTTAGAAAAGGCTCCTTAAGAGAGAGTTGGAGACAGGGCCAAGGAGTTGAACGCATTCGGAGGCTTCAAGAAGGTGGTGGTGGTGGCGCCGGTACACATCTAGTGGAGTTCTTGCCTTGTCATGGTGCTCCCCTTCAGGACATTAAAGCTTCTTTCTACGTTTCTAGGCTCAGGTACCCTTCCTCCCCTGGTTGAACCTTGGGAAAAGAGTGTTGTAGTCAGGAAAAGTTTAGCAGATCAAGGCACTATGGCTTGAAACCCCAGAGCCTGTTTGTTCTAGGACCTGAGACTGGTTCACCTGTACTGGTTCGAGAATGTGTACAGGATAATGGACAGTGAGGCTGGAGGGGTAGTTGGGGCCCTGAATGTGGAGGACTGCCTTGCAAGCTTGGAGATCTTGGCTTGTCCCATGGAGACAGGAAGCCTCCAGGGCTTTGGGACAGAGTAGTTATACAACTGGATTTGATTTGTAGAAAGTAAAGAAGTCCAGGGCCCTTGGTGGCTCATTTGGTTGAGCATCAGACTCTTGATTTCAGCTCAGGTTATCTTATCAGTTGGCAAGATCGAGCCCCGCAACAGGCTCTCAGCACTGACAGCTTGAAGCCGGTTTGGGATTCCTCTCTCCCTCTCTCTGCTCCTCCCCTGCAGGTGCTTTCTCCCCAAATAAATAAATATATAAACTAAAAAAAAAAAAAAAAAAGTAAAGAAGTCCAGATCTGCTCTGTAGGAAGACCAGGAGGACAGAGGAACACTCTTATACAAGTCTGGTCTACTGATATGTCCCTAAACAGGGGTTCCTAACCAGCCATGATTTTGCCTGAAAAAAGAATTTGGTAACAGTGGAGTCAGTTTTCTTGTAACAACTTGGGAGTACCTCTGACATCCATTGGGTGGAGGCCATGGATGCAGCTGCACATTCTGTAATGCACAGGATACCGCTACCCACCCCCTCCCCCACAATAAACACCTGTGTGGCCCAAGGTGTTAATAACGCTGAGGGTCAGAAATCCGCTTAAAGCATTAGTAGTGGAAAAGGAGGAGAGACCGATAACACAGACAACTCAAAAGAGAGACCAGTTTTCATATTTTGTATTCTTCATAATGCTTAAGTACTTGACACCTAGACACGTAATCAGTTCTGTTGACCCCAGTCTTATATTTTCTTACCCATTTATTCATTTGCAAAATAATTATACACTCCAGGCGATACTGGAGGTGCTGTGATTCAGCAGTGACCAAATCAATTCCCTGCTCTCCAAGAACCTTACATTCTTACAGGGGAATGACAGATAAATACATGTCAGTTGGTGAGATATGTTATAAAGAAACTCCTTAAAATTTTTTAAAATTTAATTTATATTTATTTATTTTTTGAGAGAGAGGTAGAGACAGCATGAGCAGGGGAGGGTCAGAGAGAGAGGGAGACACAGAATCCGAAGACAGGCTCCAGGCTCTGATCTAGCTGTCAGCACAGAGCCCTATGTGGGGCTCGAACCCACGAACCATGAGATCATAACCTGGGCTGAAGTCAGATGCTTAACCGACTGAGCCATCCAGGCATCCCTTTTTTTTTTTTTTTTTTAATGTTTATTTTTTGAGAGAGAGAGACAGAGTGCAAGCAAGGGAGTGTCAGAGAGAGAGTCACAGAATCTGAAGCAGGCTCCGGGACTCTGAGCTGTCAACAAAGAGCCCAACATGGGGCTCAGACCCACAAATCATGAGATCATGATCAGAGCCAAAGTCAGATGCTTAACCAACTGAGCCAGCCAGGTGCCCCAAAGAAATTCCTAGAAGATGAAGTTTCTCTTACTACCATCAAAGACCATTTACTCCGCACCTCTACGTGACAAGCACAGAGCTAGATGCTTTATAAATAGAATTTCTAACCCTTTTCTCATTCTTGCAACATAGGTATTGTTATCCTCAGATGAGAAAAATAGGCTCAGAAAAGATGCATAATTCCTGTAAATCAGTTCATGTGGAGTGAAGCGGGAACAGGAAACCAGATCCATCTGTGGTCAGAAGCAGTGCTGTTTCCATTAAGCATCACTCTGTCATATGCCAGGCTGTTCTGAATGAGAGAAGACATTTGTAATTTTCTTGCTACACTAGAAAAATGAGGTAGAAATGAAGTCTTACATTCACCTCTTTCTCTTTCCAGAGTTCAGTTTGTATCAGAGACCTACTTGGAGGTGATTCTTTCGACTTGTTGGAACTGTTCACCATCAGTTGGAGGTGAATTCCTCTGTATTGCTCACATTCTCTCAGGTGGCTGATGGCAGATCCTGACCTCTTAAAGAGGTGTCAAGTTTGAGCTACCCCACCAGCTCTTCAGACTGCAATTACCGGCAAGTACTCGGCCTCAGGAGGCTTTCAGCCAGTTCTAGGAGCCCTGCTATTGATGGCAGCAGCCCGAGGTGCATTGAAGGAGATTCTGGAGCTGAAGCAATTCCTGACCATTCTGCACAGGGAGATCAAAGCCTAGGTGAGGGTGTGTCATCTAGAAAGCCTGGAGAAGGCAGTGACCTTGGTGCAGGATTTGGACTGATGTTGGGAGACCATGGTGAGAATAAGATTATGTAAAGAGAAAGTGAGATGAGGCTGTAGGGGATCTGGGTGAGGGTCCAGGCATCTGGGAGAAGCTGGAGAAACTGGATTTTAATGTTGCTTTTTTTTTTAATTTAATATTTATTTTTGAGAGAGAGAAATAGTGTGTGAGCAGGGGAGGAGAAGAGAGACGGAGACACATAATCTGAAGCAGGCTCCAGGTTCTGAGCTTTCAGCAAAGAGCCCAATGTGGGGCTCGAACCCGCAAACCACAAGATGATGACCTGAGCTAAAGTCAGACACTTAACCACTGGAGCCACTCAGGTATCCCTTTGCTGCTTAACTGCTTCCTTATTTCCTGATTGGCATTCGTGTGAGTTTTACCAAGAGTTCAGGCTGTCTTTCCCCTCTGCAGGCAGGGTGGTGGGTGGACAGCCAGGTGGGACCTTCACAGTCACTGAGCTTTCAGTAGGTCTCCGTTCCCAAGGATGAAGGAAGGGAGATAGTTGTCCCCTATAAACTGAACCGGTTCTGCTCTGCAGGTTATGTTCACCTGCGCAGGCTCTGTGACTGAGCACCTTCTGCTCTCAGATGCAGGGATTGCATGCCTGGGAAGCTGTGAGAACTTGAGCTGTGTCCTCAGTGTCTGAGTCACACCCGTCCCCAAAGCAGACGAATGTGACTGGATTTCTGGTCAGGAGAGGGCCAGAGTGAGGCCAGCCGGGGGCTGAGGGCAGCATGGCCATGTGTCAGCTCCGGGGCTCTGCGTGGAGGCTGCCACAGGCCTCCCTGCCCTGCCCTGAGCAGAGGGGCCTTGGAAGGGCTCTGCCACCATCAGATGTGGCTCGGGTTCCTGACCTGTTCTACCCAGCCACCCATACTGCCCCCTCATTTTCATTTTTAATTCAGCTCTGGCTCTCCAGGAACCTATACTACACCTTTCTTCCCTGGGCCCATTGATGATCTCCTTCGGGAAGGGAAGGTGGCAGTGATGGGGTTTTGTCCAGGTGATGGTGTGTGGGCTCCGAGGAGAGCTGGCAACGCCGCACCTCTGCGGGGAGTTGCAAAGCGTCTCCCATAAAGAGCCCATGAAGCCCGTGCTCAGGGGCTTTCCCAAGAGAAGAACCAGACAGACTCCTGCTCAGAACGCACGGGCCATGGGGCCTTCAAAGGGAGCCCAACTCTTCTAAGAAAATGGTAAGATACAGAGTCTCGGGCCAGAAGGGGAGAGGCAGGATGGATCAGGGACGAGAGCTTATCAGTGCCTCTGACGTCACAGACATGACCTTGTAGTTGTGTCATGACCAGAATGGGGAGCAGGAAACTAGCATCGTACTTGGTGTGCAGATGTTGGGTTGAGACAGCTTGACTGCATATGTAGGCTTCACAGTTCTGTCTGGTCTTCCCCTCATAAAGGCTTATTCCATGATCGCTCTCGGCAGGGTCAGCCTGCAGAGACTCTCCCTCTCCCCTCTGCTCTTCCCCCACTTGCGTGTTCTCTCTTGAAAAAAAGAAAAAAATCTCATAGGGACATTTCAGTGGCTTGTCAGTTGAGGAGGAATGAAAATACATATGAAATGATTCCAGAGTCCAGCTTTGAGGCAACAGTTAGAAGCCAGGACGAGAGGGTAAGGGAACTGGGTGCATGGATGAGGCCCCACTGTACCCGGCCCACCCCAGAAACCACAGAGAGTTCAGCAACCCTACGTGGGATATGTCAGCTTACTGCTGCTGTGTCCTGTGACTGGGTCAAGGCTTGACTCGTGAAAACAATCGCAACTGGGGATTCCAGTGGACAGTGCCTGATGCTGACCGTGGATGGCCCGCTGTGGATGATACCTTGATGGCACGGGGGAGTGTGTGAGCATGCTCTGTTCCACACGAGAGCATTGATGAGTCTCATTTGCCTTTTCCATGTTCAGGCTGTAAAAGCTTCTTAGGCACCATGTCTTATCTCTACTGTAATGCCTAGCTCTTACTCTGGTACCCGTATGGGGACACATCGGGGAGAGTTGGTGGTAGAGGGTGTGAAATGAAGCCTCAGTGGTGCCTTCATGCTCGGGGGCCCAGGCTTCTGGCCTCTGGTGCCACAAGGATAGAGTGCTGGTGCTACCGTGCAATAGAAGGTCTGTGTCCTGAGGTTGCACAGAAAGTGTTGACAGAAAGATTGCTAAGAGTGAAAGATCCGTGTAAGTAAAGGTTTTGGAATCAACTTGATCCCCATTCACAGTCCAGCCCTGTGACGGAATCTCCATGCACATCTAACCTATGACAGCAGCATGCATTGGGCCTCCCAGGAAACCCAGGCATTACCTGGAATATTCAGTAAATACCACCTTCTGGAAAAACTCCAGAGGTGCCACTAGAACGTCCAAGTACATGGAACACGCGTGAACCGCTTCAGGGGCCCAGCATCCTCCTCTGCCAGAGCAGGGCATCACAGAGTTCCTTCTCTGAGGCGCACTCCCCACCGTGGGTACAGGCGAGCTTACTTGCTAGAGTCCTGTGTTCTCCATGAGTCATGAACCCTCATTCTGTCTGTCCACCAGGGAGCTGATGATGGGGAAAGCAAGGATTTGTGTGTGAGGAGGTCAGCAGTGAATGGGCACACTCCAGCCCAGGGTCCCCGGAGTCCCCGGCTGATCCCGGACTGGAAAGGCACTCCCCTCACGGGACAGGCCTAGAAGAGGAGGCAAGATCAAAGGGAAGCGGGGTAAGGAGGTGGAGGGCCCAGCTCAGCTTTGGCTGTGGCCACCCTTCCGACTCTCTGGCTGAGGAACCACAACAGATGAGTGGGAAGGAGGGGATCGGTAGGCCTTGGCCTGCTTCTCTGGGTTGTGAGAATACTGGATCCTCTCTGTGGGAATGGTCAGGAATCCTTGGAAAAGAATGCTGCCCATTAGGAAAATAGATCAGTCGTTAAAATGTTTCAGTGAGGGAGACCGAAACCATGGGGAGAGTCCCAGTATTTCATACACAGGAGGGAATAGTGGCTTCTTCCTGGTCTTGGGAAGGGCTGAGCCAAAGCAGGAGGGTCATCAACACGTGGGAGCAGATCTAGAGCCTTGGAGGTGTTACCTTGTGTATACTCACTTCGGATTCATTCTCCAGTGGCTAGTGCAGCGATCAGGCCGTGTTAGTCAATGGAGGTGGCCAGTGAGGTGTCAGGAAATGTGGCAAGCAGCTACTCCACTTGGGGCTGGGGGAACACAGGGAGAAGGTTGCATTAATGACAATCTGGAAGGGAGGCCTTGCCGAGCTGGGTCACCTCACGGGGGTGCTGGAATTAGGTGGTGCTGCCTCACCAGCTGGTGCTGGTACTTTGGAGGGTCTCATGAGGAGATTCTAGACCAAAGTGTCTGCTTCACTGACGGCTTTGTGTCTGGCTGCTACATAACCTGGTATGTTATAGGGAGTCCAATGTTTCCCAGGTGAATGAGCGAATGAATGTATTCCCCAGTTCTCACGGTCCCCAGACTATGTGCGGTAGCTGACAGGCCAGGGTTGGGAACTCTAGTACTGACTTCCTTTCTGTGCCCCGTGGACTGGAGCGTAAAACAGCTGGAGTGAGGAGGCAACCTCCACCTCCAGCAATACAAGGAATCAGCAGATGCCCCTGATGCCCTGGCCGCAGCACGCCCTGGAGTGGGAGGAGCCTGCTAGTGAGGCTTCACTGGGCCCTCCATCCTTGTTGTTAACATTGACTTTCACTGGTCCCGCCCATTGATCAAATCCAAGTCCTTTGAGTGGGTATAAAGTTCTTCTGTAAATGGGCCACCTTGGGCTGTCTCCCTCTTCCCCACCACGGATCTCCAGTGAAGTCATCTGTCCCCAACAGGTCACATTGAAGTGCATCTCTGCGTTTACCCAGGCTCTTGAAAGACACTTTTGTTTGTTTTTGTTTTGTTTTCCTGTGTATAGAGCAGAGTGTAGCCTGCCACTCTGGGAACTAGCATACATGGCCTGTCCTAAGGGCCACACTGGAGGACCGCGTATGCAGGATTCATGGGGTGCCCAGGCCAGGCTCAACTGGGGGAAACACTGAGGTACATTCTTACATGTTGCTTTCCTTCTCTAAATAAAAAAAAGTATATTTTTTTATTTTTTTTATTTATTTTTTAAAATGTTTTTATTTATTTCTAGGAGAGACAGAGAGAGCGTAAACAGGGGAGGGTCAGCGAGAGAGGGAGTCACAGACTGAAACAAGCTCCAGGCTCTGAGCTGGCAGTCAGCACAGAGCCCGACGCGGGGCTCGAACCCACGAACCGCGAGATCATGACCTAAGCAAAAGTCGGATGCTTACCCGACTAAGCCACCCAGGCGCCCCAAAAGTATATTTTTTTAAATTGATACAGAATGTTCCTTATTTATGTTCAGTTCCTCAGAGTCTGAAATAGTGACCATGATCCTTGTCACCATAATTAGACATGGTCTTAACACCTTGAGTGCACTGGCCAAGAACCAGGACAACGTGCCCATTGTTTCCCATATTTTATCCATGGAAATTTGATAGAAGCTTAACCCTCTAGGCCTGTTCAGAATTAGTGTTTTTAGGTTGGTTCCTGGTGCTCCTCACACCCCATGTTCCCTCCTCCGGTACCCGTTTTCCATACTCCTCTGCTGTCCCTCTCAGTGACTGTGCACCCCCAGCCCCCAACCCCGTTGTGCTGCTTCTCTGCATGTCCTACTGCAGCAAAGCAGGCGCTGCCCCCGGATCCCCTGTGCGCTTCTGCCGGAGGATAAGGTTTCTGATGGAGAAAGTTCAGACCAAAGGCCAAGCGAAAATAAAGGAAACACCTTTATTTTCATCAGAAGCAGTAATGCGTACGAACCTGCAGCAACCATTGACTGTACCAGGTAAGAAAGCAGGATCCTGGTGGGGGTGAGACACGGGAGAAATCTTAGAGGAACCCAGAGGTCACACCTAATGAAGTCTGAGATGAAGTCACTTGGAGTAGTAGTATCTGGTGGCTTAAGCCATTCCTCAAGCTTTGCTCTTTTCTGGGTGACTGGGATACACAGCAATGATCTACTCTGAGGTGGAAGTTCCTGAAAGCAGGCCATTATTGGTTTAGGAAACATCTAGGAGCTTAACTTCTAGATGTGCTTCCCATGAGGAGAGAAAACATCTTCTGTGACCTTCCCCAGGAACCCTTCCCAGGCCCCCACCCTGAACCCTTGTTCAGAACAAGGTTAACCTACTTTCCTGTCAGGACTTTGTTTTGTTTTTTTTTAATTTTTTTTAATGTTTTTTATTTATTTCTAGGAGAGAGAGAGAGAGACAGCGTGAGCAGGGGAGGGTCAGAGAGAGAGGGAGTCACAGACCGAAAGAGGCTCCAGGCTCTGAGCTGGCAGTCAGCACAGAGCCCGACGCGGGGCTCGAACCCACAACCGCGAGATCATGACCTAAGCGAAAGTCGGAAGCTTAACCGACTAAGCCACCCAGGCGCCCCTCCTGTCAGGACTTTGAACCCCACAGGCTTCTTCATTGATAGCAGACGGAGGTCCACGGTGACACACGGCTGTGGGTCACAGGCAGACCTATAAAGAAAGCTCAGGATGGGGCGCCTGGGTGGCTTAGTCGGTTAAGCGTCCGACTTTCACTTAGGTCGTGATCTCACGGTTCGTGGGTTCAAGCCCCGCGTCGGGCTCTGTGCTGACTGCCAGCTCAGAGCCTGGAGCCTGTTTCAAGGTCTGTCACTCCCTCTCTCTCTGACCCTCCCCTGCTCACACTGTCTCTCTCTCTCTCTCTCCTAGAAATAAATAAAACATTAAAAAAATAATAATAATTAAAAAAAAAAAAAGAAAGCTCAGGATTCTTTTGCTCGTTGCTCTTCCTGCCCGTGTTGTTGAGACCGGCTGGTGAGTAAGTCTCCTGCTGCGCCAGGACCTGGCTAGCAGAAGCCTCCACGAGCAGACAGAAGCTTCAGGCTACACGTCAAACTACGGAATTGATCTGTTGGCTCTCCTACACCCCCGCTCCACGTGTCCCTTCTTGGCAACGTGAGGTGTCTTCCTTGTGTGCCCCCTGATGGCATATCAGGGCAGGGTGCTTAGTGAAGCTTCCCTCACACAGAGCAACTGTAATACTTCTCCCCAGTGTGTGTTTTCTGGTGGGCACTGACGGAGCTCCTGTTGAAGCTTTTCCCACACTGTGCACGCAGGTATGGGCTCTGCCCCCTGTGGGCTCGCCGGTGAGCGCTGACCTGGGAGCTGTTGTTGAATCTCTTCCCACAGATGGTGCACTGGTAAGGCTTCTCCCCGGTGTGGGTCCTCTGGTGGACAATGAGGCTGGAGCTCTGGTTGAAGCTTTTCCCACATTGCCCACAGGGGTAGGGTCTCTCCCCCGTGTGGGTCCTTAGGTGGGCAGTGAGGTTGGAGCACTCACTAAAGCCTTTCCTACACTCGCTGCACTTGTGAGGCTTTTCTCCCGTGTGGATTCTCTGATGCCGCACAAGGTAAGAACCTCGGCTAAAGCTTTTCCCACATTCCAGACACTAAGAAGCTTTGTCCAGCTCCTACACCGGCTGGTAACAACAGAAAGTTCCTTGAGAGCAGGTTCCCCCGCTCTGGAGATGTGCACAGGCCTCCTCTCCAGCCTGGAGTATCTGCTGCCTCTCCCTCTCCTGGGCTGGGGCTGTCCCCTCATGCTCCCCTGCAGACCGTCTACATGGCCCTCTCAGCATAGGCTCACCCTTCCCTTCTCTCTCTGGTTCAGGGTTCCAAAAAAAGTCACCAGACTTTCTCCATAGGGCCTCCTTCACCTCGGCCTGCTCTGAATGCTCCCATTTTTGATTCTCTTTTTTGGTTCCATTCTTGATCTCAAGACCTGAGAAAACAGAAACATGCTGGACTGTGGAGAAAGAACAGAGGAATGTGGAAGGTTATAATTAAAGCACCATCAAGAATGGAGGTCTTCCCAGGATTCAGTCTTCTACTAATAATAGCCTCATTTCATTTTTTTTTTTTTAAACGTTTTTATTTATTTCTAGGAGAGAGACAGACAGCGTGAGCCGGGGAGGGTCAGAGAGAGAGGGAGTCACAGACTGAAACAGGCTCCAGGCTCCGAGCTGGCAGTCAGCACAGAGCCCGACGCGGGGCTCGAACCCATGAACCGCGAGATCACGACCTAAGCGAAAGTCGGACGCGTAACCGACTAAGCCACCCAGGCGCCCCAACCTCATTTCATTTTCCAGTTGTAATATTTTCAAGCTCCAAACCCTGTGGTCACAGGTAAATACCCCTCAACTCCACCTGCTTTTCTCTTGTTCTGTCCCTTTTTGGATGTTTGGACACAGTGACAAAACCGAGGCAGGGAGTCCAGCTCTGTGCCATCTGCCAGTCTGCCTGCAGGTTTGATCTCAGTTCTTGACAGCCTACCTGAAGGCCCTCCCGAGTTTGGCCCAAGTGAGAAGAAAGCGTGTTGCGAGCACCGGGCCAGCATGTGACTTACCAGGAAAGGGGGATCATGCGGCAGGAGGAGGGAAGAGGAGAGTCTGCCTGGAGGCCTGACTGGCCATCTGAGGAGGCTGACGAAAGGAGCTGCCCAGGAAAAATGACAGACCCCCTGGGAAAGAGGCTGCGGATGCATATTTGTCCTCTGAAGGGCAAGGGAAAAAGCCTGAATGCAGAGAGAGCCAGACTCCCTGGCCCGTGGAAGGCCATCATGGTGGTAATCACACCAGCAGCAGAGGCAGCCCCTCTTGATTGCTAGGCCACGGACCTCGAGGTGGACCTGCCTGTCCTTTGGGCATCAGAGCCAGAAAAGAATGCAGAGAAGGCCAGAGAATGGACCTCATGATCTCCCTAACTTCTCTGGAAGTGAAGGGGCTTGGGGGTAAGAGTGAGTGAAATGGGAACCTCAAGAGACAGAAGGGGTCAAAGCACAGCTCACCTGGGCCCCAGCTGTCCCACGCACAGCGCCTGTCTCCTGGTCTCGAAGACCCCTCTCTTGGGGCAGGTTCCTGGGAGGCTGTGCCGTCATCCAGGCTGGCGAGAGAACAGCCTCTGTTGGAGGGCGGCTGCCACAGAGCAGCCAGAGCAGGGCTGTGTGTGGGGCTCCCGGCCCAGCAGCAGCAGCACTGGGCACCTGTCACAAATGCACATTCCTGGGCCCCGCCCCCACTGCATCGGACACTCCGGGGCTGTGAGTGGATGGACACAGCCCCCCGGGTGAGTCCAAACACGCTAAGAGTTTGAGGACCACTGTCATCGCCAGTGGCTTCTGTGTGTCAAGAAGCTCCTTTCAGCAGACACTTTGCATGACAGCTTTTATCAGAAAGGCTTTCATTCTAAAGCAGTATGTGCTCGTTACAGAAAAAAAAAGCTTAATGGAGGAGAGATGCTCTGAGCCCAGCCAGTTACCCTAGTACGTCCTAAAAATGTCTCAGCATCTCATGCCTTTTATTTTTGTCAGACCAACATAATATATTCTTTCCCAGAAATCTACCTTCATGAATTCTAAGGAAATGTTTCATTTTGTTGACTTCGGAGGACATGCAGAAGTCTGTGACCCTGAGGAAGTTACCCAAATAGGGATCAGAGCAGCCCGAAGATAGGGTGAGCAGGGGGAGCAGAACCTGGTACAGGGTGAGTTTTTACCCCCTTCGTACTCAGACCCCCACAGCCTTGGGAACCACAAACTGGAGAGCAGTCACGTTCCAAAGGATTAAAAAGAAAGAAATGGTAAGATTTATACTAACGTTGATTATGCACAGGCCTGTCTTAGTCTTCTGTTAGATCAATAAAAGCTAGCTCATGTTAACCGTGTGAAGATGGAATGTTTCCCTCACTCTAGGATTTGTGTTCAATAAAGTGGTGGCTTTTTAAAAAGTACTGGGCAGGGGCGCCCGGGTGGCTTAGTCGGTTAAGCGTCCGACTTTCGCTTTGGTCATGATCTCGCAGTTCGTGGGTTCGAGCCCCGCATCGGGCTCTGTGCTGACTGCCAGCTCAGAGCCTGGAGCCTGTTTCATAGTCTGTGACTCTCTCTCTGACCCTCCCCCTGCTCATGCTGTCTCTCTCTCTCTCCTAGAAATAAATAAAACATTTAAATAAATAAATAAATAAATAAATAAATAAATAAATAAATAGTACTGGGCAGGGGAGCCTGGCTTGCTCAGTTGAAGAGCATGTGACTCTTTGAGGTTGTGAGTTCAAAACCTATGCTGGGTGCATAGATTACTTAAATAAACAAAAATTATCAAAATATAATCATGGAGTACCCTATAATAGAAGTTTTCAGTTAAGCATAAAAGGCAGCAGTGGCCGTGGACAGCTCTTATGCAGCCACAGTGGTTCACTGTAAGACACACACAAAGGCAGCCTTGGTCTGCGCATGTAATGGAGTATTAGTCAGGAAAGAAAAGAAACTAAGTAGTGGTACAGGCTTAAACCTGCTAAATGAGAGAGGGCATGCATGGAAGGTCATGTGTTGTAGGAGACCCTTTTGATGAAATCTCCAGGATAGGCAAATCCAGAGGGAGAATGAGGAGTAACTTCCTACCGGACAGTTCCTTTTGGGGGCTGAAAGTTGTTCTGCAACTGGAGAGAGCTGGTGATTGTACAGTACTGTAAATATCCCCCGGAGAGGCGGTGCCACTTTGTCTGCCCCACAGTCATTCTCCATCACATCAGCCTGCTCGTTCCTGGATCTTTCTTCCTTTGCTTGTGGTCTTTGCTCCATGGATGTGGCTGCAGTAGGCCAGGGACCCCACCTGTCCCGTTCCCTGTAAAGTCCCCATATCTGCTGTCTGGCAGGCACCTCAAAGCCACCTGTGTCTTTCAGAGCCACCTTCCTTCATGGAGTCCGAAGTGTATGACTTGTCCTTCAAGTGAGGGAGGAGTGTGCGTCCTGGCGAGTGCCGTCAGCTTGCACTGCTCCCTCTCCCCTCCGCTCGCTCTGCCCTTCACGCCCAGACGGGTTTCACATGGCTGTTTTGTCCCTGACGTTCCTGTACCGTGTGCGTTCCTGTGAAGATCCTGGCTCTGAAATGGTGGGGGCCACGGGAGAGAGAGACTGTCACCACAGGGAGAGGCCAAGGGGACCTGGGTCAGGATGACTTCTCGCAGGTAGGGGTCCCCGCCAGTCGCCTGCCCCGGCTCTGACTCCATACACGTGCTAGTGCTCGCCCTTCTCCGCGCCGTCCCACGTGTTACTCATTGTCCCGACACCACGGGTCCTTCATGAGCTTCCTCAGCTTCGTCCCTGCTGCGTCCCCACCACACGGCTCTGCCCTCTGCCCATTATGTCAACGCCACTCAATCCTCGGTCCTGTGACATGCTAAGCCTCCTCCCCATTCCCCCTCCCTCAGCCTGGGGACCCGGCTGCCTCCTCACCAGGGACACCAGTACCTCCCGTTCCAGCCGTGCCTTGTCCGCACCCAGCCAGCTGCTTCCTGTGGCGCACAGAGGGGCGCAGGCCACAAGCGTTCCTCTGACCCACACGCTTCCTTCACTCTGTGGCTCTCCCAGACTTCTGACTGGGGTCTCACTTGCCTTCTTCCCACAAATCCCCCCCAACGAAAGCCACGTTCCTGTTCTCCTGTGCCTTTCACAGCTCCTTCTCCCGGAATGTACAAGATCGTTACACTGACCAGATCTCAGACCGAGGCCTACCTGGACAAGTGCACACGGTGTGAAACTCATCACTATGCCATACTGACCCGCTAACCCCGGCGGCAGCAGCTCTGATACAACTTTGTTGAGTGTATAACCATAGCACCTGCACTCAAGGAACCTTTCTTTTTTTTTGTATTATTATTATTTTTTACAAATAGTTTATTGTCAAGTTGGTTTCCATATAACACCCAGTGCTCATAAAAATATGGAACACTTCATGAATTTGTGTGTCATCCTTGTACAGGGGCCATGCTTATCTCTGTATCGTTCCTGTTTTAGTATATATGCTGGCGAAGCAGGCACGGAACCTTTCAGCAAGAGAGATTGGATTTTACTCACCAACTCTAAGTCTCCTGATCCCCTGAGTGAGGGACAGTTGTCCTTTCCCTGGCCTTGTTTTGGAGAACTAACCTGAGCTTATATGTTTGTGTTAGGGATGCTAGAATCCACTGACCATATCAGTGTGTGTTATTTCAGCAAATGAAAGTCTCCCCATAGACGAAGGGCATGGGACCAAGCCAAGATAGCTAAGAGTTTGTGGTGGGTGGCAGAAGGCCACTGTGCACTTCTCAGCGCCTCTCCAGTAACAGATTACTGTGCACCTCACCCCACTTCGTAAATAATTCACCAGGTTCTGATTTGCCTTTTCTCACCTGTTGCCCAGAGGCACTCTGTACATTCTCAACTAGAGCCACAGCTTCCTCACTGTGTTCGGGACACTGCTCACTCATGCACAGTTGGATCGCATGAGATTTTGAAGCACTAAGGGAATCATTAAGGAAAACGAGTTGGTAGGGTGGGTAGCCAGAACAGGCAATGGATAGGCAACTTTTTAAAAGGCAGCCATAACTAAGGGATTTATTCATTGATAACTAGTATAAATGGAGAAAGAAAAAAATGAATTTATTAGGTAATAGCTGCATTATTTTTTTTCTTAATATTTTTATTTATTTCTAGGAGAGAGAGAGAGACAGCGTGAGCAGGGGAGGGTCAGAGAGAGAGGGAGTCACAGACTGAAACAGGCTCCAGGCTCTGAGCTGGCAGTCAGCACAGAGCCCGACGCGGGGCTCGAACCCACGAACCGCGAGATCATGACCTAAACAAAAGTCGCACGCTTAACCGACTAAGCCATCCAGGCGCCCCAATAATAGCTGCATTATTAACTCCAGCTGGTCACCCAGCAAAAGCGTTTGTCCCCACTACAGTACCTCTGTGGTATCTCAGAATACAGTGTATGTATTTGCTGTCATTGCTACTCAGCTCTACATTCATTATTTTTCAAGCAGTGCCCATGCAGGGGCGTGTGATTGCAAAAGGAAAGTTTCAGGGGTTTGGTGAGGTGCATAGCAAGATTGAGCAACTCTGGCACTAGACTTCAAACTATGAAAATTGAGGGGTGACGGCTCAGCCGGTTAAGGATCCAACTTCTGTTCAGGTCATGATCTCGCAGTTCATGGATTCGAGCCCCGGGTCAGGCTCTGTGCTGATAGCTCAGAGCCTGGAGCCTGTTTCAGATTCTGTGTCTCCTTCTTTCCCCGACCCTTCACTGCTCACGTGGTCTCCTCTCTCTCTCAGAAATAAATAAAAACATTAAAGAAAAAAAAACTTCGAAAATCGTTACTGGCCCTCATTGACTATTCACCAGTTTGTGCCTTCTTTCTTCTAGCTTCACAGGGTCTCATTTCCCACTTGTCTCCCATTTTCCCCAACCAACTCAGTACCCATGGTATGAATCAGGTCAGCCAGTACCATGCAGTGTGTTCTGAATAATAGTAATTCAGGATAGCTGCACTTTTGTTCCGTGGAGAAAAGCTTTAATTATAAAGAAAAGGGAATATACGGAATTAAACGATTAGAGTAACATAAAGAGGGGGAGAGTGTAGAGAACAGAGAAGGTTCATACACCAAATCGGGTGCTCACAACATCCAACCTTCTGGCTGGATGAGGTCACAGCCTGGTTGAGGTCCTGACTGACCGTACTGGGCACAGCTTCCTACCCTCAGCTGAGGCGTCTAGCTAACTGTTCCCATGCGAGCAATACATGCCGCACCCGTGTGTGATCTCTGGGGAGTCATGAAGTCTGCCTAAGCCCAGTCCCTAGCCGACTGGGTTTTTTCTGCTTCTCTTATCCTGTTTCACAATCTTAGGAGCCTGGACATCTGCATATTTTTCTTCTCTCCCTGATCCATTCAAGGGACCCTTCATGGTCTGGCTCAAGGAGGTGAGTCAAGTTATCTCTGTTGACATGAGGAACAGAAAAGCTAATTCTGATCCTGAGACCAGATAACAAAGCACAACCCAGTTAAGGCCCAATGATTCTGTATGTGCACAATCTACCCAATCTATCTGGGTAGAAATGCATGACAAGTCACACAAGTTCTATAGAACACATAGGAGTGCCACCAGCAGATGCTGCCAATTACATGCTCAGCCTTGGGCCTGATGGGGAGGATCTCAATACTAAGAGCAGTGTAGTCCACTAGGCCAGGAAGGCTGGGAAGAATAATGTTTTTAGGAAACCTAAGTCCTAACCGGACTCATCCAAGGACGTGAACCTGCTCTGAAACATATTCCAGTGGCTTAGGCAGATGCTTTCTCTTACCACCCGTGTTACATCCTTTTCTTTCACACAAAAAGGATCAGAGAGCTATTCACGGTTCCAGCTAAAAGCAACACGAACATAATAGCCTGGAACTGAGCTCCCATTTTCGTTCCCACCTTAATCTTCCTTCCAGATGAACTGCCCTGGAAAGAAGCTCCCTCAGAAGGCCGCCGGGGATGCTCCAGGAGTCACTTGATTAATGCAATCTCACCACTCCCACGCAAAGCACTCCGTGACAGGTCCACAAGAACTTTGCTAACCCAAGTCTCCTCCAAACGTAGCCTGGTCACACTCAGTGAGAAAGTACTGCCGATCTTCTCACACCCCAATCTTTCCCCAGCTCTCAAGGCTTTGCTGTCACCTTTCCCTCTGCGCGGATGTGGCCCCACTCCCTGGGCGGGGCAGATCCCTCAAGGTCTTTTACCATTTCCCCAACCACAGGTCAGCTTTCACCTCCTTGGAATCCCGCAGCTCTCAGCTCAGGGCTCCCCTCGCCCAGCGCGTGTAACTAGCGATGGTCGCGAAAGCGCCTCAGTCCTTTGGCCAGACTCCCTGCATCAAAGACCATGTCCTGCGGACTCTACTACCACTGGCTGCACGGAGCGGGCCTAGTAAGTAACCCGTTGCCTGGTGAAGGCTGACACTAGAGGAACGCCGACGGTGAGCAGACGGGGACCCCTCGGAACGCTGCGATCCTGAAAAGTGGGATTCACGACCTACGAACTCCGTGGAACGAATGCCCATCTGACCCAGGCAACCAGAGGCAAAGGGGGTGCCCATCCCTCAGGGAACATGCCCTGGCGGACAGGGCAGGAGCCAGGACCGCAGCGGCCCTAAATCCGAGCCTAGGGGCTCTCGCCCGTCACCTGTGGGGCCCAGGCCGAGCCGCGCCTCCATGTCCCTGTCAAGGACAACTACAAACGGATCTCGTTTCACAGGCTGAAACCTACCTCACGAGGAAAACGTAATCGTCGTGGGGGACGCGCGGCCCAGAAAAGGGACGAGCCCTCTGGGGGCCGCCGATCGTGACCGGGACGGACGCCCCGGGAAGCCCGAGGGCCCCGCGCGCGCAGGGGTGGCCACCCTCGCCCGACGGGACCGCGGGGCACCGGGCGACGCCGGGTGCGCAGCGCCTCCCGGAGCGGGGACGCGAGGCGGCGATAGCCGCTCGCCGAGCCGTGCGAAGGCCCCTCTAGGCCGCGGCGGGCCGGGACACTCGGTAGCATTAACTCTTCCCCGCCACCAGGACTGTACCGGGCGGACGGCCGCTTCCTTGCGCGAGGACGGAGGCTGCGGCGCGGCTGCTCGGAGCCCCGCCCCCGGAAGCGCGTCACGCCGCTTCCGGCCGGAGCGCGGTGTCGGATGGGCCCCAGGCGGCGACAGGGGGCCTGAGGGCCTGTGCTGAGTCCCGGCCTGTGCCTCGCGGGGGCCCGCCTCTGAGCGGCGCGGGGCGCAGGGCGGGGACCTGCAGGTGAGCCCGTGGCAGGGGCAGCGTCTGGACCGGAGCTCCCGAGGGACACGGGCCGCTGCGCGCCGGGCGGGGGCGAGACAGCCATTGTCTGAGGGCGGCGGGAGCCTGACGGCGGGCCCGTCTCGGGGAGTTCCGCCGTCCGGCTCTAAAGGCCACCTCACCTATGCGAAGTCGGCGCCGGCGACCAACGCGGTCCCGGCGGTCGCGGGCTCTCCAGCCCGGCGTCTAGAAGCGGGGCGGGCGCACAGCCGGCTTTCCCGCCTTGCTGGCCGGTGTTACCGGGCGCCGGGGACCCGGGCGGTGCAGCTTCGGAGACGGCGACTTCGGGTGCCGAGCTTGGAAGCGTCCCCGTGCCTGCCGAGCACGCTGGGCATCCGGGAGCCGGCCACTGGGGAGTACCGTGGCATCCGGGGCGGGTTTGGGTGCCGTTCCCGGGGCATCGCTCCGGGAAAGCAGGCTCCCGAGACTCTCCTCAGCCTGGCCAGGAAGCCCAAATGACCGTGGCAGAAAGGGCAGGTGGGCCGAAGGGTCACCCTCATCACCACCAGCTCCCCTCCTCTCCTCTTTTGCTACTAGGTCTCTAGATAAATATCTGTAAGCAAAGGTCAGCTGTTATTATTGTTCTGGGCCAAGTAGGGAGAGCTTTAAAAATCCAGGAATGAATCGAGTGCCCGGTGCCCTTTTACAGTTCTTGCCAAAGGAGAGTGTGGAGCATCTGGTTACTTAATTGCGCGATGCTAAGGCTACGTCTCCCCTAATGACTTTTCTTCTCTGGTGTCACTTCTCTGTCCCAGGCGTGCTGCCAGTAGTCATAAGGTGGAATTGAGAGCCTGGAATGTCCCACGCACTGTGGGCTTTCGTCTTCACCCGAGGATGAAGGGTCAGAGAGGTTGAGGTTGTACCCCCTTACTGTAGGCAGAAGATTGGGATGACAGGTTAAGATTGAAGAGGAACTCAGAGCGTTCTCCTGATGGTCCCTTGGCATGGGGAAGGTGGAGTCGGAAGCACAGCAATGAACTCTTTGGATCAGCTGCTTGCAGCCAGAGGGTGTAAATGTTCTCAGTGTCCAACCTCTCCTGAAAATTGTTACCATTTTTAGGAAGGCCAAGTCCTCGGTGGGTCTTTGTCTCTCACGGAGCTGTGCCTTATTTCAGTTGAATAATGCAAGAAGAGAGAAAAGTTCTAGCAGTAGGTTTTTACTTTTTTTAATGTTTATTTTTGAGAGAGAGAGACATACACAGAGCATGAGCAGGGGAGGGGCTGAGAGAGAGGGAGACCCAGAATCTGAAGCAGGTTCCAGGCTCTGAGCTGTCAGCACAACCCACTAACTGCAAGATCGTGACCCGAGGGGAAGTTGGATGTTCAACCAAGTGAGTCACGCAGCTGCCCCATAGTGGTTAATTTTTTTTAATGGTTTAAAGGGGAAGTAAGGCAGGATTTTTCTGTTCATTTTTCTCTCATTATGAACAAGATAGTAGAGTTCATGTGACTTACTGACGTGCAAAATTTTTCTGCTCTCAGTGCTTTTGGACAAAGATCATTTTAATGATTTTTATCCACCCCCCCCCACCCCCACCCCCGCCTCAGTTACCAAAGATGGTGGAATTGAGATGAAAACTAGAAAGATATGAGACAGGAGACCCCTGAGGGCAGGGATCTACCTCAAGGAGAAAGCTTATGCAGACACCATGAAAACACAGAGCCTCTGTAACCCTGTGGTTCCCCTGAACTGTGCTGCCTGCAGAAGGGTGGGAGGAACTGTGTTTGAGAGCCAGCAGTTGCCACACCTTTTTTCTGTTCCCATAATTTTCTCAGATTTCACAGTCAATACCCTGTGGAAAATTCGTGGCCCAATATCTCTTTATCTCTCTCTGCCAGTTTTCTTAGTGTCTCATACTTCCCAACATCTGTACTCAGTTATTTCTTCTTTGTACCATCCGCCCCTCTCATGAGAAGTACGTTCTCTGGTAACGAATGGAGATTATTTCTTTCTAGCTTGCAGTCCAAGAGCTTGAAAAAGAGGCAGTGAGAGCTCTTCTGACAAACTGTAGATTTCCTGGGCTTCAAGATGAGGGCAGCAGACTTACAATCCATGGGCATGTCCCACAATGAATTTTGGGATACACAGCATGAACTTCAGGAACACCTGAGCTGGAATTCTGATAAAGAAACTGATCCTGTATGTGAGACGGGTAAGGCAGGATGTGCTAATTACTAATTCCTAGGAAATGTGATATGAACTTGTGCAGTCAGGATGTTGTGAGCGTTTCCTGTAACTCAGCACTGTAGATCTATAAGTAGATGCTTCAGCAATGACAAGTCCCACTTCCCTCCAGGTATTACCAGTGGTGGGTGAAGTTGGGCATTGGCCCAAGGTGCAGAAATGTCCACACCGCTGTACTCTGGTAATAACTCCATGAACTTTTAAAAAATACAGAAGGAATTGAGATCAGAAATGAGTTATCAGTGGCCCGAATATAAACACAATTGTGTGCCGGAAAAAAATAATAAAAAAATGATTTATTGGGTGCAGGATTCCCTGAGTACTTCATTTTCAAATATGTTTTTTTAACTTTTGCCTAATTGAAAACCATTTACTTCATGAGAGGAAACTAAAAAGGGTTTGTCTTTCATTAACTCCCTTATGAAAACCAGGGAGCCTGTTTAGTTGTCAGTAGATACTAGGCTCTTGTTTGCAATGAGAAAGTCAGTTTAACACACCACACACCCTTACCAAGGTGTCCTGTCTCTGATGAAAGAATTCATATCTTTTGTATTTTAGAAATGCGATCAGGCTGTTCACAGAAGTGAGAGAAATTTTCTCTGCCTTCTTTCCACCCACAGCTGTGCCGGTTCACCAGATCCTAGTGTTTCCTGTGCAGACAAACACCAAAGTGGCACCTAAGCTCGTCTTGCCTGACTCCCAGGTGAGCTGTGCAGCCCAGCCTTTGAGGGCTGCCTTTACCTGCTGCCCATGACCCACACTGTCCAGCTCACAGGTGTGTTAGCCTCAGTGTTCTCCCTGGGGAACTGGGCACCTATTAGATTGTTGATGATTCCTTACTTTTTTTTCCTTTTTGCTTTCTTGCTTTAAAACAAACATGTGCTGTTAATTCTTTGAGTGCCCAGATTCTACCATGGACTGCTTTTATAGTGGCAAATACTGAGGTGATGCCCATTCTCTTCTTTAGATCTCATTGACATTTGAAGAAGTGGCCATGTATTTTTCCCAGGAAGAATGGGCGTTCCTGGACCCCACTCAGAAGGCCCTCTACAATGATGTAATGCGGGAAAACTATGAGACTGTCATCTCTCTAGGTAAAGAATCTCCCTTTCCCATTGGGTAAAAGGTGAATGATCTATCATGTTCTCTGCTTACTGGGAATGTCCTCCTGTGAGAGGCTGTGTTCTAGTAACTGGTTGTTTCTAAGCTAGATAATGTGGATAAGGGAGGGATATATCCAAATCACTGAGGAGCTTATTTCAAGTATATATGCTCATTCCTTATGCTAAAATTATTGATCCCTTTGTCCTTTCCATATCTGCTCTTCTTCTCCATTTCCCATTCCCGTACAAGGTACAATCATTCACGCAATATGACAGACCTGAAAAATGCGGTCATCCTTTACTGTGGTTTTGTCATCACACCTCACTACTGACGCAGCACTGTCCTTTTGGCTCCACCGTCAGAATGTAGCCTGAGTGCACCCATGTTTCATCCTTTTATGACTTCAAAGTCCTAATCAGATCATGAAATTTCTCTGCTGTAAACTTTAAGATGTCTTTGCAAGCATTCAGAATATAACCCAAATTCCTTATTGAGGTGCCCAGGAGCCTACAGGATGTGGCTGTCATTCACCTCCCTGCCTCATCCTTCCAGTGGTGTCCTGTTTAGTTATCTTTATCCATACCGATTTTGCCGTTGCTTGATTTCACCAAGCTAATCACTGCCTTTCCATTTCTTCTCCTGGCACACTGAACTCTGAGTTCTACATTTTTAAAGACCTAATTTTTGCCCAACCCCGAACGTATTATATCATATTTAAAAAGTAAGATTTGGGGCACCTGGGTAGCTCAGTCGGTTGCGCATCTGACTTTGGCTCAGGTCATGATCTCACGGTTCATGGGTTCGAGCCCCATATCAGGCTCTGCGCTGACAGCCCAGAGCCTGGAGCCTGCTTCAGATTTTGTGTCTTTCTCTGCCCCTCCCCTGATCATGCTCTCTGTCTGTCTCTCAAAAATAAATAAACATTTAAAAAATTTTAAAATAAATTGATTAACAAGTGAGATTTCCTGTTACTGACTTCATGAATACTGAAGACAGCCTATTGGGGAACCAGTCTCAGGGAGTAGCATATGCTTGATTCTTGTTTACTATGAGAAGGTCACTACTAGGGATCACTTAACTTTTGTAAACATGTCCCATCTGTACTAAAAGCAACAGAATCTTTTGTATTAAAGAACCTTTTTTAAAAGTTTATTTCTTTAAGAGAGACAGAGACACCATGGGTAGGGGAGGGGCAGGGAGAGAGAGAGAGAGAGAGAGAATATCCCAAGCAGGCTCTGCTCCATCAGTGCAGAGCCCAACGCGGGGCTTAAACTCACTTAACTGTGAGATCATGACCTGAACTGAAACTGAGAGTTGGAGGCTTAACCGACTGAGCCACCCAGGTGCCCCAGAATCTTTTGTATTTCAGAAATGAGGTAAGGATGTTTGTGAGAGTGAGAAATTTTGTCTACCTTTTTTTCTACCCATAGCTATGCCTCTTCACCAGATTCTAGCCTTTTCTGAGAAGACAAACACCAAAGACTGGACAGTGGCACCTGAGCTCGTCTTGCCTGAGTCCCAGGTGAGCTGTGCAGCCTAGCCACTGAGGGCTGCCTTTCCCTTCTGCCCATGACCCACACTGCCCTGCATGTGCTCACAGGCATGTTAGTCATGATGTTCTCCTTGGGGACCTGGGCACTCCCTAGGCTTTTGATGGTCCCTTGCCTTTTTCCTTTCTGCCTTATCAGTATACCCACTCCCCCCCAACAAAAAAAGTGCTATTAATTCCTTGAGTGCCCAGGGTCTACCATGAGCCAGATGGTAGGGTTACTTCTCTAGTGGCAAGTACTGAGCTGATGCCCATTCTCTTCTTTAGAACTTGTTGACATTTGAAGAAGTGGCCATGTATTTTTCCCAGGAAGAATGGGAGTTACTGGATCCTACTCAGGAGGCCCTCTACAATGACGTAATGCAGGAAAACTATGAAACTGTCATCTCTCTAGGTAAAGAATCTCCCTTTCCCATTGGGTAGCAGTTGGAGTAGTCTGTCATGTTCTCTGTTTACTGGAAATGTACTCCTGTGAGAGGCTGTGTTCTAGTAACTGGTTGTTTCTAAGCTAGATAATATGTGGACAAGGGAAAGATATATCCAGATCACCTGGGGAGCTGTTTCCAAGTGCAAATTCCTTATCTTATGTAGATTTCTTCATTTATTTTTCCTCCTTCTCCATATGTGTTCTCATATTTTTCTCAGTAAAGAGCATTCACCCAGATCCTAGGAGGAAAGAACATAGTCATTTTTTATAGTGATCTTACCATTATACCCTAATGTTAGGGTATAACTTAAAGTTATCAGTGTCCTTTTGACTCCACAGTGTAGCCTGAGTACCACCATGTCTCATCCCCTGTGCTCTTAGCATCCTGGCTTAAGCCAGCAGCATGTCTAACCACACTGACCTCAATACTTCCTGACTGATGCCCCAGCTACCACTCTTCCCCTCCCTGCCCCTCCTCCTGTTTTCCATGCAGCAGCCAGAGTCTTAACAACTGATCATATCACGACATTTCCCATTTCAACACCTTATGATTTCTCATTATGTTCAGAATAAAATCCAGATCTTACTGAAGGGCTTATTAGGATCCTGTAGGAACTGACCCTACCCATGTCCCTGCCCTCATCTCCTGCCACTTGTGGTTGTTCTCAGTCCTCTTGATCGTTACTGATCTTTCTGTTTCTTGGACTTGTCACACACATTTCTACCTTCCCCTTTCCTCTGCCTGGCACATTTTCTGCCACATATTAAATCTCTTTTACATTTCTGCTCCAATATCACTTTTTCTTTTTTTTTTTTTTTTTATATATTTTTATTTATTTCTAGGAGAGAGAGAGAGACAGCGTGAGCAGGGGAGGGTCAGAGAGAGAGGGAGATACAGACTCTGAAACTGGCTCCAGGCTCTGAGCTGACAGTCAGCACAGAGCCCGACGCGGGGCTCGAACCCATGAACCGCGAGATCATGACCTAAGCAAAAGTCGGACGCTTAACCGACTAAGCCACCCAGGCGCCCCTCCAATATCACTTTTTCAAAGAGGCTCTCTCTATGGCTTCATCTAAAATAGGTTCAGAAAAGCAGAATCTTAAATGCTGAGACTTATCCTGTTTTAGTTTTCTTTAAAACTTTTATCACGTGCTGACAAATTTATTGCTGTTTAATTGTCTTGTTCTCCCACTCAGAAGTAAGCTCCATGAGGTCAAGGTCCTTTGACTTACTCACCATTATATCATTAGCCCAAGGCAAGTGCCTGGCACATTATAGCCAGTCAGTACACGTTGACTGAATAACTGAGTGATGAATGCTTCCCAGTTTAGCGGTGTATAATTAGAAAAGTTTCACTAAGGGATTCTGGTCTGTTTCTTCCACCTGGACAAGAACCAGTGAACTATAAGAGTAGGGAAAATCTTCCCTATTCTGGTGTGCGTTGCTCAAGAACTAAGTAAACAGTATTACCATGACAGGAATCCCTGGTGCATGTGATATGCATCCCACTGACCTTCACCTTGCTCTGCCAGACTTGGGTCAATCCTAAGGAATTAATAGGACTAATCTGTATTCCCTCCAGTGTCTCGGGTTTGGTTCTATCTTATTTAATACAGGGTAATCTTGGTGGCAGAAGAGGGGCATTGTGGATGGATTCCATGCCCTTTCGCCTTTCTGTGGATCCCACTTAGATATATTTCTCAGTGTTCACTTCGTGTATCCACCCATAGATAGAGAATCATGTTAACCTGATACTGGATATGAGAGTCTATCCATTGACCATTTGGTTAAAGCACTGTACACTGCCCTTTACTCTTCCAGAAGTAGTATGGAGTTGGTGGACTATTGTCAAGTTTGCCAGTCCTTGATCTCATTTTTTCCATTTCACAGCTTTATTTGTGCTCCCCAAACCTAGAGTGATCTCCTATCTAGAGCATCGGGAAGAGCCATGGGTTCAAGGGTCCACTGAGTTCAAGGACAGTCCTGGAGAACTGTGTACAGGTAAATATACCATGCGAAGAGAATAAATGCCTTGATTGCAACCTTTGCAGGGCTTAACATTTAAAATTGTTTAAAAGTCTGTTTATCTGCATTTTGTAAGTCAATAATCATTGGATTTTTCTCTCTGTTCCTATAGTTATTTTGCTCTGCCATACAGTGGGCTGACTGTTTTGTTTATTCTGACAGGAATAAAGCACAAAAGTGACACTGAAAACCATCACCCTATATGTCTTTCTGATTTAGAACTGCAATCATCAGGAGACACAGTATCAAAAAAAGTGCAAGTGAAAGTTCCGCAGAAAACAACAGGCAAAGAAAACCATGGTGATACACGCAGGATGGGGAAGTGGCACCAAGAGTTTCCAGTGAATCAAACAAAAGAACTTTCAATCTGGGAAGAAGAGCTGGAGAGACTGATGGATCTTCACAAGAAAGCCCGTGCAGTAGAGAAGCCTTTTACATGCCAGGAGTGTAGGAAAAACTTCAGACTTACTTCTGATCTTACTAAACACAAAAAAATTCACACTGAAGTGAAGCCGTATAAATGTCAGCACTGTGGAAAGAGCTTTAGAGGGAAATCAGATCTTAATAAGCACGTAACAATACACCAAGGAATAAAACCATATAAATGTTCCTGGTGTGGGAAAAGCTTCAGTCAAAATTCAAATCTCCGTACACACCAAAGAACTCACACTGGAGAGAAACCCTTTATGTGTTATGTATGTGGAAAGAAATTCAGTCAGAATTCCCACCTTACTAAACACCGGAGAACCCACATGTAGCATCAGCTTGAAAAACTAGCAGGCAGTCAAAACTTAGTACATACTGAAAACACCACTGCTGAATGGAAGCTTATGCAGTGCCCTTAGTCTGAAGAAATTCACCAAGTAGAGCTTAACTCTGATGTTAATGAAAAAATACAAAATTATGAAGCATGAGTAATTCTTCATCGATGGAAAATTTGGTGACATAAACATATTTCTGAGAAAGGAATCAAGGTGGACTCTGCAGGGGATATGTTGATTTTGTACTACTTAGATTTTTACATATAAATCTTCAGGGAATTCCTTGCAAGAAAGGTGTTCAAAGAACATTGTGAGTAAGGAATATACTATTTTGTGATTGTATCTGGCAGCAAATTCACATTCAGTTAGAAAATACATTCATGAATTAATCAGTCTTCTGTGATCATCATGTTGTTGGTTTTGCATTGATTTTCCAGCCACTTTTTAAAATATATGATAGAAACATTTGTAGCATGGACTTTCAAAAGAAAAAGCAATAACTAGCATGTTTAATTGCATACCATTGCCTTCAAGGTACTTGGCTTACCAATTTAAAGAGTCCCATGGGGCAAAAATGAGTTCTATTGTTGAATTTTCCAAGAACCAAATTGAATTTTCTTTTTCTTCCTTGTCATTCATTGGACAATTCCCAGAGATGGACATCATTTGAATTCCTTTTTTTTTTTTTAGTTTATTTTGAGAATGTGAGAGACAGTGCAAGTGGGAGAGGGGCAGAGAGGGAAAGAGAAAATCCCAAGCAGGACTTGCACCGTCAGCACAGAGCCCAGTGCAGGGCTTGAACTCAGTAACCGTGCATCATGACCTGAGCCAAAGTCAAGAGTCAGATGCTTAACCAACTGAGCCACCTGGGTGCCCCTGATTTCCTTAATGAACATTTTAGCAACTTTAGCTCTTAAGTCCTTTTAGCCCTGTTTTTACTGGGATGAAATGCTATTTACTTCACCAATAGAGAATCTGTCAGAAAGAACAGTGCACTAATTTATATTTCTCATTGGTGATGGTTGATAAAGGAAAACATCAGTAAGATCGTATGGAAATGGGTTAGAATTTTTTAGCCATGTTATATATTACATGTAAAGAAGAGTTGTCTGCAGTAATGGGAACTTTTCCCTCTGATGATGTCAACCGTAAATATTAGCACTTTCCTGAGGCTTAAAGGGAAATTTGTGGGAGTTCAGGATCAACACAGGTTTTTGTTTACTCTTAATTTGCCTTTTGTTTTCAAGAACAAAGAGAGGGTTATGTTTAGGAAGGAGTGTGTGCTACAGGCTGGAAGCAGTTCACTGGGGGTGGAAGAAAATTGGGTTCCCAAGAGGAAAGTTAGGGAACTGTTGAGTGGTGGGTAAGGTTGAATGAATCTGCATGCACGTTGATTGTCTTACACTGTAAACTATTATCAAGCAGACAGCATCTCCCTGTCTCTTTTTTGTACACAGCATTTAACAGCAGCCTTAGGTGATCAGTGATAGATGACTGAAAATCTCTATAGGCTGTGGATCTTCTTAGAGCTCTTATCTACAGCAAAGACTCACATATATTCCTGTTATGAGCTTTTAGGTAGTGTCAGGAAAGGGATTAAATTATCTCTTCCAAATGCCTTATAAATGATGAAGTTAAGGCTTGTAAAGTTAAGATCTGAAGACAGGGACCTGTTCAGGACCCTATAACTAGTGGCTCTGTTGGCTGTCACTTAGCTGCATCAGTCAGACCTGAGGGCAGGATTAGCAGGGTGGATGTGTATGTTATCCCTGCAGGGCCAGGCTGGATGACGTTTTGTGTTTGTTTCTAGCTTCTAAAACATTCCTGTGGCTTGTTTGGTTACTGAAACACTTAAGGCTCCATGTTTTCTGAAAGAAAACTGTATTTCGACTCAGGGTTATTGTAGGGGTTAGAGGGACTGGTGAAGGAAGAGCACCTCACAGCCTGGCCAGTAGTAGATGGTCACTGTGTTTTTTTTTCCCTTTTCCCTGCTCCCCAGTGATGTGCATTTAGAAAGCAGATGCATTTATGGCTACTGGCAGCTTCTTTCAGGAGTTGAGCACTGCTGGTGGTGATAATGCTCAGCTGATTTGGTCTTTGGCTTCAGGTGCTCACCTGACCTGTGGTCTGGCACCCTCAGTGAGACTTTATTTTCTTCAAGATAAACTATGCCAAATATGATTTCTTAAGTACTGCCAGCCCTGAAGCTCCCATCTGTATAGCTGTTACCCAATGCCCTCATGCTTTGACTACTGGTACTGTCTCCCAGGATACATGTGGACATCTTCCTGGTGCTACATTCATTCAATTTAATGGGTGCCTCTTATGGGGCCAGGCACTGTTCTAGACTGAGAATATAGTAGTGAACAAAAGACCTAGAAATCCACTCTCACGGGACTTGTATTCTAGTGAAGAGTATGAAGGAGAGTGGTTATGGTTTTCTGCTCCTTGCAGTTAGGGTTGTGAGATAGTTTTGGGTGATGGGTTGTGAGCAGAAGCCTCACTTCTGGGCTGAAGCCTTTAATTGTTGGTGCAAGACTTAGTAGTGCTATTCTGCCTCAATCATGGAACCCCACACAGAAAGGGGCCACAAGATCAAAGTAGTCTGGAATGTTGAGCACCCCACACACACATGTGGCAAGCAGCTGTTCTGGAGAGTTGCCCAGTCTTGGAATGAGAGAGAAACTTCTGTTAAACCACTGAGGTGTTGCTGTTGTGTGTTTCTGCAGTATCACCTGGCCCATATAAATAGAAACAGCTATTCTACTAGAGCTCCAGAACTTTTTATGTCTCATTCATGTAGACTTTGGCCCTCAATAGAAATCAGTCTTCTTCTGAGCCAGTGTAACACTGATGGGCACATTGAGGAGCTTACATGACTGAGTGAAAGGAAAGAAAGACTTACTGCTTACCTAAGACAATCCAGATTGGTCAGTTTTTCAAGCGGACAAGGGAACCATCTCTCCATGCCTTTCTGATTTCATTCCCCTATCCTTACTCTCAGTTCCCCTGTGCTCCAGTGTTCATGTGTATAAGATGTGTTTCTATGAATCCATGGGCTACGGAGAGGGGAAGCGTTGCCTTTCATTCCTCATGTGAGTGCAGCAGACATTAACAAATCGTTTGGTAACTACCCCTCACATATCTTATGTAAGTTTTGTCTCAAAAAACACAACATAGGGCAGAAGCAGATTTTCCCTGACTATTGTAGAGAGGAAGGTGGCCGCCCTCTTGGACTAAAGTGATAGTTGGGAAGAAGGTTGTGCGGGAAAGAAGAAGCAGGACATTCCAGTGAGGAGCCAGAAGTCTCTGTAGGGAATGTCTTCTTAGCCAATTACCAGCAGTACAATGTCCCAAAAGTCCCCAAGAATGTGGGGTGGCCATGTGGACTTTGGAAGAAGGAATTTCTATTGCCTATTCACAGGGTCGAGAGCCAATTACCAAAAATGCAACAGAAGATCAAATTTTAGGTTAGGTTAAGACGAAGTGGAACACACAACCTTAGATTTAGCCTCAAATGTTGGTATTAAAGTTCTCAGAAATATGTCCTTCGTAAGCAAGTAATTAGGACAGGCCAGACGTTGCTGTCTTTCAGTTGTTTCAGGTCACAGCCTTAGAATGGTTCCTCACTTGGCTCTGAGAACTGGATCATTGACCAGTGTAACCCTTAAATCCTCAGCTCTCTCTCTGCTGTGGTCTAAGTGGCCGCAGTGTGAGGACCGTGGCAGACCCAGAGTTCTCCCCACCATTTAGCAGACTCCATTTGGAACCTCAAGGTGATCTTGAGAACCTCCACTGTCTTCGCTGGAGGGGAAGGACAGGAGAGGTTGGAATTGATCTGAGGTGCTAGGTTTGTTCAGCTTTTAAAGGAGCCATGAGAAGCGTGTTTAATTTCCCCTGGAGAGCTTGAAAGCAGGAATGCTAGACAGCCCTTCCTATCCCAGACAGTTGGAATAACACGAGTGGGTTGAATTCTATAAGAGCCTTTCCATTCATGGGGCGCCTGGGTGGCTTAGTCGGTTAAGCGTCCGACTTTCGCTTAGGTCATGATCTCGCGGTTTGTGGGTTCGAGCCCCGCATCGGGCTCTGTGCTGACTGCCAGCTCAGAGCCTGGAGCCCGTTTCAGTCTGTGACTCCCTCTCTCTCTGACCCTCCCCTGCTCACGCTGTCTCTCTCTCTCCTAGAAATAAGTAAAACATTAAAAAAAAATTAAAAAAAAAAGAGCCTTTCCATTCTTTGAGTCAGTGCACAGACAAGTGTTCACCGACCACCTTCTGCATTTCCTGGCCAGTTGCACTCTCGTGTAATGGCTCAAGGCTGCCTACTGCTTTGCTCTCTGGGTTCTACCCCCTAGTGTGTAGAGTGGATTATTGCTGAAGGGCTCACTTTTTTTTTGTGGGTTCTCATGTGAATGGGGTCTCTGGGCCCTCAAGTAGGAAAGGTTGAACGTTTTGTTCACACTTTGTGTTTCTAGGGTTTGTTCCCAAAACATATTTGGACAAAAGCATGTTGTCATTACTAAATCTTTCCCACACTTGTCACCTTTATCATTTCTTTCTTGTGTGGTTCTCAGGGAGCACGGCTGGAGTACTGTTGAAGCATCTGCCAGTGTCACTTATGTGCAGCCATTCCTTTCTGTATGAATTCCCCAGTGCGCAGTGAGATCGAGCTATCGTGAAGTGGCTTCCGCAGTCCAGCATCTGTGAGGCTCTCCTGTGTGACTCACCCACATCTCAGAACACCTGCCCTTTGCTTTAAAGCGGTAAACTGGTGCAGCCCCTCTGGAAAACAGTGTGGAGGTTCCTCAAAAAATTAACACTAGAACTCCCCTAGGACCCAGCAATAGCAGTGCTAGGAATTTACGCAAGGGATACAGAAATGCTGAGGCATAGGAGCACATGTTCCCCAATGTTCATAGCAGCACTCTCCACAATAGCTAAAACATGGAAAGAGCCCAAGTGTCCATCAACGGACAAATGGATCAAGAAGATGTGGTTTATCTATACGATGGAATACTACATGGCAATGAGAAAGAATGAAATCTGGCCATGTGTAGCAACATGGATGGGCCTTGAGGGTGTTATCCTGAGCGAAATAAGTCAGGCAGAGAAGGACAGATACCATATGTTTGCATGTATAGGAGGATTAGAGGAACTTAATGGAGGACCATGGGGGAGAACAAGGGGGGAAATAGTGGGGGAGGGGGAAAGAGGCAAACCATGAGAGACTCTTGAATGCTGAGAACAAACTGAGGAGTGATGGGTGTCGGGAGAGAGGGGGGAGATGGACATGGAGGAGGGCACTTGTGGGGATGAGCACTGGATGTTATATGGAAACCAACTTGACAATAAACTATTTGTATAAATAAATGAATAAATAAATAAATAAATAATAAAGCAGTCCTCCATCTATCTCTCATGAGAGGCATGAGCAACTCTGAGTTTCAGGTTTAAGAGAACTGTCAGAATCTCTTCTCACTTCTACTACAGTGGGATGATGACTATGGAGTTTCACTGATCTTGGCATGAATACAATATATTAAGGTTTACGGTATTTGGATACCCTGTACCTTTAAGGGAAACTTAGTAAGAAAGCTTACTGTGAATTTTTTTAAAGCAATGGATGGATTTCCAACATCATAATTTTCACACTAAGCATTTGTCCTTGATGTGTATGAACAACTGAACAGTGTCAAAGCACTTGAAGAAAAACAAAAAGTTGGACTTCAAGCTGTACTACAAAGCTGAAATCATCAAGACAATATGGTACCGACACAAAAACAGCCACTCAGATCAATGGAACAGAATAGAGGATCCAGAAATAGACCCACAAATGTATGGCCAACTAATCTTCGACAAAGCAGGAAAGAATATCCAATGGAATAAAGACAGTCTCTTTAGCAAGTGGTGCTGGGAAAACTGGACAACAACATGCACAAAAATGAACCTGGATCACTTTTTACATGATACACAAAAATAAACTCAAATTGGATGAAAGACCTAAATGTAAGACAGGAAGCCATCAAAATCCTAGAGAAGAAAGAGAAGAACCTCTTTGACCTCAGCCACAGCAGCTTCTTTACTCAACATGTCTCTGGATGCAAGGGAAACCATAGCACAACTGAACTATTTGGACCTCATCAAAATAAAACACTCTGCACAGGGAAGGAAATAGCAAAACTAAAAGGCAGCTGGCAAAATGGGAGAAGATATTTGCAAATGACATATCAGATAAAGACTTGGTATCCAAAATCTACAGGGAACTTATCCAACTCAACACCTAAAAATAAATAATGTGGTGAAGAAATCGGCAAAAGACATGAATAGACACTTTTCCAAAGAAGACATCCAATAGCCAACTGACACATGACTCATCATCAGGGAAATGCAAATCAAAACCACAATGAAATACCACCTCACACCTGTCAAAATGGATAACATTAACAACTCAGGCAACAACAGATGTTGGTGAGGATGCAGAGAAAGAGGATCTTGCACTGCTGGTGGGAATGCAGACTGGTGCAGCCACTCTGAAAAACATATGGAGGTTTCTCAAAGAATTAAAAATAGATCTACCCTATGACCCAGCAATTGCACTACTAGGTATTTATGCAAGGGATACACGTATGTTGTTTTGAAGGGGCACATGTACCCCAATGTTTACAGCAGAACTATCAACAAGAGCCAATGTATGGAAAGAGCTCAAATGTTCATCGATGGATGAATGGATAAAGCAGATATGGTATATATATACAATGGAGTATTATTTGGCAGTAAAAAGGAATGATATTTTGCCATTTGCAACTATGTGGATGCAACTAGAGGGTATTATGCTAAGTGAAATTAGTCAGAGAAAGACAAATGTCATGTGACTTCACTCATATGAGGACTTTAAGATACAAAACATGATTATAAGGTAAGGGAAGCAAAAATAATATAAAAACAGGAAGGAGGACAAAACATAAGAGACTCTTAAACATAGAGAACAGGCAGAGAGTTGCTGGCGGGGTCGTGGGAAGGGGGATGGGCTAAATGGGTAAGAGGCGTTAAGGAATCTACTCCTGAAATCATTGTTGTACCATATGCTAACTAACTTGAATGTAAATTCAAAAATAAATAAATTATTAATTTAAAAAAACAAAGTGAAGGATCTCAATACTTCATAAAGGTAAAAGTAAAATATGTTTAACTTTAGAAAAGTTTTATTAAATCTAAAAAATATTAGTAGCTTAAGGAGGAATAGTTTACAAAGGAGAGTTCAGTAAATTTGGGGATAGTGGGTTAGAATAAAGTCAATGTTTTGTTACAGAAAGACTTAGAGCATTTTGTACAGCATGAAACTCAGCTGACAGGGGAGCGGGGAGGTCAAAGGAGAGGAGTGTAAGCACACAGTGAATACCAGCCCTGTTTGAGTGTGGAGGCCCATGTGATCTGTTGTGTATGGAAGTCGCATCTAACAACTCTCAAGATTGTTTTTGGAACACCAGTTTGGGGAACATGGATCTAGTTAATACTTTTACCATTATAGGAACCTGTGAGGATAACTTTTTTTTTTTAATTTTTAATGTCTATTTATTTAAAAAAAATTTTTTTTGTTTTATTTCTGGGAGAGAGAGAGAGAGACAGCGTGAGCAGGGGAGGGTCAGAGAGAGAGGGAGTCACAGACTGAAACAGGCTCCGGGCTCCGAGCTGGCAGTCAGCACAGAGCCTGACGTGGGGCTCGAACCCACAAACCGCGAGATCATGACCTAAGGGAAAGCCGGACGCTTAACCGACTAAGCCACCCAGGCGCCCCTATGTTTATTTATTTTTGAGAGAGATGGAGCAAGGGAGGGACAGAAAGAGACACAGAACTGGAAGCAGGCTCCAGGCTCTGAGCCATCAGCACAGAGGGGCTCAAACGCACAGACTGTGAGATCATGACCTGAGCCAAAGTTGGACACTTAACCAACTGAGTCACCCAGGCGCCCCGAGGATAACTGGTTTAATAGAACAGAACTAGTTCCCACAACCCTTGACTCAACAATTTTATATCCTTTTCCTCCATACCACACAGCTTCTTGCTTAGTGGGACAGGTATCATTATTACACAATCTTGGGAGCTGAAGTTTCAGATCCCACGGCTACCTATTTCAGACAGTAAAACCAGGACCTGTGCGTTCCCCTTTTAGGAGATGACTTAGAGAATATTCTTTTGCATAGGCCTGGCAGAAAAATTCACTTCTTCAAGGTCAAGATGAGCAGTTGTGTTTGGCATCTTCCATAGCTATTGAAGAATCCAAATGTTTTAGCAAGAACAATCTCAATAGCTTCCGACATCTGCCATGGCAAACACTGCTTTACAAACAGGATTAGAGATTGGTGCTTCAGTTTTACAGAAGGCAGTGATACCAGGCTATAGTGAAGGGCCAACCTTGTAGAACATCTTTCAACTTCAAAGCTCATCTTACAGGATCTCATCTACCCTAATTACCCAGAGGGGTGAAAAACAGTGATCACTGGTCCCATCTGAGAGAGCAGATATATAAGGTAAGTGGCAGGAAGTGATTGTCTTAAGATGTGTTAGAGAAGATACATTTAGAGAATTGAGAATTTCCGGTTCCTAGTTCAGATACAACAGGGTCCTTTGAATATGAGATCGCCAGGAAGAAAAATTCTTGTCCATGCAGTTGGGGAATAGATTTTAAGAGTCAGGGCTCCTGGCTAAGTACTTATTATGCATCCTTCCCCTTCAGCTCTCTGAGATACTCTTCTGGTGCTCCATTCCGCCACCATCTTGACCACTCATATCAGTCTCACCATCTTGGAAGAGAAAGAGAGTGGGGCAGCGACTTCTCAGGAAGTGCTATCATTCTTGACTAAATGTTGATTTCTTGCCTGTCTCCCCAAGGGCCAGAAATCCTTTCTTAGGGATGGTGTTCTGTTCTCAGAAAGAAATCCAGGTTTTTCTGTAGAGTTAGCCAAGATGCTGTGTCATCCAAAATCATTTTTTGTTCCTGTACACAATCTAGGACCTGAAAACAATCCCTCTTCTAACCATTCTCAGGCTCAAATGGGTCTGAGACTTGCAGGAGAGTAACAGAAAAGCTCTGCCACTTTGCATTCCCATCAGTGATGAGTGAGAGTTCCTCTTCCTCCACGTCTTTGCCAACAGTGTCTTCAGTGTTTTTGGATTTTCACCATTTTGATAGTTGCATGATGTTATTGTTTTATTTTTTAAGTTTTAGTAAAGTTTATTTATTTTGAGGGAAAGATAGTGCTCAAGTTGCATGGGGGGGGAGGGAGGGTGAGAGGGGGAGAGAGAGAGAGAGTGAGCGAGAGAGAGAGAGAATCCCAAGCAGGCTCTGCACTGTCTGATGCAAGGCTTGAACTCACAAATATGAGATCATGACCTGAGCCTAACCTAAGTCAGATGCTTAACTAGCTGAGCCACACAGGTCCCTCAGTAATTTTTAAAAAAAATTTTTTTAAATGTTTATTTCTGAGAGAGAGAGAGAGAGCGTGAGCAGGGGAGGGTCAGAGAGAGAGGGAGACACAGAATCTGAAGCAGGCTCCAGGCTGTGAGGTAGCTGTCAGGACAGAGCCCGATGCGGGGCTTGAACCCACGAACCATGAGATCATAACCTGAGCCGAAGTCGGACGCTTAACCAACTGAGCCACCCAGGCGCCCCGGTCCCTCAGTATTTTTGTTTTAATTTGCAATTCTTTAATGACGTGTAACGTGAAACATCTTTTCATCTGTGTACCTTGTTTTGTGAAGGGTCTGTTCATGTACTTTGCCTATGTTTTTAATTAGGTTATCCATTTTCTTATTTTTGCATTTTAAGGATTCTTCACATAATTTGTAGAACATTCCATTATTGATTCTCCCTAACCATGTACATGGAATATCTCTTCATTTATTGTTTTTTTAATCTCTTTAATCTTGTACTTTCCTTCATGTATATCTTTTACACGTTTTTGGTATTTACAAAGTGTACAGCCATCTTATTATTTTTCTAATGTAAATGGTATTTTGTTTTTTTTAAATGTTTATTTTTGAGAGAGAGAGAGACAAAGCGTGAGTAGGGAAGGAACAGAGAGAGAGGGAGACACAGAATCTGAAGCAGCTCCAGACTCTGAGCTGTCAGCACAGAGCCCGACGCGGGGCTCGAACTCCCAAATCATGAGATCATGACCTGAGCCTAAGTCGGACGCTCAAATGACTGAGCCACCCCAGCACCCCAATGGTAGTGTGTGTGTGTGTTTAATGTTTTTATTTATTTCTGAGAGAGAGGAAGCGTGAGCAGGGGAGGGTCAGAGAGAGAGGGAGACAGAATCTGAAACAGGCTCCAGGCTCCGAGCTAGCTGTCAGCACAGAGCCCGATGTGGGACTCCAATCCACGAACCATGAGATCATGACCTGAGCCGAAGTTGGACGTTTAACCAATTGAACCACGCTGGTGCCCCAATGGTATTTTGTTTTTTAATTTCAAGTTCCAGTTGTTCCTTGTTGGTATATAAGGAAGTGATTAAATTTTGTATATTAACCTTATGACTTGCCACTTTTCTACAAGTGCTTTATAAGTTCCAGGAGTTTTTTGTTGTTGTAGTTAATTCTTTTGAATTTTATATACATGATCATGTCCTCTGTAAACAAAGACCATTTTATTTCTTCTTTCTCAATATGTATACCTTTTATTTTCTTTGTTATTATTATTAAATTATATAGGGCTTCCAGTATGATGCTGAAGAGGAGTGCTGCAAGAGAAATTCTTACCTTGTTCCTGATCTTTTTTTTTTTAATATTTTTATTTATTTCTAGGAGAGAGAGAGAGACAGCGTGAACAGGGGAGGGTCAGAGAGAGAGGGAGACACAGACTGTGAAACAGGCTCCAGGCTCTGAACTGGCAGTCAGCACAGAGCCTGATGCGGGGCTCGAACCCACAAACCGCGAGATCATGACCTAAGCGAAAGTCGGACGCTTAACCGACTAAGCCACCCAGGCGCCCCATCCTCGTTCCTGATCTTAATTGGAAAGCTTCTAGTTTCTCTCAAGTAAGTACAATATTAGTTGTAGTGTATTTTGGCACTTTTAAAAATCAGATTGAGGAAATTCCCCTCTGTTCTTAGTTTGTTGAGTTTTTATCATGTATGGGTGTTGGCTTTTATCAAATGCTTTTTCTACAACTATTGATATGATTATATGATTTTTATTCTTTAGCCTGTTGATGTGAGGAACGACATTAATATATTTTTGAATATTGAACCAGCCTTGCATACCTGGAATAAGTCCCACTATATAATTCTTATTGTATACATTGTTAGATTTGATTTAGTAATATTTTGTTAAGTGTTTTTGAATCTGTATTCTTGAGAGATACTGATCTGTAGGTATCTTTTTTGTAATTTTTTTTGTTTTGTTTTCTGATTTCTGGTATTATGGTAAGGTTTACCTCCTAGAATGCCTTACCAGTATTCCCATCCACCTCAGACATTATTTGTCCTTTCATTAAGGTTATCTTTCATCTCTAGAACCTATCCAGGTCCCTAATCTCTGACCATAGCTTTACACCTGTATTTCAGTTTTAGAAGATATCTTTCAATGCCCTCTATTCTTTTGTATTGGAAGCTTTACATGTGGAGAGTTTAGCAGATATTTGTTGACTGTCTTTTAGCACCCGTTTTCTCTTTCTTCTTTCTCACAACATTGATTCCATTTGGAGATCTGTGAAGTTCCTTATCCTGATTCCTAGGAGTGAAGAATGTGACCTAACCTAGGTTAATAAAGGAGGATTCTACCTCCATGGTTGGAAAATGGCTCAGTGTTAGGCATATGACCTTAAGTTGGTCCCATGAAGACTTTTGTTGGAAATGGTAGAACAAACCCAGCTCTTGTTTGATGATATGTGTAACCCAATGGTTGTTGACAGTCTTCCTGAAACTAGGAGAGATGTAAGACTTAGAATGAAACCAATCACTGTAGAAGGCAGAAGAGAGTGATAAATGTTCAGTCTTGGTGATACACTAGCTGTAGAATCAAGTGTCACTTGATACCTAGAACTGCCCTTAACTTTTTAGCTACATAAATCTATGTTTCCTGTTATGGTTAAGCCAGTGTAAATTGGAGTTTCTGTTCATTATAACTGAAAGAATCCTAAAACACAGAGAAGCAACTGATATATATATGTAGGAGGTGGAGAATCCTTTTACATACCTCTATTTGAAAGTTTCCATTATGGAAATCATTAAACACACATAAAAATAGAGTAATATGATGAAGACTTGTGTAGGCCTCAACATTTCGCCTATCCTGTTTTATTTATCCTTTCCAGTTATTTGTTTTTATTTTGTTTGTTTTGTTGGGGTTGTTTGTTTAGGAATATTTTATTTTTTTAAATTATTTTTAAAAGTAATCTCTTTGCCTAGCATGGGGCTCAGACTCATGACCCTGACGTCAGGAGTCATGCACTCTAGTGACTGAGCCATCAAGGTGCCCCTTGGGTGTATTTTAAAGGAACTCTCAGACATTGTAACATTTCACCCATAAATAGTTTACTTTATAAGCCATAAAGAGTTATTGACAGTCTCCATTCTACACCATCTTTGAAGAAAATTTTCCACTCAACAGAGATTCTCTCTCCCACAGGAGGGAAGTTTCACTGAGAACATAGGAGCTGCTTTTCACTCTCTCTGAGGGCAACCAGAACTTGACCAACAACTTCTCAAGATGGCTATGTAAGAGGACTCTCCTGGGTTCCTCTCTGTGGTATTCACTTATAAGAACAACAGGCAATCCAAATGCATCATAATGAGGATGGTCCAGGAGGGATGCTAGATGACTATAATAATCACCAGAACAATTTATTAATAAGATGAAACTACACAATCAAGTGCTGTACTTTTAACAAGCCCCTAAGTGAGTCACTCATTAAGAGTTCAGTGGCAACAGTTAATTGATAGTTTCTTGGAAGCTACTAAGAAGCAAAATAATAATAATTACCCTCTAAGATATTTATATAGAACATTCCCTCAGGAGCTCAAAGTGCCCTCATTTATCTACCTGCATTGGCTTTAAATTTTTGTTCTTGAAATAATGTGTAATGTGTAAATGAATACCAAAATCATTAGAATTTTGTGATAATTCACCTCCCCCAGCATTTCTGCTTGATAATATGTATTTTAATTAGTATTTGACCATCACATTTTATTTATTTATTTATTTATATTTTTAATTTTTTTGTTTGTTTTTTATTTATTTTTGAGACAGAGAAAGACAGAGCATGAGAGGAGGAGGGGTAGAGAGAGAGGGAGACACAGAATCTGAAACAGGCTCCAGGCTCTGAGCTGTCAGCACAGAACCCAATGAGGGGCTGGAACCCACGAACCATGAGATCATGATCTGAGCCAAAAGTCAGACACTTAACTGACTGAGCCACCCAGACGCCCCTGACCATCACATTTTAGTAACTGTTAGGATGCAAAGTGACCTGGAAATTTAATACTTCTATTCCATTTTTTTCTCCATTTGGTATCATACTTACTCTTAATGAGGAATTTTCTCTCCTTTTCTTTCATTAGCATCCATTCCATCCCTTGATCCTCTTTCTGGATCTATTCTAAAGTAGCTACTGTATATTCCAACCTGCAGGGGCCTGATAGTCAAAAAGTGTACTATACACTTTTTCTTTTTTTAATTTTATTTATTTATTTTGAGAGAGAGAGAGACAGAGACAGAGACAGAGAGAGAACATGTGAGGGAGGGGCAGAGAGAGGGGTGGATGGAGGACCCAAAGCAAGTGCACAGCAGTGAGAACAATATGGGACTCAGACTCAACGATCCATAAGATCATGACCTGAGCCAAAGTCAGATGCTTAACCAACTGAGCCACCCAGGCCCCTCTGTACTATACACTTCTGTGAAAGTCATAGTTTATCACTTATAAAACCTAGTTAACCAACCAAGTGTTATTGCCACTAGAATCCCTGGTACATTAACCTACTGTTTATCACCTGTAACTCCCAAATTGGCACTTAAATTTACCTGCTTCAAAAACTTGCTCTGTCCTCATTTCTGCATGGGGATGTTTGCTTCCTAAAACTTCAGAAAGATATGCACTATGAAGGTTCATTCATTCATTCAACAATGGGCAAATATTTACTGAGCACTTTCTGTATGTCATTGTTTTGTGTGCTGGAAGTTTATATTCACAAACATTTTTGGTTTTCTCTTTTCCTTTTAAAGAATGATGGATTTGGGATAAAGAGGGCATTTTACATTTCTTTACATTGTTGAGATAAGTAATTTGTATAAATTTATGTCATTTTCATTTGGTTGACTGATTGGTTTTCCACCATCAGTTTCCCACTCTGCCTTATCTTCAAGTCCAACTTCAACTCCTGTAAAACAGAATAGGAAAAACATACCTCTACTAACTTAATATTAATTTTAAAGAATAGATGTGAGGGGTGCCTAGGTGGCTCAGTTGGTTAAGTGTCCAACTCTTGATTTTGGCTCAGGCCACGATTTCAGGGTTGTGAAATTGATCCCCGTGTTTTGCTCCAAGCTAACAGTGGAGCCTACAGAAGATTCTTTCTCTTCTTTGCTCTCTCTGCCCCTCCCCTGCTGCCTCTCTCTCAAAAAAAAAAAAAAAAAAGTGATTGAGTTAGCTTAGGCATTCTACTAATTTGAGAGTGGGCATTAACACCCACATTTGAAGGGCACATCCAATATTTTTACTTCTTATGAATCTTAGGGATTTTGACACGATTAAAACATTAAAGGCAGAAAAAAGAATTCTAGATACACTCTTAATAATACATTGAGACACAAAGCAAATTTCTTAAAAAATTGTAGGCACGTTAGCATGTAATTAATTATATTTTACTTGCCAAAAGATGAGTTTATTTTTTTATTACATCTGAAATTTTCACATTGATTAACCCCAAAACTATCAGAAACTTAAGCAATGTTATGTAATACTATCTGAAAGAAACTTTATGATGGAAAGATAACCCAATTGCTCTAAAGGCAAAGAATCTGAATAGACATTTCTCAAAATATGATATACAGATGGCCTATTAGCATACAAAAAGGCAGTTAACATCATTAGCCATCAGGAAAATGTAAATCAAATTTACAATGAGATACCACTTATATCTACTAGCATGGCTATAATAAAGAAGTAAGATAATAAGTGTTATTGGGGATATGGAGACATTGGAACTCTTATTTACTGCTGGTGAGAAGGTAAAATGGTTCAGTCAGTGGTTCAGTAGAAAACACTTTGGGCACCTTTCAAAAAGTCAATCATAGAATCACCACTTGACACAGCAGTTACACTCCTCAGTATATACCCAAGATAAATGAAAACCTACGTTCACACAAAAACTTATATACAAATATACATAGCAGCATTATTCACAGTAGCTCCAAAGTAGAAACAACCCAAAATGTCCATCAATGGGCAAATGGATCAAGTGTTGTGTGTGTATGTATATGTAAATATATATATATATAATGGAATATATATATATAATGGGATGTTATTTATCAATAAAAATAAATGAAGTTCTGATGCATCCTACAACATAGATGGACTTTGAAACTGCACTAAGTGAAGGAATCCACGTACTAAAGATCAAATATTTTATGAAATATCCAGTATAGGCAAATCCTCAGAGACAGAAGATAGATGAGTTGTTTCTAGGGGCTGGGAGCTGGTAGAGAATGGAGGGTGATGGTTAATGGATACAGGGTTTCTTTTTGAGGTGAAGCAAATGTTCTGGAATTAAATAGTGGTGATGAATTGTGAATATACTAATAAAAACACTGAGTTATATCCTTTACAATGGTGAGTTTTATAGTAAGTTGCTTATAGCTCAATTGAAAACTTGACTAAGAAGGGGAATAAAGTGGAGAGTGATAAGCAGGCTTCCAGGTAACTAATATATGCAACAAGGAAGAATGTGGACAGAAATAAAGAAAGATCAAGTAAAGGCTTTGAAAAGAAACTAATTTAGGAAGTCTTCCGTGGATGCAGGGACTAGGTATCTGAAGGGAGAACCAATAATGGAGAAAAGAAGCAAAATGATAAGGATTAGAGAAGCAGAAACAAAACTATTGATATTGGGGTTCCAGTTCAGGGTAAGATAGAGTGAGCACGTCTCATCTTTTCTCTCACATAGAAACAACTATCAAACTTGGATAAAATACATGGAGCAGCTGTTTTGGAACTACAAAGAGCCTATAGCAGGAGGTGATTTGGCGAAGAGGACCAGAATTCAAAGTGTCACTGCAGTGATTGTGAGTTTGCAGTTTATTTTCTCTGATATCCCTTGACCTCAACACAACTAGAAACCTGAAAGTGAACACTGCAGTAAAGATAGAGAAAAACATAAAGCATTTATGTATGGTAAAAACTATCAGCAAATTAGGAATGGAATAGAACTTCACCTATAAAAGAGAATCTATTTTTTAAAAACAATGCCTGATATCATACTGAATTGTCAAAAATTAAATGCTTTCTCTCTGAGATCAGGAACAAGACAAGAATCCTCACTCCTACTCTTCCTATTCTGTGCTGCCAGCAGAGAGCCTGTTTGGGATTCTCTGTCTCACTCTCTGCCTCTTCTCTCTCTTTCCTCCATCTCAAAAATAAATATAATAAACATTTTAAAAATCTATTTTAAAAAAGGAAAGGAAATATAAAGCATCTGGGTTGGAAAGGAAAAAATCAGCACACTCTCTATTCAGAGAAGACGTGATTGTCAATGTAGAAAATCCTAACATCTTACAAAAATTTCTAGAATAAGCAATTTTAGTGAGATCACAGGATGCAAAGCTAACCAAAACAAATCCTATTTCTATACGCTGGAAACAATATCATTTAAATAGCTTCAAAAATGAAATACTTATGTATAACTCTTAAAAACTATGTATGTATGCTGAGAACTTCAAGCCATTGGTGAAATAAATCAAAGAAGTTCTAAATAAGTAAAAAGACATACCATGTTAATAAATTGGGAAGACTCAACATAGTAAAGATGTCAGTTCTCCCCTGATTGATCCATAGATGTAATGTAAGATGGAAAGGTAAAGGAACTAGAATAGCCTAAACAGTTGTGAAAAATAATAAAAAAAGATTTGAAGGAATCACATCATTTGATTATCAGACTTTCTCTAAACCCACCTTAATCAAAACAGTGTGGTACTGGTAAAGGGATAGACACATAGATTGACGGAATAGAATTAAGAGTCTAGAAATAGACTCACATAAACATGGCAAATTGATTTTTTATAGGCAACTTTTTAATAGGTGACATTTATATTAAACAAAATTATTTTAAAGTGAACAATTGAGTTGCATTTAAAACATTCACAATGCTGTGCAACCACCACCTCTACCTAGTTCAAAAACATTTTTTTTCTTTTCTTTTTTTTTTTTTTTATTTCTAGGAGAGAGAGAAGGACAGCGTGAGCAGGAGAGGGTCAGAGAGAGAGGGAGTCACAGACTGAAACAGGCTCCAGGCTCTGAGCTGGCAGTCAGCACAGAGCCCGACGCGGGGCTTGAACCCACGAACCGCGAGATCATGACCCAAGCGAAAGTCGGACGCTTAACCGACTAAGCCACCCAGGTGCCCCTCAAAAACATTTTAATCACCTCCAAAGAAAACCCTGTATCCATTAGGTAGTTACTCCCCATTCTTCCCTTCCCATAGTCTCTGGAAACCAGAAGCTTGCTTTTTGCCTCAGTGGATTTATCTCTTCTCACTATTTAATGTAAATGGAATCATATAATATGTGACCTTTTGGGCCTGGCTTTTTTCCATTTAACATTATGTTTCTGTAGCTCATCCATATTGTAGTACACATCAGCACTTCATTCCTTGTTTGGCTGAATAAAATTTCATAGTATTGATATACCAAATTTGTTTATCTATTCATCTGCTGATGGTCATTTGATTTTTTCTACTTCCTAGTTGATGTGACTAGTGCTCCTATAAACAGGCATGTATGAACATTTGTTTGAGTACCCGTTTAGTATACATTTAGGAGTGGACCTATCAGATCATTTGGTAATTCAATGTTTTATTATTGGGAACAAACTCTTCTATAGTGGCTGAACTATTCTACATTATCACCAGCCATATACAGGGATTCCAATTGCTCTACATCCTTGCCAACATTTGCTATTTGCCTATTTTATATTATTATTATTATTGTCATCTAAATGAATGTGAAGTGGTATTTCACTGTAGTTTTGATTTGCATTTTCCCAGTGACTAATGATGTTGAGCATCTTTCTTTGGAGAAATGTCTATTCAAATCATTTGGCATTTAAAATTTGGATTTTTGGGGCACCACAGTGGTTCAGTCACTTAAGCATCTGCTCTTATTATTTTTTCTTAATATTTATTTATTTTTGAGAAAGGGATAGAGAGAGTATGAGCAAGCAGGAGAGGGGTGGAGAGAGGGAGACATAGAATCTGAAGCAGGCTCCAGGCTCTGAGCTGTCAGCACAAAGCCTCACATGGGACTCGAATGCTCGACCTTGAGTTCATGACCTGAGCCAAAGTCAGATGCTCGACCAACTGAGCCACCCAGGCACCCCAGTGGCTCTTATTTTTAGCTCAGGTCATGATCTCACGATTTGTGGGTTCAAGCCCCACATCAGGCTCTACACTAACATTGCAGAGCTTGCTTGGAATTCTCACGGTCTCCCTCTCTCTCTTAAAATAAACTTTTTAAAAAAGAAAATTAAAAAAAAAACCTTGAGTTGTCTTTTTCTTTTTGAGTTGTGGAAGTTCTTTATATGTTCTGGATATTAAACCCATACTCTATATATGATTTACAAGTATTTTCTCCCCTTATGTAGGTTTTCTTCTCACTTTGATGATAAAGTCCTTTGATACATAATTTTTTTTTAATTTTGATGAGTTCCAATTCATCTATTTTTCTTTTCTTGCTTTTGCTTCTGGTATTCTATCTAAAAACCCATTGCCAAATCCAAGATCACAAAGATTTACCCACATATTTTCTTCTAAAAATTTTATACTGTTAGCTCTTAATATTTAGGCCATGGATCCATTGTCGTTAATTTTTGTGTATGATGTCTATTTTTGTTTTTGTTCTTGTTGGGCACATGGCTATCCAGTTATCCCAGCACCATTTGTTGAAGAAACCACTCTTTCCCCCATTGAATGGTCTTGTAATCTTTATTGAAAATCAGTTGACCATAGATATAGAGGTTTATTTCTGGAGTCTCAGTTCTATTCTAGCAGTCTACATGTCTATGCTTATGTCAGTACCACATCATTTTGATTTATAATATGTTTTGAAATTGAGGAGTGTGAATCCTCCAACTTTTTTTTTTTAAGACTGTTTTGGCTAATCAGGATCCCTTGCAATTCCATATGAATTTGAGATTGGCTTCTCCATTTCTGCAAAAAGACTATTGATTTTTTCAAATTTATTTTTTAACATTTATGTATTATTGAGAGACAGAGAGACAGAGCTTGAGTGGGGGAAGGGGAGAGAGGGGGAGACATAGAATCCAAAGCAGGCTCCAGGCTCTGAGCTGTCAGCACAGAGCCCACTGTGGGGTTCAAACTCACAAACTGCGAGATCATGACCTGAGCCCAAGTCAGATGCCCAACTGACTAAGCCAACCAGGCGCCCCAAGACTATTGAAATTTTGATATAGACTACATTGAATCTGTAGGTAGCTTTGGGGTTTATTGACACATTAACAATGTTAAGTCTTCCATTCCATGAGCACAGGGTGTCTTTTGTTTTATTTATGTCTTCTTTAATTTATTTTATTAACATTTTGTATTTTTTAGCATAGAAGTCTTTCTTTTGTTAAATTTGTACCTGGTATTTCATTTTTTTGGATGCTATTGTAAATGGAATTATTTTCTAAATTTCTTTTTTATATTATTCATTGCTGGTGTATACAAACAACTGATTTTTCTATGTTGATCTTGTATCCTGCACCTTTGCTGAATTCATTTATTATTTATAGTGATTTATATATAGATTCTTCAGGATTTCCTTTATATGGGATCATATAATCTATGAATAGAGAATTATTTATTTCTTCCTTTCCAATCTAAATGTCTTATATTTGTTTTTCTTGGCTGTTTATTTACCATAGAGCTTTCAGTAAAATGGTAAATATTAGTGATGAAAATGGGCATCTTTGATTCTGATTTTAGGCAGAAAACTTTTAGTCTTTCACCATTAAGCATGATGTTGGCTGTGAGGTATTTATTATTATTATTATTATTATTATTATTATTACTCTTTATCATATTGAGGAAGTTCCCTTCCATTCCTAGTTTGTTAAATGTTTTTTATCATGAAAGGGTGTTGGATTTTATCAAATGGTATTACTGCATCATTCTTTTCTTCCCCTTCACTTTATACTGTCATGTATTACATTATATGTAATCCAACATTATGTTGAATTACCCTTGCATTCAGGGGATAAGTTCTACTCAGTCATGCTATATGCTGTTGGATTCAGTTTGTTAGCATTTTGCTGAGGATTCTTTGCATCTATATGCATAAGGAACATTAGTAGGTAGTTTTCTTTTCCTGGGGTATCTTTGTCTGTGGCCAATTTATTTTTGACAAAGGTGTGAAAACAATTTAGTAGATAAAGGACAGTCTTTTCAATAAATGATTTTGGAAGAATTTGGAAGAGTCCGTGGGGGGGAAAATGAGCCTCCATGTGAACCTCATACCTTATACATAAGTTAACCCCAAATTGGTTACAGTTCTAAATGTAAAATCTAAAACTCTACAACTTCTAGAAGAAAATAGGAAAAAATCTTGCGACCTTGGAGTTAAGCAAAGTGCTCTTAGACATGACATTAGCGCATAATCCATAAAATAAAAAGACAAATTTATTGGATTCTGTTAAAATTTTTAAATTTTACATGAAAGTCACTAAATAATTAAAGTTAAAATAATGAGAGGACTACTTTGGAAAAGAATCTAGTAGTTCCTCAAAAGATTAAACATCTATATGACCCAACTATTCCAAAACTAGGTATGTATCCAAAAAAATGAAAACATGTCCACCCAAGAACCTATTCACAAATGTTCATAGCAGTATTATTCACAACAGCCAGAAGTGGAAACAATGTAAATGTCAATCAAAAATAAAAGGAATGAAGTACTGGGGTGCATGGGTGGCTCAGTCAGTTGAGTGTCTGACTCTTGATTTTGGCTCAGGTCATGATCCCAGGGTTGGAGGATTGAGCCCTGCGTCAAGCTCTGCAGTGAGCCTGGAGCCTGCTTAATGTTCTCTTTCTTTCCCTCTGCTCCTCCCCCCACTTGTGCACAAGCATGCTCTCTCTCTGCAAAATAAAAAAACAGAAATGAAGTACTGATTTATGCCATTACATGGGAAGACCTTGAAAACATTATGCCAATTGAAAGAAACCAGTCACAAAGGACTGCATATTATATGAATCCTTTTATACGAAATGCTCAGAATAAGTAGATCTGTACAGAAAGTAGACTGGTTGTTGCCTAGAGCTTGAGGACAGGTGGGAAGGTTGGGTCAAAATGGCAATAGGTATAAAGTTTCTTTTGGTAATTAGAAAAATGTTCTAAAATTGATTTTGAAGATGGTTTGTACAACTCTATGAATATACCAAAATCTATTAATCTCACACTTTAAATAGGTGAATTGTACCATATATGAGTTATATCAATAGAACTGTTATAAAAATTAAGAATAAGGAGCGCCTGGGTGGCTCAGTTGACTGAACACCCAACTCTTGATTTTGGCTCAGGTTGATCCCAGGATCATGGGATCAAGACCCATATTGGGCTCTGTGCTGAGCATGGAGAGTGGTTGGGATTTTCTCTCTTTCTTTCTTCCCCTCTCCCCCACTCATGTACTCTCTCTAAAATAAATAATAATAATAATATAGTAACATTAATAATAATAATAATTTAAAAATAATAAAAAATGAGAATAACAAGACAAGCTATTGACGGGAGAAAATATTTGCAAATCACCTATTTGACAAAGGATTTGTATCTAGAATACATGAAGAAATTTTAAAAGTGAACAATAAGTAAACAATCCACTTTTAAAGTGGGCAAAAGACATAAACAAGAGGATATACAAATGGGAAATTACCAAATTAAAGATGTTCAACATTGTTAGCCATCAGGGAAGGGAAATTAAAACCACAATGAGACATCACTACACACATATATCAGAATGGCCAGAATAAGAAGTAGTGACAACATCAAATGCTGGCAAAAAATATGGAGGAACTGGATCACATTCATTGGTGAAGGTATTATAAAATGATATAGCCATTCTGGAAAACATTTTGGCAGTCTTATTAAACTAAACATGCAACTACCAAAAGAACCAGCAATTAAAATCTTGGGCATTTATCCTGAGAAATAAAACCTTAGCATCCTGAGGTGATTTCTGAAAATGTTTCAATATTTGCTTGACCCAGAAAAACCTACAAAATCATGCGCATCAGGAGATTCAGGTCTTTGTGTTCACTTTAAGAACACACATAAAACTACCTAGGCTACCAAGGATATACAACCCAAAAAGCCACCAAGTATCTAAAAGATGTCACTTTGCAGAAGCAATGTGTGCCATTCTATCACTACAGTGGAGGAATTGGTAGGTGTGCCCAGGCCAAATACTAGGACTGGACACAGGGTCAGTCCCCAAAAAGAGTGCTGAACTTTTACTAAACATGCTAAAAAATTCATAGATAATGCTGAACTTAAGTGTTTAGGTGTAGATTCTCTAGTCATTGAGCACATCCTGGTGAACAAAGCCCCAAAGATGGAGTATAGAACTCACAGGGCTGATGGTCAGATTAACCCATACATAAACTCTCCCTGGCATATTGAGATGATCCTTACTGAAAAATAAAATAAATGCAAATAAAAGTAAAAACAAAACAAAATCCCTTATATTTACACAAAAAAAACAAACACAAATATCCATAACATCTGTATTTGTATAGCCGAAAACTGGAGACAGCTCAGATGTCTTTCAATGGGTAAATAAACTATCGTTTAACTATTTAAATACTATGAATATTCAGCAGTGAAAAGGAATGAGCTATCAATACATGCAAACTGCAACAAGTTGGATGAATCCCCAGTGAATTATGCTGAGTGCTGAAAGCCAGTCTCAAAAAGTTCTATACCATATGGCTGCATTTATGTTAAGTTTTTGAAATGGCAAAATTTTACAAATGCTGAACAGATTGGTGGTTACTAGGGGTTAAGGTGGGAGCAGGAAGTAGGTGGATATCGCTATAAAAAGGCAACCTCTAGAATCGTTATATTTTTAAAACATTTTTAAAATGTTTTATTTATTTTTGAGAGAGAGACAGAGACAGCATGAGCAGGGGAGGGTCAGAGAGAGAGGGAGACACAGAATCTGAAGACAGGCTCCAAGCTCTGAGCTGGCTGTCAGCACATAACCCAATGCAGGGCTTGAACCCATGAACTGTGAGATCATGACTTGAACTGAAGTCAGACGCCTAACCGACTGAGCCACCCAGGCGCCCCTGGAATCATTATACTAATGGAACTGTTCTTTATCTTGACTGTAGTGGAGGATAGACTAACCAACATATGCAATATAATTGTAGAGAACTAAATACACATACACACATATGTACACACCACACACATAGTTGCAAGTAAAATGAGGGAACTGTGAATAAGATTGGTGGGTTGGACCACAATTTCTGACTTGTGAGAATGTACTATATATATATATATAGTTCTGCATACTGTTATGACTAAAGGAAATTAGGTAAAGAATATATGAGTCTATATGATTTCTTATAACTGTGTGTGAATCCATAATTATTTCACCACAAATTTAATTCAAAAAATGGGCAAAAGTCATGAACAGACACCTCACCAAAGAGGATATAAGAACAGCAAATAATAAAAGAAAGGATGTTTGACATCATTAGCTATTAGGGAAATGCAAATTAAAACTAGGATAAGATATCACTACACAACTATGAGAATGGCTAAAATAAAAATAAAATACCAAGCAGTAGCAAATATGCAGAACAACTAGAGATGTCATACATCACTGCTAGGAATGCAAAATGATACAACCATTCTGGAAAATCATTTGGCAATTTTCTATACAGTTAAACACAAACTTAAAGTATGACCCAGAAATCCCATTCCTGTGTATCTGCCCTAGAGGAATAAAAACATGCTCCCACAAAAATTGGAACACAAATATTTATAGAACTTCCCTTCATAATCACCATAAACTGAAAACAACCACAACAGATGAATGGACATGTTGTGATATATTCATACAAAAGAATGTTACTCAGGAAGAAAAAGGAACAAATTTTTGGTATACATGACAACTTGGATGAATCTCAAGAGCATTGTATTAGTTCAAATGGTTACATACAGTATAATTTCACCTAGATGATATTATTTAAAAAGACAATTTATAGGGCGCCGGGGTGGCTCAGTCAGTTAAGCGTCTGACTTTGGCTCACATCATGATCTCATGGTTTGTGGGTTGGAGTCCCACTTTGGGCTCTGTGCTGACAGCCAGCTCAGAGCCTGGAGCCTGCTTCAGACTCTGTGTCTCCCTCTCTCTCTGACCCTCCCCTGCTCATGGTGTCTCTCTCTATATCAAAAATAAGTAAAAACAAAACAAAATTTTTAAAAATAAAATAAAAAAGACAACTGCTATGATATTTTCATCTCTATGGGGATGGAGAGCAGATCAGTGGCTGCTAAGGTCAATAGGTTGTGGGGAGTATCTACAAAGGGATAGCAGCAGGGAGTCTTGGAGGGTGATTGAAATATTCTATGTCCTGAGTATGGTGATTATTACCCAAATCTATACATGTGTTAAAATTCTTTTTTTTTCCGAAATGAACATAAACTCAAGATTTTATTATCTTCATAATGTAACAAAATATGAAGCTTAGAACTGGATCACTGGGCCTTTTGTCTTCTTATCTCTTCCCATTTCAAAATTCTTGCATCTCTTAATAGCCAGCATTCTCTTAGATCTGCAGTTGGGCTCTACACATTCAAGCCTCAGCATAATCTTCTTTATAGTTTTAGCCTTTTTCCAGAAAATCAGCTGTTTTCCCACCATAGCCACTCTGTTTCCTGTCACAACGCCACTTTCCCTGGGCATAAAGAGAACCTTTGCCTTTCTTGTACTGTGTCACTTTGTGAGCTTGGCGCTTGCCACACTTCTTTCAGAAAGTCCCACAGGTTTTAGGAACATTCACCATGGTTGCGAGAGCACTATCAGCACAAAAAGAAAGATAATACATGTGTCAAAATTCTTAAAAGAAAAAAAATCACTTTCACTGAAAGTAAAAATAAAGAAGGCTATTTTTTATTAGCAGATTATGTAACTGCCTACAGTTATATAAAATCCAAGAGAATAACCAGCTAAGGTTAGTATCTTGCTAGATAGAAGATTAGTGTATAAATCAATTACTTTCCTATATACCAGCAAAGTTAGAACATGTAATTTATAAAGCTTTGCAAAAAATATAAATTATTCAGTGGTTAATCTAACAAAAGATATGCAAGACCTTTATGGAAAAAAAGATGTCATAATTAAATCACATTAAAGAAGACTTAAATAAATACTCTCATCACAGGTAGGATGACTCAAACTCACAGAGTTGATTCTTCTCAGTTAATTTATAAATTCAATACAATTCTATTCAAAATACTCACAGGGCTTATTTTGAAACCTGAAAAGGCTGATTTAAAAATCTATGTGAAAGGTGCCAGAGTGGCTCAGTTGGTTGAGCAAGTGGCTCTTGATCTCACCTCAGGTCTTGACCTAGGGGTCATGAGTTCAAGCCCTATATTGGGCTCTGTGCTGGATGTAAAGCCTACTTAAAAAAAATTAGGGGCACTTGGGTGGCTCAGTCAGTTAAGCATCTGACTCTTGATCTGCCTCAGGTCATGACCTCAGTTTCATGAGTTTGAGCTCTACAATGGTCTCTGTGCTGTCAGTGTAGAGCCTGCTTGGGATTCTGTTTCTCCCTCTCTTTGTCCCTCCCCTGCACATATTCTCTCTCTGTCTCAAACTTAATGAATAAACTTAAAAAAAATTTTTTAAATGTATGTGAAAGAGCAAAAGGTCAAGAATACCTAAGACAGTTTTGAAGACCAGCAAATTAAGGAATTCAAAGCCTAGAGTTCTTTTCGTGGGACATTACTGTTTACTCTTTCAGCTTCTTCAATGGTTATCAATCTATTCTATTTTCTGTCATGTCCCAATTTCAGCATTTCATATTTCTCCATAAATTTAATAATTTCATCTAGATTTTCAGATTTACTGCTCTATAGTTGCTTATATTAGCTCTACTATGTATCTTTTATTTTCCTTCCTGAAATTTGTATTTTATATTTTTTATATTCTACTGTTTCATTTTGAGCCATGCCAGTTGTTGGATTCTCTCTTGTATCTCCTTTCCAACTAGTTGCAGTAAATGCTTAACTATTTTCTCAAAAATTTAAATTATGAAATAACAAACTATACATAAAAATGTATGTGGAATAACATAATGAACACCTTTGCACCTACTACCCAATTTAAATAAAATCTAACAAGTACAATTGAAGATAATGTGTAACACTTCCCATTCTTATTCCTCTCCTTCCTGTCTCCAGAGTAGACCTCTATCATGACTCTGGATCTCATTGTGGGATTTTTTTGGTAGTCAGAGTGTTGACTCAGGAATTTGATTACCTGGGTTCATAATCCAGCTCCACTTATTAGCTGTGTGGCCTTGAGCAATTTATCCTTTAGATTTCTCAGTTTTCTGTTTTGTAAAATGAAAGTCAAAAAAGTCCACCTTATGAGGGAAATTAAATAATTAGCACATAAAATGCCCAGAACATCCTGGCTTTATTGAACCACTATGTAAGTGTATGCGTGTATCAGTAAGTGTATAGAACTGAATAGCATTGCATGTATAGTATTGTTTTGCATATTTAAAAACATTTTATTAAAATTTTTTAATGTTTCATCCATTTCCAAGAGAGAAAGAGACAGCATGAGCAGGGGAGAGTCAGAGAGAGAGGGAGACACAGAATCTGAAACAGGCTCCAGGCTCTGAGCTGGCAGCCAACACAGAGCCTGACACAGGGCTCGAACCCACGAGCCGTAAGATTATGACCTGAGCCAAAGTTGGATGCCCAACCACCTGAGCCACACAGGCACCCCTACATATTTTAATTTTTTATATAGAAGTTTTCTTATGATAACATTTTTTTCTTCAGTCAGTTTTGTTCATTCCCAAATTGGAAAGGAAGATGCAAAACTATCTCTATTAATAGATGTCATGATCGTATTTATAGAACGTCCTAAAGAATCCCTACAAAACCCACCTATTAGCATTAATAAACAAATTCAGCAAAGTTGCAGGATGCAAGATCAAGATACAAAAATCAGCTGTGTTCCTATATATAACCAATGACCATTTTATAAAGGAATTTAAGAAAACAATTCCATTTACAATATATCGAAAAGAAGAAAATATTTAGGAACAAATTTCACTAAGATGATATAATACTTGTACATTAACAAGTATAAAATATTGCTGAAAGCAATTAAAGAATACCAAAATAATAGAAAGACATCCTATGTCCGTGGATTGGAAGTCTTAATATCATTAAGATTGCTATATTTCTGAAAACAATCTACAGATTTAATGCAATCCCTGTCAAAATACTAACTGCCTCTTTATAGAAATGGAAAAGCGAATCCTAATTTAATATAGAATTGCAAAGGATCCTGAATGGCCAAAACAATATTGAAAGTAGAAGACAATTGGAGGACTCACTATTTCTGATTTCAAAAATTGTGACAAAGGTATAGTAATGAAAACATTGTAGAAAGATAAACATATAGAGCAGTTGAACAGAAATAAGAGTCTAGGAATAAGCCCATACATCTATGGTGAATAGATTTTTGACAGTACTGTCAAGACCATTCAATGGAGAAAGAAGAGTATTGCCAACAGACAGTCCCAAGAAAACTGTATATGGACACACCAAAGAGTCAGATTGCATACCTCACACTATATACAAAAATTAATTCAAACTGAATAGAAGACCTAAATGTAAAAGCTGAAACTATACAATTCTTTTTTTATTAAAAATTTTTGATGTTTTATTTATTTTTGAGAGAGTGAGAGAGAGAGAGCGTGAGCAGGGGAGGGTCACAGAATCTGAAGCAGGCTTCAGGCTCTGATCTAGCTGTCAGCACAGAGCCTGACACGGGGCTCAAATCCATGAACCATGAGATCATGGCCTGAGCTGAAGTCAGACACTTAACCGACTGAGCCACACCGATGCCCCGAAACTATACAATTCTTAAAAACAAAAAACAAAAAACATATGGGTAAGTCTTCATGGCCTTGGATTTGGCAATGGATTCTTAGATATGACACCAAAATAAAAAGCAACAAAAGAAAAAATAGATACATGTGACCTCATCAAAATAAAAAACTTTGGTGTTTCAGAGGACACTGTCTAAAAAGTGAAATGACAGTCCACACAATGAGAGAAAATTTTTGTGAATCATATGTCTGATAAGGGTCTGGTGTCCAAAACATGTAAAGAACTCTTCAAACTCAAACAACCCAATTAAAAAATAGGGAAAGCACTTGGATAGACATTTCTCCAAAGAAGATATATATATGGCCAATAAAGAGGTCAAATGATGTCTCAACATCATGAGACTCTGGCAGAATGAAAATCAAAACCACAATGAAATACTACAACTCACCCACTAGGATTGCTATAGTTTTTTTAAGGAAAATAACAAGTATTGGAGAAATGTGGAGAAGCTGGAACCCTGATGCATTTCTGGTATGCCTATAAAATGTATTTTTCCATACATTCTCTATGGAAAAATAGTTTGGCAGTTCCTCAAAAAATTTAACATAGAATTACCATGTGAGCCAATAATTCTACTCTTAGATATATATCTAAAGGAATTAGAAACATGTTTTCAAACAAAAATTCACACATGAATGTTCACAGCAGCACTATTCATAACAGCCAAAAATTTAACCCACCCAAATGTTCATCCACTGATGAATGAGTAAACAAAATATAGTATATTTATACATTGGAATATTATTAATCCATGAAAAGGATTTTAATACCGATATATACTACAGTGGATGAACATCATGCTAAATGAAAGAAGACAGACACAAAAGGCTACATACTATATGATTCCTTATGTATGAAAAACCTGGAATAGGCAGTCCTATATAGATAGAAAGGAGATTAGTGATCCAAGAAGATGGGGGCCGAGGGAGAATGGGGAGTAACCACTTAATGGGTGCAGGAATTCTCTTTGGGGATGATGAAAATATTCTGGAACTAGACAGTGGCAATGATTGTACAACTTTGTGAATATAACAAAAGTCACTGGAATTAACCCTTTAAAATGGTTAAACTTGTGAATTCTGTTATGTGAATTTTAAAGATTTTACTTTTAAGTAATCTCTACACCCAATATGGGGCTAGAACTCACACCCTGAGATAAAGAGTCACATGCTCTACTGACTGAGCCAGCCAAATTCCTCTGTTACGTGAATTTTATCTCAGGAAAAACTTGAGACATTAAAATTCTCCTTTATTGGTATATTTTTTAATGTTTATTTATTTTTGAGAGAGAGAGAGAGAGTGTGTGTGTGTGTTTGTGTGTGTGTGTGAGAGAGAGAGGGAGAGAGAGAGAGAGAGAGAAAGAGCAAGGGAGGGGTAGAGAGAGAGGGAGATAGAATCCATAGCAGGCTCCATGCTGTCCGCACAGATCCCAATGGGGGGTTGAACTCACGACCCATGAGATCATGACCCGGGCCACAGTCAGAAGCTTAACCAATGGCGCCATCCAGGTGCTCCTATTTGGATATTTTTATTTTTATTTATTTATTTATTTATTTTTAATTTCTAGGAGAGAGAGAGAGAGAGAGAGAGACAGGTGAGCAGGGGAGGGTTAGAGAGAGGGAGTCACAGACTGAAACAGGCTCCAGGCTCTGAGCTGGCAGTCAGCACAGAGCCCGACGCGGGGCTCGAACCCACGAACCGCGAGATCATGACCTGAGCGAAAGTTGGACGCTTAACCGACTAAGCCACCGGGGCGCCCCTGGATATTTTTAATTGTAAAGGAATTTATTCTCACCGTGTTTATCCAAACAATACAAATGACCATTTAAGTTTTTTAAAAGATTTTATTTTTAAGTAATCTCTACACCCAACTTGGGGCTCAAACTCACAACCTCTAGGTCAAAAGTTGCATGCTTTGGGGTGCCTGGGTGGCTCAGTCGGTTAAGCATCCAACTTCAGCTCAGGTCATGATCTCCTGCTTTGTGGGTTTTAGCCCCATGCTGGGCCATGTGCTGACAGCTTTGAGCCTGGAGCCTGCTTTGGATTCTGTGTCTCCCTCTCTCTCTGTCTTCCTCTGCTCATGCTCATGCTCATGCTCTGTCTCTCTCTGTCTCAAATAGATAAACGTTAAAAAAAAAAAAAAAGTTGCACGCTTCACTGACTGAGCCAGCCAGGTACCCCAGAATGCCATTTCAAAAGAGGTTTAGTGGCAGGGACTACTGCTTGGCTACTCAGTATCCACTCTCCATTTCTTAGTAATACAAAGCTTATTTATATTGTTGGTACTGCATGATATGATATGATATGATATGATATGATATGATATGATATGATATATGATGCGATCATTGTGACCAGGTAAAAACTACATTTCTCAGTGTCCTGTGCAATTAGATTTCCTTATATGACTAAATCTCCATTCATGAGATGTAAGGGGAAGATATTGGTGGAACTTCTAAGATAGCTTCCCAAAAGAGGCAAAAACATCTTCCACCTTCCTTGCAGCAGTGGGGACATGATGAATGGAGCACCTGCCACCAGCTTAGACCATGAGTAGCCTTGAGGATGGATAGAAGCCCCTGATGAGGATGGTGGAGCATGAAGGTGGAAGGAACCTGACTTTATGTTGACATGCTACCACACTAGATCCTGATCATTTATCTCTGAATTTGCTTTTTGTGAAGGAAAAATACCCCCCGTGTATTTTAATAAAATAATTAAGCTGAGAAAAAATTTGGATCACCTCATAGCACATACAATGATGAAATCCCAAAGAATTAAAAACTTAAATGTGAAAGCTAAATCTATCTGAAGAAAATGAAATTGGATTTGTTTGTATATTAGGGGTTGGAAAGAATTTTTAAAAGCATAAATCAACTTCAAGCGGAAATGTATTAATTGGATAATATCAAAATTAGGATTTTTGTTCAAAGTTCAGGATAGACTTAACTAGGGGGAAATATTTACAATGTCTATAACTGGCAAGGTTTAGCCAGACAGTACTAAGAACAATGGCAAATAAACAAGAAACACAAAGAAAAAACTAAAAGCAAGTAGATGATATTAAAATGCAATTTATAGAATAAGAAATTTAAACAGCCAACACATCTATAAAAACTGTTAAACCTCACTAGTAATCAGAGAAAGGCAGACTAAACTGGGATACTGTTTCATACCCAACAGATTGGCATATATTAGGACCTTTGATTATACTAGGTTTTGGCTAGGATGAAGGCAAATCAGAAACCTTCATTTCTAGCTGTTGGGAGTATTAGACTGCATCAACCCATTGGCAGAATCAGATAGTGCTCATATGCATATCCCTGTTGCCCAGCAATCTCCATCTAGAACGAACAAACATATATACATACATACATACATACATATCCGTGATAGGCACTGATGCAGGTCCATAAAGGGATATGCACATGAATGTTCATTGCAGCATTGTTTGTGGTAGTGGGAAATTAAGCCAGGCTGTATGTTCATCCCTAATGAAATGAAAAAGAAAATATGATAGATGCATATTCATCATGAGAAACACTGAAGCAAATGGACAGATAGCAACATAGTTGTGTCTTTTAAAACATAAGTGAGAACATTGTGAAAAAAAAAGTTAAAAGGTAAGAAACAGAATGAAAGCTATGGCAAATGCCATGGGCATCAATTTAAAGTATTTACATATTGGGGCGCCTGGGTGGCTTAGTCGGTTAAGCGTCCGACTTTCGCTTAGGTCACGATCTCGCGGTTCGTGGGTTCGAGCCCCGCGTCGGGCTCTGTGCTGACTGCCGGCTCAGAGCCTGGAGCCTGTTTCAGTCTGTCACTCCCTCTCTCTAACCCTCCCCTGCTCACGCTGTCTCTCTCTCTCTCCTAAAAATAAATAAAACATTAAAAAAAAAACTTTAAAAAAAAAATAATAAAGTATTTACATATACAAGACAGCATTATGTTTTACAAGGATACAATTAGACCCAAACACTTACTTGTCAACCACAGGAGACAGAGCAGGTGTCTATGAGTGTGGAATGAGAGTGTGGGTTGGGAATAAACTGGAAAAGTAAATAAAATAAAATAAGATTAAATTAAATTAAAACAAGAGAAGTCTTGCAGAGTCCAATGATGACAGTTTGTATAGTATTCCCTAGAGGTGCCATAATTTACTGAATTCCCCATTGATGTTCATTGAGAGTCTTCGATTTTTCGTGAGTGTGGACTTTGTAGTAAAAGAGACCTAGTTTAAGCTACTCTGCCATGTACTAGCTATTTGCCTTGCACCAATTATGTAATAGCTCTGAGCCTTAGTTTCTCTCTTGTAGAGCAGGAATATCTGCCTGGTGTGGTCGTCATGACAATGTTTGTAAAACTGCTGAGCATAGCATCTGGTACAAGCTAGCAAGCAGCGCTAATGATTATGACACTTGCCGGAGACAGGGCCACAGGGTGGGAGTCCCACTCGATAAGGGCCCTGCCCATTTTGCTCACACCTGGACCCCACCAGCAATTGGCCACTGTGTACCCTCAGTGATCACTCCTTTGAATGACATGGTTTCTAGGTCAACAGTTTCCAGGGTAATTTATATCCCATGATATCTAATGACCTAATCAGGCTGCCAGTCACCTTTTATGTATTTATTTAGTATCATTTGTAAACGGTTGCTCTTCACACAGCATGGTGTCAGTGTCTAAGGTCCATGCCCCTGATTACTGGTTTATGTTAGGGCCAGAGATAGCGGGAGTCCCTTTCTCCCCCTTCCCTCTCCCGAAAAACACTCAAAGACAACATCTCCCAGAAGGTGAGTCAAAAATACTCCCTTCTCCTGCATAAGATGGCCAGTCTGTGCCCCTGAGTAAACAGGCACTGGAGCCACCACTGTTTAACACTAAGCATGTCATGTAATCACTTCCTGTTCAGTTTACTCATCTACCAAGTGGGGTTAAGACTACTGGCTTTAACTGGCAAATAAAGCCAGTTAAGGGGTGCCTGGGGGGTGCCTGGGTGGCTCAGTCAGTTAAGTGTCCGACTTTGGCCAGGTCATAATCTCACGGTTTGTGAGTTTGAGCCCTGCATAGCTCTGTGCTGGCAGCTCAGAGCCTGGATCCTGCTTCAGATTCTGTCTCTCTCTCTCTCGCCCTTCCCCCACTCACATTCTGTCTTTTTCTCTCTCAAAAAATAAATAAACATTTAAAAAATTAAAAATAAAGAACAATTTTTTAAACCTTAAAAATTTAAAAAGGGGGGGCCGCCTGGTTGGCTTCATTGGTTAAGCATCTGACTTCAGCTCAGGTCATGATCTCACAGTTCGTGGGTTCGAGCCACTACCATCAGCACAGAGTCTGCTTTGGATCCTCTGTTCTCCTCTCTCTCTGGTCGTACTCTACTCACACTCTCTCTCTCAAAAGTGGGTAAACATTAAAAAAGATAAGAAAATAAAAGAGAGCATTTTAAGAACTGAGATCATATGGGGGCGCCTGGGTGGCTTAGTCGGTTAAGCGTCCGACTTTCGCTTAGGTCATGATCTCGCGGTTCGTGGGTTCGAGCCCCGCGTCGGGCTCTGTGCTGACTGCCAGCTCAGAGCCTGGAGCCTGTTTCAGTCTGTGACTCCCTCTCTCTCTGACCCTCCCCTGCTCACGCTGTCTCTCTCTCTCTCTCCTAGAAATAAATAAAACATTTAAAAAAAAAAAAAAAAGAACTGAGATCATATGAAAGTACCTTGAAAAGGATAAAATGACATCCTTAGAAATTGTTTAAGGAATGCAGTGATTCTTACTACCCTTCAATTACTGTGTGTTTGGGGTGGGCCTGAGGTGAAAGATGGAATGGGTTCTTCGGGGACAGCCTCCTGCCCACCCTGTTTGCTGGCCACGCTTCTCGTGCTTTGTGCTAATTGCCTGTGGGAGATGGATGTGCCCCCTTGGGCTCTGCAGAAGGATCCAGAGCCATCCAGGCTTCCAGGTGGCAGAGCCAGTGCTTCTCAGATGGCCAAGGCCAGCCGCCGGGTTAAAAGCCTGTGCTTGCAACTCGGGGGGAAGGAGCAGCCACATAACGCAGCACCCTCCCTGATCCTCACTCTCTCTCCCATTTGATCAACCGAGGACAGTGTGATGGGTTTGGCAGAGACCTGAAGCCAAAGGTACATTTCCATGAACAATCTGCAGACTTTTATTACTAGAGACTTCAGGGTATATGGGAGGGATGCAAAAAGGGAGAAACGATGGGGAAGGGAAAGGGAAAAGAGAGAGTATGAAACAAATGGCTTTTTAAAGGTACAGATTTTGGAATCTTCCTAGAGGAGAAAGGTTGGAGGTGACATGGTATTTGAGCCCCAGGCCTTTTTGTGACCATCTCCATCAACTCAGAAGAGATAGGAGGGGAAAGATTTGAGCTGTGAAGGGAAGTTTTGAAACTATAAGTGAGGAACTCTTTAAGAAAGTCATTTCATTTCTCTTTTTTTTAATGTTTATTTATTTTTGAAAGAGAGACAGAGCCTGAGAAAGGGAGGGAGGTCAGAAAGAGGGAGACACAGAACCTGAAGCAGGCTCCAGGCTCTGAGCAGTCAGCATAGAGCCCAAGGCCGGGCTCGAACTCACAAACCATGAGATCATGACTTGAGCCAAAGTCAGACCCTTAACTGACTGAGCCCCAGGCACCCCTAACAAAGTAATTTCTAAAATGATCCAGGACGATAGCTGGGAAATTCCTAATTATGAGACTTAAAGAAACCGAAAACACTTCAGCATGCATGCTCGTGTCCTAAGAACAGAATCCTCAAAAGAAGAAAGTCATGGAAGACTTCAGTACAGTCCGGTGCCCCTCAGGCAGGCAAATCTCGAAGCACATCTTTTTCTTTTGCCAAAGAAGTTGCCCATGTGTTATTGTGCTGAAATTTAAAAATGTCCAGTCATAGTTTCTCTTTTAATTTAAACCTATTTTCCTTTTCACAGATAAGGAGAGCACCTGCTGTGCAACCACACATCTTTAAACTGCCCTCATTATCGTGAAGACACTAACCAGAAGAGAAAAGCAAACCAAATCTCCGTTTAACCACTTCTTAAACGAGTTAACATCTTAGCCATTCTCCACTGGAACCATTTCCTCCAGCCCCCTCCTCTGTAAAAATCTGCACATGTTCCATGTCTTTTAAACCATCAGACCAACCAGGTAAGAACTTCCACTAAGGAGCTGCCTAGGCAGCACATGGCAGAGAGCTTTCCCCCTGGCCCTCATGTCAAACATTCTGGTTTTCCTTTGGCGACACCCATCACAACGGACCACTGGCAGCTTGCTGAGAGATGTAACCTGGAGAGCTATTCCTGAACCCCATGCTTATCCGGCCATTTCCATTCTCTTGAGGTGTTCAGTTTGTATAGCTACATGATACGTTGCCATGCATTTTGCCCTTTTTCTATTTTGTGACATCCTATGCTCCTTAGAACTACCACCCGAGCCAGGGTCGTGGTCCCTGCAGCCAGGAAGTTTGTTCTAACGATAGCATCAGAAATCAATTTTAAGGGAACTTGGTTGTCTTCCCCGATGTGAATGTTGAAAGTTAAAGTCCCCTTCAGATGCCATTTCCCCCCTCAATTCCTATTTATAACCATGTTCCTCGCATTTCAGTATATTTATTTATTTATTTATTTATTTATTTATTTATTTATTTTTTATTTATTTCTAGGAGAGAGAGAGAGAGAGACAGCGTGAGCAGGGGAGGGTCAGAGAGAGAGGGAGTCACAGACTGAAACAGGCTCCAGGCTCCGAGCCGGCAGTTGGCACAGAGCCCGACGCGGGGCTCGAACCCACGAACCGCGAGATCATGACCTGCGAAAGTCGGACGCTTAACCGACTAAGCCACCCGGGCGCCCTTTTTTTTTTTTTTTATTTATTTTATTTTTTTTTATTTTTTATTTTTTTTTATTTCAGTATTTTTAAACTGTGATGCCCCTGAGGCATTGCAATTTCTGTAAGTTTAATTTTGAACTATGTCACTTTTCTCATTTGTTGGTCCTATTTTGCCTCTTTTAAGATTTCAACTTCCTCATCTCTAATTCTCAGATTCTAAGATTTGGGGATAAAATCCCCATTAATCTGATCAAATACCTTAAACTTTCTGACTGGAGAGATTTTGATTGTATTTCACCTCAGACTTCGTCCTTCTAGACACATTTTTTGTGTGTGTGGTTCTTGCCTGACATTCTGCCTTAGTGTTATTCTCCCCTGAGAACCCCTCTTCCCATTCTGAGCAAGTCGTCAAGAAAGATTATCTTAGGACTTCCACGCAAGATGTGCAGGCACAACTGAACTCTAAGGAGTATCACTGCTAGTCATCTCCCAAATAAATGAAATACTGAAAACACATCTAAAAATCTCTCTACCAGGACTGGGAATTCAGAATTGGGTTTGTTTGTTGATGAGGTTTCACTTTCCCTTTTTTGCTCAGCCTCACTTTAAAGCAAGGCTTGAATTCTGAAAACATGCAGTCACAAACGGGGATTGCCAGCAGCTCAGGAAGAAATTTCCAGGACAGGAGGCAGCCAACCCCCAATTCCAGACCTAATCCACACGTAGTCAATGAAGAGGTGTGGGATTTAGAACAGGCAGAAAAGTAGGTGAAGGTGGGCAATTACAATATCCAGGATTCTTTTTGAAACGTAAATCTTGGGTTCTCTTCTCAATATCCTGAGCATTCAAACCAAATTCACAAGCAGGATTAGATAGTAACCATGTATGCATCGTATGAGCCATTTTTGAAAATCATTCTGGGGGCGCCTGGGTGGCTCAGTCGGTTAGGTGTCCGATTTTGGCTCAAGTCATGATCTCAAGGTTTGTGGATTCGAGCCCCGCGTCGGGCTCTGTGCTGACAGCTCAGAACCTGGAGCCTGCTTCCAATTCTGTATCTCCCTCTCTTTCTGTCCCTCCCCCACTACACTCTGTTTCTCTCTCTCTCAAGAATAAATAAAACATTAAAAAACATTTTAAAAAAGAAAGAAAATCATTCCGTACCCAAGGAACCTCCATCTGAGTGCCCCCTGCCTAAATTGCCCCATAAATGGTGTACCCTTTGAGTTGAATATTGTCCTCTCTAGGCTTCTCTTAAAATGCAAGCAGTACTGGATCAATTTAACATTCCCAAATATGAGAGAAATAGGAACCAAGGGAAGAGACCTGTCTAGGGAGGACAGTACCCTGAAGGGTAGCTGAGTTGCTGAATTTGAACTGGAAGTTATAGCCTCATTGGCTTGGGGAGTTTGTCAAGCTCAGGCCAAAAGTCTAGCTGGTCTGACATTTGCTTCTGCACTTTCTGGTGGCTGAGGTTGATAGCTTCCCACTCTAAGTACAGCTTTTCCCTTTTCTGTTGTGGCTGATATGCTTTTGGGATAAAAAGCGCTCTGTATGCATAGAGCACAGTCTGAAAGAAATTCTGGCATCTCTGAGCTTCCACAAAGCACCAGACACCCAAAGAAGGGACAGTTTATGGAAGGAGATGAGCATTGTCTGTTTCTTTCCCCTAGAGAGATATAAGAGGGAGGCACTTATTTTTTTAATTTTTTATATGTTTTATTTATTTCTAGGAGAGAGAGAGACAGCTTGAGCAGGGGAGGGTCAGAGAGAGAGAGAGAGTCACAGGCTGAAACAGGCTCCAGGCTCTGAGCTGGTAGTCAGCACAGAGCCCGACGCGGGGCTCGAACCCACGAACCGCGAGATCATGACCCAAGCAAAAGCCGGACGCTTAACCGACTAAGCCACCCAGGCGCCCCTAGAGGGAGGCACTTTTACTATCCAGAGGCAGTGAGATGGATTTCAAGAAGAACTTATGGGGGCACCTGGGTGGCTCAGTTGGTTTAGCGTCTGACTTCGGTTCAGGTCATGATCTCACAGTTCGTAGGTTCAAGCCCCTCATCGGGCTCTGTGCTGACAGCTAGATCAGAGCCTGAAGCCTGCTTCAGATTCTGTGTCTCCCTCTCTCTCTGACCCTCCCCTGCTCACACTTCCTCTCTCTCAGAAACAAATAAAAACATTAAAAAAAGTTAAAAAAAAAACTTATGAAAAGAAAGATGAGCTGACTATCAGATGGTAACTCAGTTCCTCAGCTACCTTAAATTCTTCTTTTTTAAATGTTTATTTATTTTTGAGAGAGTGAGTGTGAGCAGGGGAGGGGAGAGGAGAGGCTCTGAAGCAGACTGCGTTGACAGTCATGAGCCTGATGAGGGGCTTAAACTCACCAACCATGAGGTCATGACCTGAGCCAAAGTTGGATGTTCCACTGACTGAGCCACCCAGGTGCCCCAGGTTTGTTTTACTTATTAAAGAAGGTGGAAGGGCTTTTAGTTAATGATCTTCAAAAAGAAGCCTAGGTCATGCCCAATGAAAGGAAATGCTAATTGGCCCATTATTAACAAGAGCTAATTTTTGTTTGTGAGATGTTAAGAATTACTCTACAGTTTAGACATGAGCATGGTGGTCATATACCTCAAAGGATCAAGGATATCCTCTGAAATCTTCTGATTTCCTTTACTAATAATGGGTACTCATGAACTGATTTTACCCCATTTTGGATAACTGCTGTTTATTTCTTTTTTAAAAAAAAAGTTTTAATGTTTTTTGTTTATTTCTGAGAGAGACAGCGTGAGCAGGTGAGGGTCAAAGACAGAGGGAGACACAGAATCTGAAACAGTCTCCAGGCTCTGAGCTAGGTGTCAGCAGAGCCGTGGGGCTCAAACCCACAAACCGTGAAATCATGTCCTGAGCCAAAGTCAGATGCTTAACCAACTGAGCCATCCAGGCGCCCTACCTGCTGTTTATTTCTTTAGTCTGTTCCACCTAAACTTACTTAGGTTTATGTGAGGTTTTGTTTATCCTACTTTTAACTTCTCTTAACTTACATATTTATATCTTCTGTGTTTGGTGAATAGGTCTGTATTCACTCTTCCACTTTTTTCATGCTTTTGTAGACTCATCATGTTCTTCCTCACACTTCATCTTTTTGGATCAGGAGTTTTCACCATGGAGCGGGGTGGATGTAGGAGAGGGAGAAATGTTCATCAGAAACTTCTGGAGAGCTTTTCCAAATACAGTGGGTCTCCTTCCCCTTCCCCTGAGCATATCAAAACCTTGGCTAGGGAAGTGTGTATTTTAAGAATTTCTCCATGTAAGTCTAAGGTCAATTCCCTCTATCCTTGTAACCATCGTGCTGAACTGAAGATCCCTGATCCTTTGGTTCTTCCAAAGGCACTTCCTTCATTACAGCAATAGCTCATGTTTGCCATTTGGGTGAAATAACATTTCCATTCACTGAAGATAGTGGTTGGGGAGTGCATGAACGTCTGCAGTCATAAAAATTAAATTGGCACTTAAATATGATGCCCAGCAAACTATCAGACCCTCAATGATGCAGAGTAGCCTTATCCAATAGCTTCTTTCTCACTTGCTTTTCTCTCAGTGGTTTTCCCTGGACAGATTCCTTAAGTGACTGAAGGCAAGCAGAATGGCAGAGGCCAACAACAGCTTTTCAGATGGCTTCGTCCTGATGGGTATATCTGACCATCCCCAGCTGGAGATAGTCTTTTTCATAGTCATTCTCTTCTCTTACTTGCCGACCCTGGTTGGGAACGCAACCATTATCCTGCTTTCCTGTCTGGATGCCCGGCTCCACACCCCCATGTACTTCTTCCTCAGCAACCTCTCTTCCCTGGACCTTGCTTTTACTACTAGCTCAGTCCCCCAAATGCTGATCAACTTATGGGGACCAGAGAAGACTATAAGCTATGCTGGTTGTGTGATCCAGCTCTATGTTTTCCTCTGGCTAGGGGCCACTGAGTGCATCCTTCTCGTCGTGATGGCATTTGACCGCTATGCGGCAGTTTGCCGGCCCCTGCACTACACCACCATCATGAGCTCTCGGCTCTGCTGGCTGCTGGCTGCCATTGCATGGTTGGGCGGCTTGAGCAACTCTGTAATCCAGTCAACGTTCACTCTGCAGCTCCCATTATGTGGGCACCGGACGGTGGACAACTTTCTGTGTGAGGTGCCTGCCATGATCAAACTGGCCTGTGGAGACACAAGTCTCAATGAGGCTGTGCTCAATGGTGTCTGCACCTTCTTCACGGCTGTCCCGCTAAGCATCATCCTGATCTCCTACTGCTACATAGCTCAGGCAGTGCTGAAGATCCGCTCAGCTGAGGGACAGAGAAAGGCCTTTAATACGTGCCTTTCCCATCTGGTGGTGGTGCTCCTCTTCTATGGGTCCGCTATCTATGGGTATCTCCTTCCAGCTAAGACCAGCAACCAAGACCAAGGCAAATTCATTTCCCTCTTCTACTCTGTGGTCACGCCAATGGTGAACCCTCTCATCTACACTCTTAGAAATAAGGAGGTAAAGGGGGCACTAAGGAGGCTGCTGGGAAAGGGAAGAGAACTTGGCTGAGAGAAAAAAAAATTCCATCATCATTTATCTCCTCTTCTTCTGTACATAACTTTTTTTCATTCTCACTCTGGCCAGATGAACATGAGGAATACTAACTCTAGTAAAACTAAGATATGTTCCTAATAGCCATAAGCTGTTAAGACATGGTTAGTGTTATTTCTAATATTCTACACTTAGTTACTAAAAATCCTGTGGACTACAGGTAACAGAGTAGATGTGTCTCATCAATAGCTCAGAGGTTGTTGATTTAGTACAGACCTAGCTCACTGTCTCTATTGTCCACGTGTTATTTATTACATTTAATAAATATTACATATTTTTGTATTTCTAGAGGCTTCTGTGCTTTTCCTTGTTTAAAAAAATTTATTTTAATATTTTTATTTATTTCTAAGAGAGAGAGAGAGAGACAGCGTGAGCAGGGGAGGGTCAGAGAGAGAGGGAGATACAGACTGAAACAGGCTCCAGGCTCTGAGCTGGCAGTCAGCACAGAGCCCGACGCGGGGCTCGAACCCACGAACCGCGAGATCATGACCTAAGTGAAAGTCGGACGCTTAACCGACTAAGCCACCCAGGCGCCCCCCTTGTTTAAAAAATTTTTTAATGTTCATCTATTTTTGAGAGAGAGAGAGAGACAGATGCGAACAGGGGAGGGGCAGAGAGAGGGAGACAGAGAATCTGAAGCAGGCTCCAGGCTCTGAGCTGTCAGCACAGAGCCAGATGTGGGGCTCGAACTCACAAACCTTGAGATCATGACCTGAGCTTAAGTCAGACACTTAACTAACTGACCCTGAGTCACCCAGGCACCCCATTGTGCTTTACTTTAATGTTTTTTAAAAATTATTATTTCTAAGAGAGAGAGAGAGAGAGAGAGGATGAGCAGGGGAGGGTCAGAGAGAGGAGACACAGAATCTGAAGCAGGCTCCAAGCTCTGAGCTAGCTGTCAGCACAGAGCCCAACGCAGGGCTTGACCCATGAACTCTGAGATCACGACCTAGGCGAAGTCTTACTGAGCTACCCAGGCGCCCCTGAACTGTCATATTCTTAAGGCAAATCATTTAAATTACTAAATAACTTGGGAGAAAATAAGAGGAAAACAGGGATTCTTTAAACACTTTGGAGTAATTCAGGTCTCCTGATAAAAAAAAAACAGAATATTTTAAATCTAGCTTTGTGTTAGGGGCTAGTAAGACACAGAAGATTGGAGGAGAAGAAACTAACTGCCATCATGGGTTTCTTCCCACAATCACTCGGCACTCTTTGTCTCTGTTAACAATGTAGCTGTCTAGTTACTCTGCCCTTGGAATAGGGAGGCAGCAGATAACTTAGAAAATTCATGATAATAAGAGCTAAGAGGCATTTTGGTGTACTCTGCAAACAATGAGATATGGTAGCTCGTGGACATGATGTCTCCAGCACTCCATTTCCTCGTATGTAAAATGAATAGAAGAGCCAGCAGGAACACTGTAGGGATCAAATAGATAATGTGTGTGGGAAAGTGTTTCGTGAAAACTGCTCAGTGTTATGTTTAATCAAAGTGGAACTGTTTCCTAGAGAGGTTTATCAGTCTATTTCACACTCCACCTCTTTTCATTTATATCCTGATCCAGGAAACTCCTTCACTGAGCTACCAGTGTCTTCATAAATGATGGGTGGATGGAGAAGCCAGAATAAAGGCAGAGAGACCATAGAGAAGATTCCACCATTACTTCCTTCAAACTCCATATCCCAATCTATCAGCTCCCTCTTCAAAATATATCCAGAATATCCCATTTGAGGGTAACACATACACACAAAATAATTAGGAACGCGGGGCACCTGGGTGGCTCAGTAGGTTAAGCCTCCCATTCGGTTCAGGTCATGATCTCACTGCTCTGGTTCTAGCCCTGCATCTGGCTCTCCGGTCTCGGCACAGAGCCTGCTTCAGATATCGTCTCCCCCTCTCTCTGTCCTCCACCTCACTCACATTCTCTCTCACTTAAAAATAAATAAAAATTTTTAGGGGCGCCTGGGTGGCTCAGTCAGTTAAGCGTCCGACTTCGGCTCAGGTCATGATCTCACGGTTCGTGGGTTTGAGCCCCACATCGGGCTCTGTGCTGACAGCTCAGAGCCTGGAGCCTGCTTCTGTACCTCCCTCTCTCTCTGACCCTCCCCTGCTCACGCTGTCTCTCTCTCTCTCTCTCTCAGAAATAAACAAAACATTAAAAAACAACTAAAAATAAATAAACATTAAAAATAAATATATATTAATATTTCTGAGAAAGACAGCGTGAACAGGGGAGGGTCAGACAGAAAGGGAGGTATAGAATCTGAAACAGGCTCCAGGCTCTGATCTGTCAGCATAGAGCCCGATGCGGGGCTCGAACCCACCTACCGTGAGATCATGACCTGAGCTGAAGTTGGACGCTTAACCGGCTGAGGCACCCAGGCGCCCCAGACGTTTTTTAAATTCAGAAAGTATTTCGGGACACCTGGGTGGCTCAGCCGGTTAAGCATCCAACTTCAGCTCAGGTCATGATCTTGCAGTTTGTGGGTTTGAGCCCTTTATCCGGCTCTGTGCTGACAGATCAGAGCCTGGAGTCTGCTTCAGATTCTGTGCCTCCCCTTCTCTCTCTCTTCCTTGCTCACGCTCCCTGTTTCTTGATAATAAATAAATGCTAAAAATTTAAAAAAAGAAAGTATTTCAATGTCCACCGAAATGGAAATGATTGAAGACTGAATATATTATGGTATATGACTAAACACAGCAGCCCAAAAATGAAAGATGATGTCGATATACTGAAATAGAAAACCGTCAAGGTAAAGTAAATGGGCAAAACTGCATATGAAGGAACAGGAAGATATACACACAGTAACAGTTATTTCCTCTGTAGAGAGAGAGTGTGTTGCTAGGGGAAAAAGGAGTGGAGAGATTTCCTTTTAACATGACAAGGATTTGCGGTACTGATGGAATATTAAAAAATGAAACGGAAGAAAACACTGGCTTGGAAGCGAGTTCTAGTCTTACCTCTGTCATGAGGCAGTCACTTGAAAACTGTCTTGGTTTCCCCTTCTAGAGAACGAAAATAGTAATACTACTGACTTCACGGTGTTGCAGGAGGGCGGGAGACACGCTGGTCCTTGTCTCTCATGGAGTCAAAGAATGACTCTCACGGACAAGAGTGAGGAGAGCGATAGTTTGTTGAGGGTCAGTATAATGCTCTTGAGGGTGAGTGGGGTCCTGACTGGGTAGTCGCTGAGGATTTTTGTCCCTGGCTTTTTAGTGAGACCTTATCAGAAAGTTTGTGGGACTGCACGCATGGCATCTCCAGGCAGGTCCAGAGCATATTTATCTCATCCTCTTTTTCCCCAAATTCCGCTGCCGTCACCGCTTCTTCAGGCTCCCGCTTGAGGTTCCATCCTGCCTCCCTGAAGGTCTTTTATGTCTCCCTGCCTATTAACCCTTTCCCGACTCAGTAGGATGGTTCTTAGGATTACTTAGTATGAATATGTTTATAACTGTGCCTAAGCATACGGGTAGTGTGACGGTTTTGGATTGCCGTAGCTATACTATCTGTAAAACCCGTTGATCAACACTAGGGTTGGAAATGACACCCATCCAAGTCAACAAGCAGAAGGCACCTGGCCCAGAACCAATGGAAGCAGGAACCAATGGAAGAGTGTTAAGAAACGCCCAAACCTGGCCACCCCCCTCCCTTCTCTCCAACAGCGTGATTGGCCCCAGGACATGACGTCAGAGGCTCCTGTCCATTCACTGGTGAGGACTGCTGTCGATTAGCGGAAGGCGGAAACCAGAAAAACGGACATGTCCTTTAGGCCGCGCTTGCGTGTTCCGTGTTCCATCCGGCTCTTTTTGGGCTGAGCCACTGCGCATGCGTCTGGTCTTCAGAAAGTCCCGGCCTCCCTCGCGGAAGCCTCCGTCCCAGCGCGCTGGGAAAAGGCGGCGTGGCTGGTGAGTGGCTCGTGTGAAGATGACTTTTCCTGTTCCCATGGCTCCCAGCGCCGCTGCTCTTGCCTCTCCTCTATAGCTGTCATCTCCCGACCTGGGTGTTGGGATGCAAAGACGCCGACTAGCCGTGTTCCGGGACCCCGCCCCTCTGGGGAGGCGTGGGGGCGAGGTAATCAGTGTGCCCGTCCGTCTCCCCACCAGGCACCCGTCCCATGCATTTCCCAGAGGAGCGGCCTTTGAAAGGCCATGAGCCTGTTGTCCTTGTGACTTTCGCTGATAAAACACTCCTTCCCTGAGTCCCTAGTGCCTCAGAACACCACTCAGACGCGTCTCCCAAACTCGTGGAGAAGAAAAATCCACCAAAAACATTCTGGTATTAGGTGGAATTACATACGGTGCTTCGAGAGAGAGAAAGTCGGAGACCCAGCTGAGGAGTTGAAAGTAAAAGCATTAGGAGGCTTCAGGAAAGTGGCGGTGGTGGTGGTATTTACCTGTGGAGTTCCTTCCTTTTGATGATGCTCTCCTCGAGAACATTTCTCTCTAGTTTCTAGGCTCAGCTACTCTTCCTCCGCTAGTTGGGAGGGATGGAGACCTACAACCCCTTGTGTTCAGTTGCTCAGTTGTTATGGAAAGACTGCATTGGAAGTTGAGAAAAGTGTTCTAGGCAGAAGTCTAACAAACCAGGACACTACGGCCTAGAAAGCCCAGAGCCAGTTTGTTTTAGGGCCTGAGAGTGATTCATCTGTGTTGGCTAGAAAATGTATGTAGGATAGTGGACAGTGAGGCTGGAGGGGTAGATGGGCCTTGAATCCTGAGGACAACCTTGCAGACTTGGAGATCTTGGCTTATGTCCGTGGCAACGGGAAGTCTCCAGGACTTTGGAACAGAGTAGTTAGACAATTGGATTCAATTTGTAGAAGGTAAAGAAGTTCAGATCTGCTTTGTAGCAAGACCAGATGGACAGATGAAGACTCTTACTCCAGCCTGGTTTAATGATTGTCCGTACAAAGGTTCCTAACCAGAGACAGTTTTGCCCCAAAAAGGCATTTGGTAACAATGGAGGCAATTTTGTTTCTTCAACTCAGGGGGTGCTTCTGACCGCTAGTTGGTAAAGGCCAGGGGTACAGCAACACATCCTACAGTGAACAGGACGCTCACTCTCTCTCATGCCCTCACCCTCAATAAAGACGTGTGGCCCAAGATGTCTGTAGTGCTGAAACAGACATCCTGCTTAGAGCATTAGTGGTGGAAGTGGAGGAGAGACAGATGTCAGAGACAGACCAGTTTTCATCCCCTTTTGCATTCTACATAAATGCTTAAGTACTTGACCGCTAAGTAGTTCATCAGTTCTGAAGACCCCAGTTTTACAATTTCTCACCGATTCCTTCATTTGCAAAAAACTAATACACACCAACAGTAATGGAGGTGGCCAAACCAATTCCCTGCTCTTCAAGAATCTTACATTCTTGCAAGAGAATAACAATTTAAATGTATAAATACATGTCAGGTGGTGAGATGTCATGAAGAAATTCCTGTAACATGTAGATTTTCTTAGCACCACAGACCATTTACTCTGCACTTTCTATGTGCCAAGTGTGGAGTTAGATGCTTTACAAATAGCATTTCTTTTTTTAATTTGTTAAGGTTTATTTATTTTTGAGAGAGACAGAGTGTGTGTGTGTGCACGCGCACGTGTGCACCTGGGGGAGGGGAAGGGGTAGAGAGAGAGAGAGGGAGACGCAGAATCTGCCGCAGGCTCTGAGCTGGCAGCACAGAGCTCAACGTGACAAGCTGTCTCCCGATCCTCAAGATAATGACCTGAATGAATGGAAGCTTAACTTTCTGGGCTGCCCAGGCACCATTTGCTGCTGCTGCCTAAGTGCTTGTTTACTTCCTGATTGGCATTGGTGCTAGTTTTCCCAAGAGCTCCAGCTGTCATTCCCCTTTGCAGGCAGGGTGGTGGGTGGACAGCCAGGTGGGACCTTCACAGTTACTGAGCTTTCAGTAGGTCCCTGTTCCCAAGGATGAAGGAAGGGAGACAGTTGTCCCCTGTAAACTGAACCGGTTCTGCTCTGCAGGTTATGTTCACCTGCGCAGGCTCTGTGACTGAGCACCTTCTGCTCTCAGATGCAGGGATTGCATGCCTGGGAAGCTGTGAGAACTTGAGCTGTGTCCTCAGTGTCTGAGTCACGCTCCTCCCCAAAGCAGACGAATGTGACTGGATTTCTGGCCAGGAAAGGGCCAGAGTGAGGCCAGCCGGGGGCTGAGGGCAGCATGGCCATGTGTCAGCTGCGGGGCTCTGCGTGGGGGCTGCCACAGGCCTCCCTGCCCTGCCCTGAGCAGAGGGGCCTTGGAAGGGCTCTGCCACCATCAGATGTGGCTCGGGTTCCTGACCTGTTCTACCCAGCCACCCATACCGCCCCCTCATTTTCATTTCTAATTCAGCTCTGGCTCTCCAGGAACCTATACTACACCTTTCTTCCCTGGGCCCATTGATGATCTCCTTCGGGAAGGGAAGGTGGCAGTGATGGGGTTTTGTCCAGGTGATGGTGTGTGGGCTCCGAGGAGAGCCGGCAACGCTGCACTTCTGCGGGAAGTTGCAAAGCGTCTCCCATAAAGAGAGCCCATGAAGCCCGTGCTCAGGGGCTTTCCCAAGAGAAGAACCAGACAGACTCCTGCTCAGAACGCACGGGCCATGGGGCCTTCAAAGGGAGCCCAACTCTTCTAAGAAAATGGTAAGATACAGAGTCTCGGGCCAGAAGGGGAGAGGCAGGATGGATCAGGGACGAGAGCTTATCAGTGCCTCTGACGTCACAGACATGACCTTGTAGTTGTGTCATGACCAGAATGGGGAGCAGGAAACTAGCATCGTACTTGGTGTGCAGATGTTGGGTTGAGACAGCTTGACTGCATATGTAGGCTTCACAGTTCTGTCTGGTCTTCCCCTCATAAAGGCTTATTCCATGATCGCTCTCGGCAGGGTCAGCCTGCAGAGACTCTCCCTCTCCCCTCTGCTCTTCCCCCACTTGCGTGTTCTCTCTTAAAAAAAGAAAAAAATCTCATAGGGACATTTCAGGTGGCTTGTCAGTTGAGGAGGAATGAAAATACATATGAAATGATTCCAGAGTCCAGCTTTGAGGCAACAGTTAGAAGCCAGAACGACAGGGTAAGGGAGACTGGGTGTATGGATGAGGCCCCACTGTACCCGGCCCACCCCAGAAACCACAGAGAGTTCAGCAACCCTACGTGGATACGTTAGCTTACTGCTAGTGTGTCATGTGACTGGGTCAAGGCATGACTCGTAAAAACAATCGCAACTGGGGATTCCAGTGGACAGTGCCTGATGCTGACCGTGGATGGCCCGCTGTGGATGATACCTTGATGGCACGGGGGAGTGTGTGAGCATGCTCTGTTCCACACGAGAGCGCTGATCGGTTTCCTTTGCCTTTTCCACGTTCAGGGTGTAAAAGCTTCTTAGGCACCATGTCTTATCTCTACTGTAATGCCTCGCTCTTACTCTGGTACCCGTATGGGGACACATCGGGGAGAGTTGGTGGTAGAGGGTGTGAAATGAAGCCTCAGTGGTGCCTGCATGCTCGGGGGCCCAGGCTTCTGGCCTCTGGTGCCACAAGGATAGAGTGCTGGTGCTACCGTGCAATAGAAGGTCTGTGTCCTGAGGTTGCACAGAAAGTGTTGACAGAAAGATTGCTAAGAGTGAAAGATCCGTGTAAGTAAAGGTTTTGGAATCAACTTGATCCCCATTCACAGTCCAGCCCTGTGACGGAATCTCCATGCACATCTAACCTATGACAGCAGCATGCATTGGGCCTCCCAGGAAACCCAGGCATTACCTGGAATATTCAGTAAATACCACCTTCTGGAAAAACTCCAGAGGTGCCACTAGAACGTCCAAGTACATGGAACACGCGTGAACCGCTTCAGGGGCCCAGCGTCCTCCTCTGCCAGAGCAGGGCATCACAGAGTTCCTTCTCTGAGGCGCACTCCCCACCGTGGGTACAGGCGAGCTTACTTGCTAGAGTCCTGTGTTCTCCATGAGTCATGAACCCTCATTCTGTCTGTCCACCAGGGAGCTGATGATGGGGAAAGCAAGGATTTGTGTGTGAGGAGGTCAGCAGTGAATGGGCACACTCCAGCCCAGGGTCCCCGGAGTCCCCGGCTGATCCCGGACTGGAAAGGCACTCCCCTCACGGGACAGGCCTAGAAGAGGAGGCAAGATCAAAGGGAAGCGGGGTAAGGAGGTGGAGGGCCCAGCTCAGCTTTGGCTGTGGCCACCCTTCCGACTCTCTGGCTGAGGAACCACAACAGATGAGTGGGAAGGAGGGGATCGGTAGGCCTTGGCCTGCTTCTCTGGGTTGTGAGAATACTGGATCCTCTCTGTGGGAATGGTCAGGAATCCTTGGAAAAAGAATGCTGCCCATTAGGAAAATAGATCAGTCGTTAAAATGTTTCAGTGAGGGAGACCGAAACCATGGGGAGAGTCCCAGTATTTCATACACAGGAGGGAATAGTGGCTTCTTCCTGGTCTTGGGAAGGGCTGAGCCAAAGCAGGAGGGTCATCAACTCGTGGGAGCAGATCTAGAGCCTTGGAGGTGTTACCTTGTGTATACTCACTTCGGATTCATTCTCCAGTGGCTAGTGCAGCGATCAGGCCGTGTTAGTCAATGGAGGTGGCCAGTGAGGTGTCAGGAAATGTGGCAAGCAGCTATTCCACTTGGGGCTGGGGGAATACAGGGAGAAGGTTGCATTAATGACAATCTGGAAGGGAGGTCTTGCTGAGCTGGGTCACCTCACGGGGGTGCTGGAATTAGGTGGTGCTGCCTCACCAGCTGGTGCTGGTACTTTGGAGGGTCTCATGAGGAGATTCTAGACCAAAGTGTCTGCTTCACTGACGGCTTTGTGTCTGGCTGCTACATAACCTGGTATGTTATAGGGAGTCCAATGTTTCCCAGGTGAATGAGCGAATGAATGTATTCCCCAGTTCTCACGGTCCCCAGACTATGTGCGGTAGCTGACAGGCCAGGGTTGGGAACTCTAGTACTGACTTCCTTTCTGTGCCCCGTGGACTGGAGCGTAAAACAGCTGGAGTGAGGAGGCAACCTCCACCTCCAGCAATACAAGGAATCAGCAGATGCCCCTGATGCCCCGGCCCCAGCACGCCCTGGAGTGGGAGGAGCCTGCTAGTGAGGCTTCACTGGGCCCTCCATCCTTATTGTTAACATTGACTTTCACTGGTCCCGCCCATTGATCAAATCCAAGTCCTTTGAGTGGGTATAAAGTTCTTCTGTAAATGGTCCACCTTGGGCTGTCTCCCTCTTCCCCACCACGGATCTCCAGTGAAGTCATCTGTCCCCAACAGGTCACACTGAAGTGCATCTCTGCGTTTACCCAGGCTCTTGAAAGACACTTTTGTTTGTTTTTGTTTTGTTTTCCTGTGTATAGAGCAGAGTGTAGCCTGTCACTCTGGGAACTAGCATACATGGCCTGTCCTAAGGGCCACACTGGAGGACCGCGTATGCAGGATTCATGGGGTGCCCAGGCCAGGCTCAACTGGGGGAAACACTGAGGTACATTCTTACGTGTTGCTTTCCTTCTCTTCACTAAAATTAAAAAAAAAAAAAAGTATATTTTTCCTAATTGATACAGAATGTTCCTTATTTATGTTCAGTTCCTCAGAGTCTGAAATAGTGACCATGATCCTTGTCACCATAATTAGACATGGTCTTAACACCTTGAGTGCACTGGCCAAGAACCAGGACAACGTGCCCATTGTTTCCCATATTTTATCCATGGAAATTTGATAGAAGCTTAACCCTCTAGGCCTGTTCAGAATTAGTGTTTTTAGGTTGGTTCCTGGTGCTCCTCACACCCCATGTTCCCTCCTCCTGTACCCGTTTTCCATACTCCTCTGCTGTCCCTCTCAGTGACTGTGCACCCCCAGCCCCCAACCCCGCTGTGCTGCTTCTCTGCATGTCCTACTGCAGCAAAGCAGGCGCTGCCCCCGGATCCCCTGTGCGCTTCTGCCAGAGGATAAGGTTTCTGATGGAGAAAGTTCAGACCAAAGGCCAAGCGAAAATAAAGGAAACACCTTTATTTTCATCAGAAGCAGTAATGCGTACGAACCTGCAGCAACCATTGACTGTACCAGGTAAGAAAGCAGGATCCTGGTGGGGGTGAGACACGGGAGAAATCTTAGAGGAACCCAGAGGTCACACCTAATGAAGTCTGAGATGAAGTCACTTGGAGTAGTAGTATCTGGTGGCTTAAGCCATTCCTCAAGCTTTGCTCTTTTCTGGGTGACTGGGATACACAGCAATGATCTACTCTGAGGTGGAAGTTCCTGAAAGCAGGTGTCCTGAAAGCAGGCCATTAGTGGTTTAGGAAACATCTAGGAGCTTAACTTCTAGATGTGCTTCCCATGAGGAGAGAAAATTTCTTCCGTGACCTTCCCCAGGAACCCTTCCGAGGCCCCTAGCCTGGACCCCTGTTTAGAACAAGGTTAACCTAGTTTCCTGTCAGGACTTTGGACCCCACAGGCCTCTTCCTTGAGAGCAGATGGAAGTCCAAGGTGACACACGACTCTGGGTCACAGGCAGACCTATAAAGAAAGCTCAGGATTCTTTTCTGGTTGCTCTTCCTGCCCGTATTGTTGAGACCGGCTGGTGAGTAAGTCTCCTGCTGCACCAGGGCCTGGCTAGCAGAAGCCTCCACGAGCAGACAGAAGCTCCAGGTAACACGTAAAACTACGGAATTGATCTGTTGGCTCTCCTAGACCCCCGCTCCACGTGTCCCTTCTTGGCAACGTGAGGTGTCTTTCTTGTGTGCCCCCGATGGCATATCAGGGCAGGGTGCTTAGTGAAGCTTCCCTCACACAGAGCAACTGTAATACTTGTCCCCAGTGTGTGTTTTCTGGTGGGCACTGACGGAGCTGTTATTGAAGCTTTTCCCACACTCTGCACGCAGGTATGGGATCTGCCCCCTGTGGGCTCGCCGGTGAGCGCTGAACTGGGAGCTATTGTTGAATCTCTTCCCACAGACGGTGCACTGGTAAGGCTTCTCCCCGGTGTGGGTCCTCTGGTGGACAATGAGGCTGGAGCTCTGGTTGAAGCTTTTCCCACATTGCCCACAGTGATAGGGTCTCTCCCCCGTGTGGATCCTTAGGTGGGCAGTGAGGTTGGAGCGCTCACTAAAGCCTTTCCCACACTCGCTGCACTTGTGAGGCTTTTCTCCCGTGTGGATTCTCTGATGCCGCACAAGGTAAGAACCTCGGCTAAAGCTTTTCCCACATTCCTGACACTTAGAAGCTCTGTCCAGCTCGGGGACTGGCTGATAACAACAGAAAATTCCTTGAGAGCAGGTTCCCCTGCTCTGGAGATGTGCACAGGCCTCCTCTCCAGCCTGGAGTATCTGCTGCCTCTCCCTCTCCTGGGCTGGGGCTGTCCCCTCATGCTCCCCTGCAGACCGTCTACATGGCCCTCTCAGCATAGGCTCACCCTTCCCTTCTCTCTCCGGTTCAGGGTTCCAAAAAAAGTCACCAGACTTTCTCCATAGGGCCTCCTTCACCTCGGCCTGCTCTGAATGCTCCCATTTTTGATTCTCTTTTTTAGTTCCATTCTTGATCTCAAGACCTGAGAGAACAGAAACATGCCGGGCTGTGGAGAAAGAACAGAGGAATGCGGAAGGTTATCATTAGAGCACCAACAAGAATATCTAAATGGAGGTCTTCCCAGGATTCAGTCTTCTACTAATAATAGCCTCGTTTCATTTCCAGTTGTAATATTTTCAAGCTCCAAACCCTGTGGTCACAGGTAAATACCCCTCAACTCCACCTGCTTTTCTCTTGTTCTGTCCCTTTTTGGATGTTTGGACACAGTGACAAAACCGAGGCAGGGAGTCCAGCTCTGTGCCATCTGCCAGTCTGTCTGCAGGTTTGATCTCAGTTCTTGACAGCCTACCTGAAGGCCCTCCCGAGTTTGGCCCAAATGAGAAGAAAGCGTGTTGCGAGCACCGGGCCAGCATGTGATTTACCAGGAAAGGGGGATCATGCGGCAGGAGGAGGGAAGAGGAGAGTCTGCCTGGAGGCCTGACTGGCCATCTGAGGAGGCTGACGAAAGGAGCTGCCCAGGAAAAATGACAGGCCCCCTGGGAAAGAGGCCGGTGGATGTGGGATTTGGGATCTGTCGGGCAGAGGAAACAGCCTCAGTGTGCAGAGAGCCAGACTCCCTGGCCCGTGGAAGGCCGTCCATCAAGGCGGTGAGCACACCAGCAGCAGAGGCAGCCCCTGCTTTAATGCTGGGCTGAGGTCCTCTGGGCAGACCTCCCTGTCCTTTGAGCGTCAGAGGCAAGAGTCCTAGCAACTCTCTGTGGGCACAGAACTGGCAGGTCACGTCTCCTACGTATGTCCCTGGCCAGGATGCCAGATGTCCTTTCCATCCCTGGCTGCACCATCCACCACTGCCCCTTCTCCGACCTCTGTGGGCTCCCCGTTCTGCTGACTTAGCTCCACAAACTCGGCAACCCTTCCGTCTTGGTCAAGAACAGCACTGCTTCCCACTGTGCATGTGGAGGCCCAGGAGCTTGACGGGTGTCCATTTCCTCCTCAAGGCCAGATGGCTCAGCAACGGCCTCCTCTCGCTTTGTGGAATCTCAGCTGTAGGCAGTACCCTGTTCCCAGAGCGCTTTTGCTACCACCCTGTAAGTCTGGCTGTTCTGACGAGGATGGAGTTTCTCATGTAGTTGAGCTTTATGGAGAACATCCAGGGGCGCCTCTGCCTCCTCTTCACCCCAGCGGACGCCTGCCACCATGGGCCCAGGGACACATGATGAGATCACAGAGGCCTGGACCCCACAGGGCAAGGTTAACAGCTCAACAAATTCCACGTTGGTTTGTCCAGCTCTGCCACCAGTGTCTGCTGTCATCCCTGGGAAACCACCTGACTGTGGGGGTCTTTGCTAAAACAGAAACGTTCAGTGTATTGGAAAGGGCATCCTTTCTGGTGGAGAAGGGGTTGCTGAGTATTTACCAAAGTTGCACTTTTGTTTCTCTTCATCCTGAATCCCACTCATTTCTCCTGAGTGATGGCACGTAAGTGCAATGCATGTCTTCGTGGTTGGGAGAGCCTGTGAGGGTTTGTAGCTCACGAGAGGACATGGCTGCTGGTAAGTCGCTTCTGTTGCCTTCCACCTCTGATGTTGAGTAGCGCTGACTGTCCCATCCCTGTCTTGAGTATCTGCTGTCATCCTTGTCGATGCCACAGCGTGACCTATCCTGAGGTGGAAGAAGCAGTGCTCCCCCGAGAAGGGCATGAGGCCCGCTGGTTCCTCAGAACACCCAGCACATGCTCCTCACAGTAGGGCCTACGGGCTGGTTCGGGGAGGGTTCTTGTGTCAAGGAACTACTCAACACGATCCTTTTAAAATGATTCCCTGTGTGCTTAGAGTCCTGCAAGGCCACCCCATTTCACTGAGAAAACATCAAGTGCTTACAAAGTCCTTTATGTAGGACCCCAACTCCTACATTAGAGCTTGTCAAGGGCGCCTGGGTGGCTCAGTCAGTTAAGTGTCTGACCTCAGGTCATGATCTCATAGTTTGTGGGTTTGAGCCCTGCATCGGGCTCTGTGCTGACAGCTCAGAGCCTGGAGCCTGTTTTGGATTTTATATCTCTGGCTCTCTCTGACCCTCCCCTGCTCACACTGTCTCCCTCCATCCCTCTCTCCCTCTCTCTCAGAAATAAGTAAAACATTAAAAAAAAAAAAAAGAGCTTGTCAACTATCTGAAAAGCCAGGTGGTTTGTTGTGAATGATACAGTAGAAGTGCACTTGGACACAGCAGCAATAGGAACTTGTCAGGTCTGTAAATGCTTGCTCTGTCTCAGTTCAGGTCATTTTCAGTAACACTGACCCAAGTGATCTGGCGCCGGATACCATTTTTCAGACTTACCCTCTCTCGGTCTGCGCTGGTCACACTGGCCACCTCCTCAGACTCACTGTAGCCTCAGCCTGTGTGCTGGTTGATTCCTCTGTTGCACTCTTTCCCCAGACGGCCATGTAGCTCATGGCTTCTCCTGACATCTTTGTTCACTTGTCATCTTCTCAGCGAAACGCAAAGCCACTCTCTACCCCACTACGTCCCCACACCTTTGATCACCCTTCTTCTGCTCCACTGTCCTGTAGCTGCAACGGAAGCTCATTCCTAGCCACCGTGACTGACTTCTGGACTCGTCCAACAGCCACAGCTGCTAGGACATCATCCCCTTCCATAGAGAATTCAGCACCCATCCCCACACTATTACCTTAATGTTGTGTACACAAAGTCCACAGGTAATAGCGAGGCAGAAAATTCACTACCTCGGTGACAGAGACACACTGGCTTTCGCTTTCCAAGTTCAGAACTCCAAAGAAAATGCCCTGGGTTACCCAGCCAACACAAAGGCTTAGGTGCTCCTTTCCTTGTGTGTAAGCCGTACACAGTCCAACAAGTGGCATTAATGTTGGCTGCCCAATGCAGCCTTCATTCCGACTGCCCCCACCTGGGAGGGAATAGGAACCATCTTCAATTTATAACCAGAAGACAAGACCCAATGTGGGGGACCCTGTGCTCCTGCGAGTAGTGCAGAGAGGCTGTGGGGGTCCAGGGCTGGCTGCTTGCTGTCAGATTTGCAGCTGCTGGCATTCCCTGCTGTGTCTTTGTACTTGAGGAGTCTTGGCTCGGGCCCTGAGCCTCAACTGCCCTATCTGCCATATTCCTAAGAGAACCACAGGAGCCATGTGAGGCCAGCGGCGCTTCCATGTCCTCTCAAAAGACAGGTTCTGGGCTGCGGCCTTGCACAGCCCTGAGGCTTTTGAACTTCCTCTGATGTTGCTCCAGAGGCCATGGGGACCACATTCACACAAGAGCTGGGCAACTTTACATACTTAACATGCTTTAAAAAAAAAAAAAAAAAAAGGCCCGGGCAACTTCCCCACACAGCCAGCTGCTTACTGGTGTACCTAGAGTTTCCCATAAAATCCAGGTTCACTGACAACTGACAGGAACATTCTGCTTTCCTCAGCAGCCCGAGCTGTGCCTGCCGTTTCTCCGGCCGCTGAATCTGGCTGCTGGGTGTCACCTCTGATCCATTCTTCCCCGTTTGGCGGTGTCTCATGGGCAGTGTCCCTGTGGAACTCCTATGATGTTCCTCGCTCAGCGGTAAGTATTGAGGGCCCCTGTGCGTTCTTGATCCGGAGCATGACTGGGAACCCCCGCAGGGAGGAGACATCAAGGCTGGAGCCAGCCGCAGAGCATCTGTCCCTTCCCTGAATCTGCTGCTCTGAGGAGCAGCCCTGAAGAGGCAGAACTGATTTTTGTTTTTAATGTACTTATTTTTGAGAGACAGAGAGACTGAGCGTGAGTGGGGGAGGGGCAGAGAGAGGGAGACACAGACCGGCTCCAGGCTCCGAGCTGTTGGTACAGAGCCTGACGCAGGGGGCCGAGCAGGGCGGGCAGAGCTGACTTGAGAACAGCAGCCGACAGGCCGGAGACTGCAGAGGGCCCGGCTGCCTCCTGAGGGCGCAGGCACAGGAGCGCGCGGTCAGAGTGGGGTGCTCTGGTGTTTCACCTGTGCCACTGGGGACGGCCCGCGGGGGCGTGTGAGCACGGTGCTGTTGCCACAGGCTGCACCGCCTCACTGCCGGCGGTCCCCTGCTGTCTCTCCCTCACTCCCTCCGCCCCCCGCTCTGCCTGTCTGCCGCTTCCGCCCCCGCTGCTCTCCGCGTGTCGCCCTCCCTCGTTCCCTCCCTGTAATGCTGTCCACCCCGTCATGAGCCCTCTGGCCTGTCTTCCCTCTCTTCCAGTCTCTGTGTCTCGTACCTGCTCTCGGGCTCCTCCAGTTTATTTCCTTCTTTCCTCGACCCAGTGGTCTCCCTCGCTTCTCGGGTCTCACAGTCTCTCTCTGAACAAATGAACATCCACTCCGGGCTGAGGGAATGGGCATCCTTACCCAGAGAGTCATTTTTGTCATTCCTCCTTGTAATGTCCCTGTGGAGGATCCTCTGTGCAGGCCCGAGGTACAGCCGTCCTTCTTGACCGAGGAGTAAGGCTCTGTCCTCACACGTGGCTGCTCCCTGTAACAACACCGGGGGCTGCTGCTACCGTTAAGTAGCACTGCTCTCGCCTGGTGTGGGCTAGGGACATGGCCACAGGCATCACGTCAAGGTAAAGCGACGCAGGGGACATCAGGTCTCTGAGGGAAGCATCAGGGTGAGGAAGGAGCTGGGAAGATGACAGGTGGACAGAAAACAACGCAAAGAAGGCCAGTGGATGGACCTCATGATCTCCCTAACATCTCTGGAAATGGGGCTTGGGGGTAAGAGTGAGTGAAATGGGAACCTCAAGAGACAGAAGGGGTCAAAGCACAGCTCACCTGGGCCCCAGCTGTCCCACGCACAGCGCCTGTCTCCTGGTCTCGAAGACCCCTCTCTTGGGGCAGGTTCCTGGGAGGCTGTGCCGTCATCCAGGCTGGCGAGAGAACAGCCTCTGTTGGAGGGCGGCTGCCACAGAGCAGCCAGAGCAGGGCTGTGCGTGGGGCTCCCGGCCCAGCAGCAGCAGCACTGGGCACCCGTCACAAATGCACATTCCTGGGCCCCGCCCCCACTGCATCGGACACTCCGGGGCTGTGAGTGGATGGACACAGCCCCCCGGGTGAGTCCAAACACGCTAAGAGTTTGAGGACCACTGTCATCGCCAGTGGCTTCTGTGTGTCAAGAAGCTCCTTTCAGCAGACACTTTGCATGACAGCTTTTATCAGAAAGGCTTTCATTCTAAAGCTCTGTGGGGGCGCCTGGGTTGTTCAGTTGGTTAAGCAGCGACTCTTGATTTCATCTCAGGTCATGATCCCAGGTTGTGGGATCTAGCTTCCTGTCAGGCTTTGTGCTGAGCTTGGAGCCTGCGTAAGATTCCCCCATTCTCTCGTGCACGCAGTATGTCTCAAAATAAATTTTAAAGTGCTATGTGCATGTTATAGAAAAAAAATGTTTAGGGGCACTGGGTGGCTAAGTTGGTTAAGTGTACAACTCTTTAGATTTTGGCTCAGGTCATGATCTATCTCATGATCATGTACTGATGGTGTAGAGCCTTCTTGGGATTCTCTCCCTCTCTCTGCCTCTCACCTATTCTGTCTCTCAAAATAAATAAAAAACATCAAAAAAAGTTAATGGAGAAGGGAAGCTCTGAGCCCCACCATCAAGATGACCCTAGCACTCCTAAAAATACCATAGTAGTTGAAGACTTTTACTTTTCTCACACAAACATTAAGATATTTCCCAGAAACCCACCTTCAGGAATTCTGCTAAGTGGGGCCCTAGGTGGCTCAGTCAGTTAAGTGGCTGACTTCAGCTCGGGTCATTATCTCATGGTTTGTGGGTTCAAGGCCCACATAAGGCCCTGGGCTGATAGCTCAGAGCCTGGAGTCTGCTTTGGATTCTGTGCCTCCCTCCCTCTCTCTGCCCCTTTCCTGTTCATGCTCTGTCTCTCAAAAATAAATAAATGTTAAAGAAAAAAAGAATTCTAAAGAAAGGGTTTATTTTGTTGACTGAAGAACAGAACCTCTAGGACATGCAGAGGTCTGTGACTATGAAGATGTTATCGAAGTAGGGATCAGAGCGGCCTGAAGACAGGCGAGCTGGGGGAGCGGAATCTGGCACAGGGTGAGTTTTTACCCCCTTCACATTCAGACCCCACAGCCCTGAAAACCACATACAGTGGTTGTTCCCAAGCAGTGATGTTCCCAAGATTTGAAAAAAAAAAATCAATGCTAAGTGGTAGAGTTTTCAAAGATACCGATTGAGTGTCCCATTTGCTTAAAAACACAAAACTAAGTACACCTCTTAGACAGTTTTCTGTTTCAACAGAAAGTAGCCAATGGAAACAGGATCAAGATGTAATGTTTTCGTCTAGGGTGTGGGTTAAATAAAGAGCTGGTTTTTAGAAATTACTCCACACCCTACGATGGTAGCTTTCGATTAAGCAGAAAAGGCAGTAGTGGCCTTGGACTATCTCAAAATGTATGCAGCCACACTGGTTCCCTGTAAGAGATACAGAACAACAGAGACTTGGTCTGTCTTTGCATTGGAATATTATTTAGCCATGAAAAGGATGGGAGTAGTGATAGACGCTTAAACCTGTTAAATGAGAAGGTCATGTGCTGCAGGCTACCCTTTCTATGAAATCTCCAGAACAGACCCATAGAGAGAATGAGGAGTAACTCCTGAATGCGTGGGTGGCTTCCTTTAGGGGGTGACAGTGTTATGAACTGGAGACACGTGATTGTAGAACACGTGAATGTATGTGCTAAATGCACGTGGATTGCTCACTTGAAAATGGCTAATTTTGTTACATGAATTTCACTTCAACGTAACAATTTTTTAACAAAAAAAAATTAAAAGAGAACTAAAAGCCAAAATAGAGCTTTGGAAGAAAGGCAGAAATAATCAGGGGAAATTCGTTTTGGATGAAGTTAAGCTGGATGAGAAAAGGGGTTCTGTCTTCAAATATATGAAGAGCTACTATGCAGGTAAGGGCGCATGTACTGATTTTAATATTCCGGGTGCAGAAACAGCAGAATCAACTGTAATAAGGGAGAATTAGGGCGACACAGAAAAAAACTCCACCCGTCTAAGTGCTGTTACCATCACCGAACAGAACATTTGAAATCTTGTGTTGTGGGTACATTTCAAAGGCATTTAATCTAGAACACTCAAGCTCAGACCTGCATTTCCAGAATCATTTTTTCCACAGCCCCAGGCGAGGGCAGGAATTTTAATTACCTCCTGGCTGTTGCGCTGATCTTTGTTGGGAGCTCTGTGACCCCGTCAAAGCGCTTTCCTCTGGATGACCCCGCCGGTTCAGGTGGGACCTCCGTGGCTCTCTGGCTGCTCCCAAAGGGGCTGTCTCCTCATTACGCACTTTCCAGTCCTTCCCTGAATCTGGGACCTGAGAACAGACCCCATCATCTGTCACTCCAAAGTCCTGCCTAATGGACTTTAAAACCCCTAAAAGTGGCATTAGGAAATGACGTGAGATACAAGGAGGCAGAAGAGAAATACTCTCAAGGTCCTGTAATTAAAAAAAAAAAAAGAAAAAAAAAAAAAGGAATAGAAGTGGGTCTCAATCCCCTGGTCTCCAGCGATTCAGATTCAGTGGAAGCACTTAGCATACAGGCGACATGGCCCAAGTGCTAACCATGGTGCACAGCTTCAGAAAGCTGTGGCCCCAGCAGTACTGCCCTCTCCCCACGCCCCATTAAGTGCGGCCCCAAGTCTGGTCAGTTCTACCAGCATCAAAGACCCGTCACCTCAGCCCTTTCAGGCTGCACCCACCAGCCTGCCTCAGGGCGCGTTCCTCTGCTGCCAGACCTGATCCACTCGCTGCCTACACAGGATCCAGTAGGTCTTTTGAAAGCGTGTGCTCACCTCCGTAAAGCTCCCTGCCGCGCCCCCCCTCCCGGGGCCCCTTCTCGCCCAGCCCCTTCCTCCCACACTCCTCTGCCACCTAAGGCTCCTGACACAGCCATTCCTCCTCCATCACAGCTCAGCTCCAGGGGCGGTGCCCACTTTGTCTGCCCCACAGTCATTCTCCATCACATCAGCCTGCTCGTTCCTGGATCTTTCTTCCTTTGCTTGTGGTCTTTGCTCCATGGATGTGGCTGCAGTAGGCCAGGGACCCCACCTGTCCCGTTCCCTGTAAAGTCCCCATATCTGCCGTCTGGCAGGCACCTCAAAGCCACCTGTGTCTTTCAGAGCCACCTTCCTTCATGGAGTCCGAAGTGTATGACTTGTCCTTCAAGTGAGGGAGGAGTGTGCGTCCTGGCGAGTGCCGTCAGCTTGCACTGCTCCCTCTCCCCTCCGCTCGCTCTGCCCTTCACGCCCAGACGGGTTTCACATGGCTGTTTTGTCCCTGACGTTCCTGTACCGTGTGCGTTCCTGTGAAGATCCTGGCTCTGAAATGGTGGGGGCCACGGGAGAGAGAGACTGTCACCACAGGGAGAGGCCAAGGGGACCTGGGTCAGGATGACTTCTCGCAGGTAGGGGTCCCCGCCAGTCGCCTGCCCCGGCTCTGACTCCATACACGTGCTAGTGCTCGCCCTTCTCCGCGCCGTCCCACGTGTTACTCATTGTCCCGACGCCATGGGTCCTTCATGAGCTTCCTCAGCTTCGTCCCTGCTGCGTCCCCACCACACGGCTCTGCCCTCTGCCCATTATGTCAACGCCACTCAATCCTCGGTCCTGTGACATGCTAAGCCTCCTCCCCGTTCCCCCTCCCTCAGCCTGGGGACCCGGCTGCCTCCTCACCAGGGACACCAGTACCTCCCGTTCCAGCCGTGCCTTGTCCGCACCCAGCCAGCTGCTTCCTGTGGCGCACAGAGGGGCGCAGGCCACAAGCGTTCCTCTGACCCACACGCTTCCTTCACTCTGCGGCTCTCCCAGACTTCTGACTGGGGCCTCACTTGCCTTCTTCCCACAAATCCCCCCCAACCAAAGCCACGTTCCTGTTCTCCTGTGCCTTTCACAGCTCCTTCTCCCGGAATGTACAAGATCGTTACACTGACCAGATCTCAGACCGAGGCCTACCTGGACAAGTGCACACGGTGTGAAACTCATCACTATGCCATACTGACCCGCTAACCCCGGCGGCAGCAGCTCTGATACAACTTTGTTGAGTGTATAACCATAGCACCTGCACTCAAGGAACCTTTCAGCAAGAGAGACTGGATTTTAACTCACCAACTCTAAGTCTCCTGATCCCCTGAGTGAGGGACAGTTGTCCTTTCCCTGGCCTTGTTTTGGAGAACTAACCTGAGCTTTTATGTTTGTGTTAGGGACGCTAGAATCCACTGACTACATCAGCATGTATGTTACTGCAGCAAATGAGAAAGTCTCCCCATAGACGAAGGGCATGGGACCAAGCCAAGAGAGCTGAGTTTGTGGTGGGTGGCGGAAGGCCACTGTGCACTTCTCAGCGCCTCTCCAGTAACAGATGACTGCGCACCTCACTCCACTTCGTAACTAAATTCACCAGGTTCTGATTTGCCTTTTCTCACCTGTTGCCCAGACACACTCTGTACATCCTCCACTAAAGCCACAGCTTCGTCGCCATTTTCTGGATGTTGCTCCCTCACCCAGGCCTGGATCTCCTCTGGCAAGATGGTCAGAAACTGCTCCAAAACCAGCAGCTCCAGTATTTGCTCTTTTGAGTGTGTCTTAGGCCTCAGCCACTGACAGCAGAGTTCCCAGAGCTTGCTGAACGCTTCATGGGGGCCGGCTACCTCCTGGTAGCGGAAGTGCCTGAAGCGCTGGCGGGAAGCTTCGGAGTCAGAGCCGTTGCTGGGAAGAGCTGATTTCTGTCCCTCTGTGGAGTCCTCGCCTGGGGATGGGTATGCCTTGGGACTCCTGGCTGTAGCCATGATTTGCTTCAGCAAACTGGCTCAGGGGTTAGCTGCTTCTATCCTAGAGAGCAGATTCCATTTCTTCTCAGATCACTGGGAAGCCATTCTCCTGGAGACCAATGAAAGAAGTCTTTCTGGAATCAGACACACACGAGAATTTCAGAGTGGTGCAGTTGAGAAAGACAAGGCATTGAAGGGAGGCTACAGAAAAGGGAAAAGACAGGGTAAAGTTATCTCCTATTCCTTCCCTCTGCCTCTTGTGATGTACTTTGTCCTTTTCCTTTGTTCCCTCCACAGTCCAAGCCACGGATCTAAAACATTGGAAATATCAAAATAGTTTTCACCATATCCACATGGTGTTTGCTAATGAATTCCCCAAACTAGTTTCACAGTGTCATCCAGCTGTTCTTTCTTTTATTTCCCATATTATTGGGATCTTGTCCCTGCTCTCTGTCCCGTCCCGAAGCCAGGAGCCACCTTCTCAATTGCCACTTTCTCTTAAGGTGCCTAGGATCATCACTTTCACCCTCCCCACCGCCCGCCACCACCACCGCCACCACACACACGCACACACAGAGCGTAGATGAGAAATGACTGGTTTGCTATATGCTCTTATTCCCCAGTATTCTTTCCTATTTAAAAAAAAATTTTTTTAATCTTTTTATTTATTTCTGAGAGAGAGAGAGAGAAAGCGTGAGCAGGGGAGGGTCAGAGAGAGAGGAGATACAAAATCTGAAACAGGCTCCAGGCTCTGAGCTGGCTGTCAGCACAGAGCCCGACATGGGACTCCAACCCACGAACCATGAGATCATGACCTGAGCCGAAGTCGGATGCTTAACCGACAGCCACCCAGGCGCCCCTTTCCTATTTTTGAATGCAGTCTCTTCTTCCTTTGTGAAAGAGTCCCTTTCTAGCCCAGTGAATCTGGTGGGTCTATTCATTTCAGTACCCTCCCTGCTCCCCACCTGGGGAGCAGGCATGTGATACAAACAGGGCCTGTCAAAATTCCCTGAGATTTTACCTACAGGTGGGGTAGGAAAAGTTCCAAATTTCCTAGGAATTGCTGAATTGTGAGGCTGTAAGACTGGAGCTGTCCCTAATTATGTCACACTCAACATTCTTTTTATTTTTTTTTTATTTTTTTTTTAATGTTTTATTTATTTCTAGGAGAGAGAGAGACAGCATGAGCAGGGGAGGGCCAGAGAGAGAGGGAGTCACAGACTGAAACAGGCTCCAGGCTCTGAGCTGGCAGTCAGCACAGAGCCCGACGCGGGGCTGTGTGCCCTACGAACCGCGAGATCGTGACCTAAGCGAAAGTCGGACGTTCAACCGACTAAGCCACCCAGGCGCCCCAAGTCACACTCAACATTCTACTCCTCTACCGAAAGGGTAAACCTGTTCACAGGAAGGAGGAAAAAAATGCTTTTAAAAAGCTGGATTCAAGGGGTGCCTGGGTGGCTCAGTTGGTTGAGGTTCAGACTTTGGCTGGGGTCATGATCTCACAGTTTGGGAGTTCGAGCCCCACATAGTTCTTCGTGCTAACAGCTCGGAGCCTGGAGCCGGTTTCAGATTCTATGTTTCCCTCTCTCTCCCCAAAATAAATAAGCATTTAGAAATATGTGAGAAAAAACAGACTGGACTCAGATTACTCTTCTTCCAAAGTTGAACTGCCTTCACTTATAATCTCTAAACATGTAATGCGACCCAAGAGGCAAGAAGTGGAGAAATGGAAGGCATTACAGATAGTTCTTTTTTAACAAAAAAGAGCATCACATGGCATATAGCTCCTCAGCACAAGGTCCAGGATTCGAAGACGGGATTTTCTACATCCTGCACCTTCTCTGGAAGAGGAATAATTTGATAAATGCTACCCTAGTTTCATGCGGAAGGCGGAGCCTGTGCTCTCTTGGCCTCTGCCATCCCACCCTTAGTTTGTTTTAAAAACGCTGGTCTCAGAAATGTGTTTCACTCCGGCAAGAACTCTGGCGCTTGGCGGGAAGCAGGACGAGGACGAGGAGCCGGGCTGATTCACTTCGTCGGCAGCAGTAAATTCCGCTGCGCCCCCGGCGTGCGAGATGCGGAAAAACATCCGCACGGGGACGGCCTGGAAGGAGGACCGCGCCTGCCCCCACCATTCTGAAAAGACTTCCAGCCGCAAAGGGGCTCATAGGCCGGCGTCAGACCCCGCCGCGAGCCCGCAGTCGCGAAGAAAGGGAACACTCACCGGACTCGCTCAGCTGCCGGGCCGGAAGTCAGCGCCTGGAAAGCCGGCTACGCGTGCTCGCGAGTAGCGCCATTGGACTACAGCTCCCGGCGTGCAATGCGAAGGCCGGGCGTCGTCCCTCGCCAGCACCGACAGACTTCGTAGCAAATAGATGCGAGAGAACGCCCTCTGGGAGCCAATCCCTCAGGAGAGGGGGCGGGCCCTCCTGCGGCGCACTTCCTCGCGTCATTCCTCCTCAGCCAGCGGAAGCGTCCGCGACGAGCGGCCCCGGCCCCGCCCCCGGCCCTAGCTCTCGGGTTCCGGGTTCCGGGTCCCGGGTCCCCAGAGAGGTGAGTCCGCGGCAGGTGGGCGCCGGTTGCCGGACCGCTTGCGAAGCGGCCCCCTCAGCGCCAGCCCGGGCCCTCATGCAGTCACGAAGCTGAGCCGCGCGCCGGAGAGCCGCAGCTTCGCCTCGCCGGGGACAGCCGGGGCGCCCTCGGAGGCCGCAGCGAGTGGGCCTGCCGGGCGTCGGGAGCGAGCCGCCGCCGCGCTCAGCCTGCCTTGCTGTGCGTGGGGGGGCTTCCGATCCCTCCCCTCCGGCGCGCGCTGTCGGGCGACATGCTCGAGGTCGTTGCCGCCCGAGTGCGGCGGAGCTGGCGCGGGCCACCTGTGTGACAACTTGAACTTTTCCTAGGATTTCCCGGCCGCCAGTTTGGTCACGTTGCGCATTTCCTCTGAGGCCTCGTGCGCTTATCGATGAAGTAAAAGCAAGATTTTCCCCAGTTCTTTCAGAACGTTACGACTTTTCTCCATTTCGAGACAGCTCAGGAAACTACCAGAGGGACAGACACTCCCCTCCGTCGGGCCCTGCGTTGTCTTTGGGAGCTTGGGGCCTGTTTGTGCCCCGCCCTCACTGACGTCTTTCCACCACTTAGAGACGACACTTGTCCGGAGACATGATCCCGAAGGCTTGAGCTACTCGCCTGGAGAGAGAGAGGCTGTCTCCTGAGCCCCAAGATGGCGGCTAAGATGGAGATAACTTTGAGCTCGCAGTCCCACATTCAGGCCTCCTCCAAGCCAGAGAGACACATAATAACAAAGCTGGAGGAGAAACGGGGACCGGCTCTGCAAAAGGACCGCCCAGATCCCGAGCTCTCCCGCCAGAGCTTCCGAAGGTTTTGTTATCAAGAGGTGTCTGGACCCCAAGAGGCACTCTCCCGGCTCCAGCAGCTCTGCCGTCAGTGGCTGCAGCCTGAGCTGCACACCAAGGAGCAAATATTGGAGTTCCTGGTGCTGGAGCAGTTCCTGAACATCCTGCCCCCGGAGATCCAGGCTCGGGTCAGGCATCGATGTCCAGTGAGCTGCAAGGAGATTGTGACCCTGGTGGAAGATTTTCAAAGAGCAGCCAAGAGACCAAAGCAGTGGGTAAGGAGGGCCCTGTCTCGTGGTTCCCAGGATTTCGTTTTCATCTGGATAGTATTTGGGCTCTGGATCCCTCCCTAGTTAGTCCAGAAATGCACCGGATGGCTTCAAATGTTGCTTTTGGCCTCTGGGAACATCCCCTCAGAGAGATAACAGGTTGTCAGGCACTGGCACTCCAGTGAGGAAGTAGAGGATCAAGTAAGGTTCTTGCATTTTTGCTGACAGATCTCGCCACACCCATTCCTGAAAGTTTCCTACAATCAGGATTCTTAGCAGAAAGGATCATATTGTTGGGTAAGAATTTGATTTGGGGGGAATGTAATGGTAGACCTTGTTTTCGTGAACTGTCTTGCTTTTGGATCAGGAAGTTGCAGCTCACTTGGCCATTCTTTCTTCTAGCCCCCCGCCCCCACCCCAAGTCAGGCTCCAGTCAGAGCCTAGGCAGGAAGCAGACAACCATGTGTTTTGGGGTGAGCGGTCCACTCAGAGCCCTGCTACTACTGGGATCTCCTTCCCAGGGAAGTCTTGGGCAGAACAATTGATTAGGTAAGGGTGGTTGTTGTTGTTTTAATGGCCTTGCTGTACTACTTCCCTATCCAGCAGGGCCTGTTTTCAGTAGAAGTGGGGAGGCACATGGACATAGGGTGACAATCTGTTAGGCCAGTGTCACGACTGACCAATATTTGCCCCTGCTCTGTGATGACTCTGAGGCCTCGAGAAAGGCCCATGGTTTAGGGCACCCACTCAGGAAATCCTGGCTGATTTGAAGTAGCGTCTCTCTAATCGTTTTCCACGTCCCGCCCTTTGCTTCCTTTGAGACTCTCCGAAGTCTCTCCAGGTTGGCCCCCACGCTGTTTTCAGGGATCTGCAGGGTGAAGGAGTCCTCGCAGAGCAGAGAGAGGCCCAGCTCCTCTCGACGCGTCCTCTTGCTGCACACTAATGCATGGGGCTTGTTCCTAGGTGGCCGTGTGCATGCAGGGGCAGAAGGTGCTCTTGGAGAAGACTGGATCTCAGCTTGGAGAACAGGAATTGCCCGACTTTCAGCTGCAAACTCCTAGGAGGTATCCCCGGGAGAGTGCTCTGGAGGAGCCTTCCCAGGCGGGATCTCCAGACCAGCTGAGCTCTCATCATTGGGAAAAGTCACCGCTCCTCCAGGAACCAAGCCCCAGATTGGCTGGGACAGGTAAACACTTGATACCTCTTCTCACCCTAAGTCCTTTACCTCTGTCAGAATATCTCATCGTTCTGAGAAACCGTAGACCTTGTGTTGAGTTTGTTTAATGTTTTATATAGCAGGAGAGTTTTATTCTCTAACCAATTTAACTGAGCAGAATGGTAGTGATACTGTACATAAGAAGTACCTTTCTATTATTGTCTGTTAATGACTCTAACAGTCCAGCGCACAATAGGATTATCTAGGTCCTACTTCTCTGTTCCTTTCAGAGCTTCTTGCAGTGAAGACAGATCCACATATGGCCACTGATGAACGTCCATGCTATCAGTGGCTGAGTGTCATCACTTAAAATGATCCTATGTTTAGAAAGGGCCTAAAGGAAAAGTCCTGCTCCATAGTATCTTCTGCCTCTTCCTCTCTCCGTGACGTCTTATGTCTATTTCCCTATTTGTGTCTGGTATGATGCCAGTAATTGTTGGCCCTGCTGTACTCGAAGACCAAATGACAGTGACACTTTGGCCAATCTTAGCTATATGAATACAGGGGCCGGTCAGCGGGTTAGAGAAAAAGGTTACCAGAAGGCTAGAACACCTTGATTCCTTAAGATTTGCTACATTTCAGTGAAATACTTGGGTTTGGTTTTTCTTGTAAGTTAAGAGTAGAGAAGATCAAGGTACCTGAGTGGCTCAGTCAGTTAAGCGTCAGCTCTTGATTCAGACTCAGGTCATGATCTCACTGTTCATGGGATTGAGCCCCGCGTTGGACTGTGCTGACAGTGTGGAGCCTGCTTGGGATTTTCTCTCTCCCTCTCTCTGTGTCCCTCCCCTGCTCACATTCTCTCTGAAAATAAATAAACATTAAAAAAAATAATAATGGAGAAGACCAGGGGCATCCAATGGAAAAGCACTTTGACCCTGGCTGAGGTCCTGACCTATAACCTATGGACTTCATGCTCCTCGGCCTGCACACTCCCTTCTCCTGTCTCATCATAGGCAGCTCAGTGTGCATACAGGCTCCATCTCCTTTTATTTGATTGCTGCAGGTAGAGTCTCGTGTTCCTCACCCCTAAGATCAGCAGTGCCTTTCTTCAGAGCTGCACTGCCTGTACAGTTGCCAATGGCCGCAGGCAACTTTGTTTTATTTTATTTTATTTATGGAGCTATAATTCACATACTATAAAATTCACCCTTTCAAAGTGTACAGTACAGTGGTTTTTAGTATATTCATGCACTTATGCAACCATCCCCACGATCTTTTTTTTTTTTTTATTTCTAGGAGAGAGACCGCGTGAGCAGGGGAGGGTCAGAGAGAGAGGGAGGTACAGACTCTGAAATAGGCTCCAGGCTCTGAGCTGGCAGTCAGCACAGAGCCTGACGCGGGGCTCGAACCCACGAACCGCGAGATCATGACCTAAGTGAAAGTCGGACACTTAACCGACTAAGCCACCCAGGCGCCCCTCCCACTATCTTATTTTTGAATATTTTTATGACCTCAGAAAGAAACCCAGACCCGTTGGTGGTCACTCTCTAGTGCCCCTTTTCCAACCCCTGGCAACCACCATGTACTTTCTGTTTCTGGATTTGCCTTTTACGGATATTTCAGAATCACATTTGCTGTGCTGTTTTGTGAATGGCTTCATTCCCTGAGCGTAATGTTTTCACGGTTCATCCATGCTGTAACACGTATCAATCACTACTTTGTTCCTCTTATGGCTGATATTCCATTATATGGATCTGCTGTTTATGCTTCACTTGATGGTCATTTGGGGTACTTCCATTTTTTGACGGTTACAAATTATGCTGCTGTGAACACTCGTGTACAAGTATTTGTGTGGACAGGCTCTCATTTCTCTTGGATGTATATCTCAGTGGAATAGCTGGGTCATATGGTAACTCAATGCTTAACCTTTTGAGGAAATGCCAGGCCGTTTTGCAAAGCAGCTGCGCCATTTTACATTCCCACCACCAGTCCCTAGGAGAATTCTGATTTCTCCACATCCTTGTTACCCTTGTCAGTCTTTTTGGTTACAGCAATCCCGTTAGGGGTGGAGTCGTACCTCATGGAGGCTCTATTTCTCTGATGGCGAATGATGTTGAGCATCTTTTCATGTTTCTGTTGGTCAGTCATATATCTTCTTTGGAGAAGTATCTATTCAGATACTTTGCCCATCTCTAAATTGGGTTAGTCTTTGGGGCGCCTGGGTGGCTTAGTCAGTTAAGCGTCCGACTTTCGCTTAGGTCATGATCTCGCGGTTCGTGGGTTCGAGCCCCGCGTCGGGCTCTGTGCTGACTGCCAGCTCAGAGCCTGGAGCCTGTTTCAGTCTGTGACTCCCTCTCTCTCTGACCCTCCCCTGCTCACGCTGTCTCTCTCTCTCCTAGAAATAAATAAAAATATTTTAAAAGGGGCACCTGGGTGGCTTAGTCGGTTAGCGTCCGACTTTCGCTTAGGTCATGATCTCGCGGTTCGTGGGTTCGAGCCCCGTGTCGGGCTCTGCAGCTGACTGCCAGCTCAGAGCCTGGCTCCGTTTCAGTCTGTGACTCCCTCTCTCTGACCCTCCCTGCTCACGCTGTCTCTCTCTCCTGGAAATAAATAAAACATTAAAAAAAAAATTTTTTTTTTAAATTTAGTATCCTGGATACTAAAATCTTATATATATAACTTACAAGTGTTTTCTCCCTCTTTGGGTTGTCTTTTCACTTCCTTGATAGTATACTTTGAAGGGCAAATGTTTCTAATTGTGATCGAGTCCAATTTATTTATTTTTGTTAGCTTGCCTGTGTTTTTGGTGACATATCTAACATACCATAGCCTAATCCAGAGTCACAGAAATTTATACCAATGTTTTGTTCAAAGAGCCATTGGTTTAGCTCTTATATTTTGAGTTGTTTTTTGTTATGTAATGAGGCAAGGGTCCACCCTCATAGTTTTCCAAGTGGATATCCAGTTGTCCCAGCCGATTTTCTTGAAAGAAGTATTCTTTCCCCATCGAATTGTCTTGACAACCTTGTTGAAAAGCAGTTGACCATAATTGTGTAGGCTCCTTATCTAAATCTGGATTTAAATTAATTAAACTGAGGTTACACTAGCCACATTTCAAGGACTGAGTAGCCCCAGGTGGCTAGTGGCAGCCATATTGAATAGTGCGTGCACAGGTACCCATACACATGTACCCTTCCCACCTGGCAGGAATCCTGTGGGATAGCACGGCTCCAGATCCTCCAACTTGCCCACAGACATTCTAGCTCATTTCCATCCTGATCCTCAATCATGATGATCAGAAATTGGGGAGTTTCTGAAGTCAGGACCCAATGCAGTTTTTAACCCTAATGCTGTTACGTTCGTAATGAAAGAATGTGTCATGTTTGCTGGATTTCCCATTATTTAAAGAGACAGTGGCGATCATTCAATGTCCATGTGAGTAAGTGTGTTGCAGTGTTGAAATTTCAACTCTCTTTTATTTTCGTTTGTTAATTAATGCTAGGGCTGATGGGTTTGCTTTTCCATATTTCTTCTTCCCAAACCATTCCCTAAAGGCCAGAAGGAGATAGGATTGGAGAACTTGGTTCCTAACTGTAATACAAATTAGAATCAGCCCAGGAGCCTGTGGACCATGCAGATTTCCAGGTCCCAACCCCCAGAGATCCTGACTCCACAGTTGTGGGGATGAGGCGGCAGCCTGCTTGCATAACAGGTGTCCCAGATGAGTTGAATGCAAGGTGCCAGGGGAGGACCATACTTCGAGAATGTTTCTTAGCTCTTTGGCTAAGGCCCTTTCTTCAGAGCCCAGAAAATGAAACTATTCTTTCTAATTATAGAAGCCCCCAGAATGAAAAGTGACAACAAGGAAAATCCACAGCCAGAAGGGGCGAAAGGAGGGAAGCCATGTGCCCTGTCCCCTGGCAGATCCAAAGGTAATGGTCTGCAGAGTCCCGAACCGAGAGGGGCGAATATGAATGAACCCCGGTTGTCACGGAGGCAGATCAGCCCCCCAAATGCTCAGAAGCCATTTGCTCACTACCAGAGACATTGCAGGGAACTGGAATACATGAGCAGCCCCCTGAAAAGTCACCCACTGAGAGAGCTGAAGAAAAGCAAAGGGAGCAGAAGGAGCCTGAGCAGTCGTTTGCAGCGTCTTGGTCACCAGCCGACCCGTTCGGCAAAGAAGCCTTACAAATGTGATGACTGTGGGAAAAGCTTCACGTGGAATTCGGAGCTGAAAAGGCACAAGCGAGTGCACACAGGGGAGAGGCCCTACACGTGCGGAGAGTGTGGGAACTGCTTTGGGCGCCAGTCGACCCTGAAACTGCACCAGAGGATCCACACCGGGGAGAAGCCCTACCAGTGCGGCCAGTGTGGGAAAAGCTTTCGCCAGAGCTCAAACCTCCACCAGCACCACAGACTCCACCACGGGGACTGAAGCCGGGCTTTGTTGTCTGTTCAGAAGGAAGACATCTAGATTTCTCCTTCCCCTTACTTGCATGTAAATCACAGGTTGTCTGCGTGACTTACAAGGAAAGCAAGAAGTCCCCGAGGGATGCGGTGCACGTGTAGCTGGTGAGGAGTTCCAGACGATGCTGAGGGGGATGTGACCGTGTCGGCGACAGGGTGAAGAAATGGCAGGTCTGGGCATTGGGTCAGAGAGAACTGGGGCCTCTGCTGGAAAGCAGGGAGTAACAGCTGAGAGAATCTAGCCGATCCCGCAGGTGCCCCTCCCCCACCTTGGTGTGACATCTTCCCCCTGCTGCTTTATTTATTCTCTAAACGTGTTCAAGGGTAAATTACATACGTATATATTTGATGTACTTGCTATCACGCCAGACTGTCTTTACCGCACACACACTTCTTTAATAATGATCAGTGATTTCAAGGCAAAATTTCATTGGAATATAAATCCCCTCATATTATTTCTGTAATTGCTGGCTGTTCGTAATAAAGGATACGTGAAGTCAGAGTATAAACATGTTTGTATAAGGACAGAATTTTCGAGTAAGTAGTGCTACACACACGTGTGCCCACACATATTGAAGAGTCTGTTTCTAGTAAAGCACTTTTGATGAAGGAAATCTGCCGCAGGCCCCACGGAAGCAACAGGGAAAAGGTACAACAGAAAAGAAGCACATAAAGTGTGTCCACAGCTGAGGACGTGCCGAGGGGAGCCCTCACTGCTCTCCTTTCCCAGGCCAGTGATGAAATGTTATAAAACTGGGTATTCTAGTACCTTTACTAAGAATCATTGAAATGGGTTAATTTTATGATGAATAAATTAATCTCTCTGTGAAGCTTCTAAAAAAGAAAACACAACATATATTTGTGTAGCGTTCAAGTCCTGGAACAAGGCCAGAGAGTTGATATAAGTCCATCCCTACATTCTTTCAGAGTAAGAATCCGAACCCAGTCGGGATGGTTCTTAATTGCCCACAGCAAGTGAGTGGATCTCGGACTTCTGAGAAGACCTTTGGTGGATGGGTGCCTCTGGCAAGAAGCGGCTGTGTGGCATTCCCCCTAAAGCTCGAATATCCACAGGTCACTGCTGCTCTCTTCCAGGCTGTCTCCCATGCTTCATCCTCCCTCCGCAGGGGGCTCTGCCCACGCTGTTCCCTTTGACCTTACGACCTGCTCCCACCACTTCCTCTCCTGCCCCACAGGAGCAGCCTGCTCAGCAAAGCCTCTGGGCAGATTTTTTGTGTCAGTCCCTGCCTCACACCACACACCGGTGGTGCTCAACCTGGGAGCAGATTTGCCCCCTGGAGGGCATTTGGCAATGTCTGGAGATGCTGTTGGTCCTTATGATGTGGGGGGAGGGAGGGTAGTGTCTGGCTTCTTGTGGGAGACCAGGGGATGCAACTAAACTGCCCCACAGCAAGGGCGCCTGGGTGGCTCAGTAGGTTGAGCGTCCCGACGTTGGCTCAGGTCATGATCTCATGGTTCATGGGTTTGAGACCTGCGTTAGGCTCTGTGCTGACAGCTCAGAGCCTGGAGCCTGTTTCCCATTCTGTGTCTCCCTCTCTCTCTGTCCCTCCCCTGCTCATGCTTAGTTTCGGTCTGTCTTTCAAAAGTAAATAGACATTAAACAGCCCCACAGCAGAGTCACCTGGCCCAAAGTGGCGGTAGTGCCAACATCAGGGAGCTGTACTGTACATGGTAAAAGCTCTTTAAGGTCAAGAATCTTATTTTCCTCTCATTTTAGCTTTTAGACTGAGCCCATGCCCAGCTGAGAGAAATAGGTGTTCCATCAGGGCCAAGTCCTGAATCAGAGATCCTGGTGACAATGTGTTGAATGCAGATGACAAAGCCCCTTGTCTTTTGGGCAGAGAGACCTAATGGAAGCCCAGTGGCCTTTTTGGTGGACCTTTAGACTAATTCATGGTCCCCTTCCTGGCAACCATGTTAGATTTTAGAGGAGTTCAGGGCTGCCTGGGTGGTTCAGTTGGTTAAGCATCCAACCTCGGCTCAGGTCATGATCTTGTGGTCTGTGAATTCGAGCCCCGTCTCAGGCTCTGTGCTGACAGCTCAGAGTCTGGAGCCTGCTTCAGATTATGTATCTCCCTTTCTCTCTCTGCCCCTCCCCTGCTAGTGTGCTTGCGCGTGCTCTCTATCTCAAAGTAAAAACATTAAAAAAAAAAAAAAGAGAAAGATTTTTGAAGAGTTTGGCTTCATTACTGCTGCTCCTTACCTTGCCTCTGTCTGTTGCCTCTCACCAGTTAGGGCCTCTTGATTCCTCATTCATTCCCACGTCTTCCGTCTCCTTTTTCCAGGCCAATTTTGCTGTCATAAGACCCCCTTCATGATAGTTTTGTCTGTATCAGTTTCCTCTTGGCACTGTAACAGATGATCACAAACTTAGTGGCTTAAAACGACTGCAATCTCTTAGAGTTCCAAGGGTCAAAAGCCCAAAATCAGGTTCAAAGAGCCAAAATTAAGGTGTCTGAAGGGTGAATCTGTTTCCTTGCGTTTCTGGACGTCTAGTGGCCGCTTGTATTCTGTGGCTGGTGGCCCCTTCCTCCATCTGCAAAGCTCATGTCTCCATTCTCTGTCAGCACATCACCTTGCACTGACTCTGACTCTGACCCTGACCTTCTGGCCTCTTATTTTAAAGTGCTGTAATGTTTATATTTGGGCCCACCCAGGTGATCTAAGATAATCTCCCCATCTCAAGATTCTTAATCACATCTTCAAAATCCCTTTTGCCATATAAGGTAAAATTCACAGGTTCCAGGGATTAGGATGTGGGCATATTCGGGTCGGGGGAGAGGGGACCAGTTTGGGCCAACCATACCCATCTGTTGAATCAACTTGGTTAGTCAAAGATTCTCCTAAGAGCGAATGAACATAGATTTCCAGGCTTCTTAGTTATAAGAGTTGGAACAGGAACTCTTCCTAACTAACTAAGAGCTTTGGTATGTTTTGGAGAACCTGTGTGTATGTGCTTTCTCTCTTCTGAACAAAATCAATAATTGCTGAATCTTAAGACTTCCTGAGTGGCTCAGTTAGTTAAGCATCCAACTCTTGGTTTTGGCTCAGGTCATGATCTCAAGGTTCATGGGTTCAAGCCCTGTGTTGGGCTCTGTGCTAACAGAGTGGAGCCTGCTTGGGATTCTCTCTCTCTCTGCCCTTCACTCATGCTCTCCCTCTCTTTCAAAAATAAACATTTAAAAAAATAATTGCTGAATCATAAAGTCTTTGGGTATCTATTCAAATGCGGTCCTTGGATAAATGTGACAAAATTGCCAATATGAATATCCCTCACTTCCAAAATGTTTTCAAGCCTGTGATGCTACCTTGCCTCTCCCAGCCCAGTTTTCCTCTAGCAAGTCAGGCTCAACTCCAGGCCAGCAGAGTCTGAAGGATGGAAGACACGCAGCCACATTTGCAGGTATGCTCAGATCTGCAGATGTGGGATTCTCCCCACCCCCTTGCTTTCATGTGGGTCCACCAGAGGCCTCCACACAGACCACCAACTTACTGGCTCACAGCTAGCAACCCCATTTAAGTAATAGTATTTCTCCTTTTGTGTGCATCCCTCACCCATGAGCAATGTGTAAGGTTTACTTTTTCCTGTGGCTTTGGCTTGTACTTGGCCCATGGATGGGGATGACTCCTACTTAAGTTGTTTGGTCCCCTCATTGCCCCCAGGGAGGCAGAGAGGGAAGCATTCGTGCATAGGTTGGGGATCTGGACTTCACAGATTTCCCTTAAAAAACATTTTCCATTTACAGCAGATAAGGACTCTTCCCTTCATACCATTACCACTCCTAACGAATCATCAACTACCAAATACCATCCAATACAGTGTTGAAATTTCCCCCCATGTTTCTAAAAGAAAAAAAAATTTTTTTTACAGCTCTGTTGATACCTACCTTTAAAGTATATACTTCAATAATTACAGTATCTTCATGGAGGTATACAGCCATCACCACAGGCTACTTGAGAACATTTCAACAGCTAAAGAGGAACTCCATCATATTTAGCAGTCACTCCCCAAACCGGTGTCCCCTGGAGCCCCCTCTTCACTCAGGACACCTTCAAGGTTCATTCATGTCAAAGCAGGTGTTGGAACTTTCTCCTTTTCATGACTGAGTAATATTCCACCATGTGGATGGACCACTTTTCTTCATTCATCCAGGGATGGACATTTGGGTTGTTTGTATTCTGGGGCTCTTGTGAATAGTGCTGCTGTGAACATGTGCACGAGGCTTTCCGTGACCCTGTGTTTTCATTTCTCTTGGGTATATACCTACGAGTGGAATTGCTGGCTCATATACTAACCTGACGTTTAAGTTTAGTGTCTGAGGAGCTGCCAGACTTTTTCACACTGAACCTCACTTCCACACCTGCAGTATGTGGAGGTCTCGGCTCCTCCACATATTTGCCAACACTTGCTGTCGTCTCTCCAAGTGTAGCCATGTAGGGGATACGAAGTGCTGTCTCACTGTGGTTTTGGTTTGCGTTTCCCTGTTGCTGCGTATCTTCTCATATGCTTACTGCCCATTTGTGTATCTTCTTTGGAGAAATGGCTATTCAGAACCTCTGCTCTTTTAAAATTGGGTTGTCTTTCTCATTGTTGAGTTGTAAGAGTCCTTTATATGTCCTGGAATCAAGTCCTTTTCAGATACATGACTTGGAAGTTTTTTCTCCCATTCTTTTATAATATACTTCTGCACAATTGCAACATATCTTTTTTAAAATAATTTTTAAAAATTTGTCTATTTTGAGATAGAGAGCAAGGGGGGGCAGAGAGAGAGAGAGAGAGAGGGAATCCCAAGCAGGCTCTGAGCTGTCAGCCGAGAGCCTGATGCAGGGCTTGAACTCACAAACTGTGAGATCATGACCTGAGCCAAAATCAAGAGTTGAACACTTAACTGAGCCATCCCGATGCCCCTGCAGTGTATCTTTTAATGCAGCTGTCACCAGCCAAAACATAGGTGACCCATATGGTCACAGTTCCTGAATTGCTGGTGAAACAAGATAAACCACTTGAAATGTCACTCCTGGCTCTAGAAGCTCATCTGGAACCAGATAAGCACAGAGCCAGCTAGGTGAACCCCAAGAACCTACCTTGTTTTGGGAGTGACTTGGCTGTGGTTGGATCTGAAGCAGCTTAGTAAACAAGCCAGAGGAATGGACTTAGTGCCAGGCTAAGACCAAGGGATTGTGCCCAGCTCTGTCACTCATTCTCCAGTCTGGTGACCTGGGTGCATTATTTAAAACATCCAGACTGGGGAGCCTGGGGTGGCTCAGTGTGTTGGGTGTCCGGCTTCAGCTTAGGTCACGATCTGGTGGTTTGTGAGTTCAAGCACCACATTGGACTCTGTGCTGACAGGTCAGAGCCTGGAGCCTGCTTCAGATTCTCTGTCTCCCTTTCTCTCTGCTCCTCCCCTGCTTGTACTCTGTGTGTGTGTCTCTTTCTCTCAAAAATAAACATACATTAAATTTTTTTTTTTTTTTTTTTTTTTTTTAATTTAAGGGGTCCCTGGATGGCTCAGTCAGTTAAGTGGCTTCTGCCCAGGTCATGATCTCACAGTTCATGAGTTCAAGCCCTGTATCAGGCTCTCTGCTGTCAGCATAGAGTCTACTTTGGATCCTCTATCCTTCTCTCTGCCCCTTCCCTGCTAATTTAAAAATTAAAAAATAAATTTAAAACATCCAGACCTGGGCCACCTGCATCGAGTCTAGATCTCAGCTCAGGTCTTGATCTCCGGGTTGTGAGTCAAGTCCCAGGTTAAGCTCCTCGATGGATGCAAAGTCTACTTAAAATTTTTTTTAAATAAAAATAAAACATCCCGCCCTGTTTCCTCCACTGGAAATAGGAAAGCCTGTCCTGATTACCTTTCATAATCGGCGAAGTGAACATGTGTGAAAGTATTTTGTCTTCTAGCCAGCATCACATGAAAGGAAGACGAATTAGGTGTCAAGTAAAATGGAGCTTTTTTTTTTAATTTTTAATTTCTTTCTGAGAGAGACACACACACAGTGTGAGCAGGGGAGGGTCAGAGGAAGAGGGAGAAACAGAATCGGAAACAGGCTCCTCCGGGCTCTGAGCTGCCTGTCAGCACAAAGCCCAATGCGGGGCTTGAACCCACGAACAGTAAGACAATGACCTGAGATGAAGTTGGCCACTTAACTGACTAAGCCACCCAGGCACCCCTGTGGAGCTTCTTGAGTTCTCCCATCAGCCCTTCAGATCCTAGAAAGGGCAAAGAGGCTGTAGGAATTCAAGGCAGGAGGAGAGGTTCCATTTCCTGGACCTTGCATTTTTTATTTTTATTACAAAAAAATTTTTTTACTTTTACTCAGTATTGAGAGAGAGAGAGATAGTGTGTGAGCAGGGGACTCAAAGAGAGCCAGAGACACAAAATCTAAAGCAGGCTCCAGGCTCTGAGCTGTCAGCACAGAGCCGGATGCGTGGCTCGAATTCACCAACACTGAGATCATGACCTGAGCCAAAGTTGGCTACTTAACCAGCTGAGCCACCTGGGCACCCTGGACTTAGCATCTTTTATTTTATTTCATTTTATTTTATTTTTTTACTGATAATATAATAATTCTTTTTTTATTATTATTCTGATGCATATCTCTATCTTTGTTTCTATTATTCTTACACAAAGAATAATGGATGCTCCATGTTACTCATCTTTAATAAGAATTAGTTCAGATTTAGTCCTTGGGTTTACATATTTTTTTATTTTTTAAATCTGGGAAATTATTTAGGAAAAACAAATCTGGAAATGGTCTACATAAATTACATCTAAATTCTCTCTGGTTATTCTTTATGATGGTTGGCAGGAGTTTTAGCAAGTCATTTCAAGCTGTTAGTACACAGAAAATAATTATTTTCAAGTTCATAAAGAATTTACAGTGTTTCATTATGTATTAATTTCAACATAGTTATGATCCATTTTTCTGTACAATTTGACTCTACTATTAATAAAGGTGGACTTAGCATCTTTTAAACTAATCACAGATCCTGTCCTGAAAGGGAGAATTTCACCGAAGGGCTGTTTGTGAATACAAATGGGTGTCCTGAAGACACGGGCCCCAAAGCTGAGATGCCCCCTTGGGCTTTTTAATTTATTATGGTAAAATATACATAAAATTTACCATTTGTAATGGTACAATTCCGTGGCAATTTAGTGCATTCACACTGTTGTGTAGCACTCCCCACCATCCATCTCCAGAACTATTTCATCTTCCTAAACCAACACTCTGCCCGCATTAAACAGCCACTCCCCATTCCCCCTCCCTCGGCACCCACCCTTCTACTTTCTGCCTCTGTGAATTTGTCTATTCCAGGGACTTAATATAAGTGGACTCACAGTATTCGTGCTTTTGTGACTGGCTTCTTTAACTGAGTGCAGTGTCCTCAAGAGTTCATCCATGCTGTTGAAGGTGTCAGAATTTCCTTCCTTTTAAAGGCTGAGTAATAGTCCACCATATGGAGAGACTACATTTTGTGTATCCATTCTTCCATCAGTGGACACTGGGGTTGTTTACACCTTTTGGCTATTGTGAAGAATGTGTTCCTTATTTCTGGCAAATACATAATTCTCAAAAATCCGATGAAAAGTTTGCCACCGGGCCTCGGAGCCTCATGAGTGTGGCAGCCTGCATTAGTGTTCCCGGAGAGCCCGCACGCAGGAATGAGGCCAACGTCTACAGAAGGGCTTGCTGTAGAGGTGGAGCCCAGGTTTAGGGGCAAGGGGAGAGACGGGGATGGCAGAGGGAGGGTGTCCCCAACAGGAGCGGCTTTAAGCACCTTTCGAATACCCAAAAACGAATGTTAAAAATTTGGGGCTATTTGGGACCCACTGGGAGGTGTGAAGCTATGTCTGGGGGAGGTGTGTGCTGGGGAGGACTCCTGTACTGGGGACTTGGCTTTTTCTGGGACAGGACAGGAGACCTGTGTTCACCAGTGGGGGGAAGGAGGGCCCTGACTTGATGGACTCGGAGAGGGACACAGTCTCAGGAAATGGCAGAACTCAGGAAGGGATACTGCAGAGAAGTGTGGTTCATGTGGTGTGTGGATGTTCAGGCCAAAGACAGTGTTTGCAGGAGGAGTTTTAAGGCACTTGTTTTACCTTTTGGAAAACTTTACGGAAGGAGTGACGGCAGACCGTTCTGCGTAGCCAGGTGTCTTGGCCTGTTCAGGCTGCTGTAACCAAGTACCAGCCTCCAGGCTTACACACAGCAGACATTATCTCTCACTGTCCTGGAGGCTAGCGGTCGGAGATGTAGGTGCCCGCACCGCCAGCATGTGTTCCGGTGACAGCCCTCTTCCTGGTTGGCAGTGGGCCGTCCCCTCACTGTGTCCTCACATGGTGGAAGGCGCCGGGAAGCTCTCTTGATTCTTTTAGGACAATAATCCTATTCATGAGGCTCCACCCTCATGAGCCTCAGAACCTTCTGAAGGCCCCACCTCCTAATACTGTCATCTTTGGGGGTTCAGATTTCAACATACAAACTTTGGGGGAACCTCATTCAGACCACAGCACCAGGTGTGCATGAACTTTGGCTTTGGACAGACCTGCATCCAGTCATGGCTCTGGATCCCCTTTGAAATGTTGCTTCATCTTGGTAAGGTTTAAATGACAGGACCCAAGTTGTGTGCTTCCAGTGCTGTCCTAGTCTTCAGTTCTAAGATGCTGGACTTTGAGCCATGCAGGTGTTTTCCCCCCAAGTTCTGGTTGCTTGTATGAACACCCCAGAGAGGGGATGGGCTGGTGAGGGGGACCAGGGATGAAGGGATCATGCTGTAGCCTCTCAGGTGCCCCACACAAAAGTTTGGTAACCAACTATTCGTCTGAACTCTTCTGAATGCAAGGAAGGAGCCCGTCAGGGATGGGCTTTTCATGATGAAGGTGACATAAAGACGCCCCTGGAGAGCATGCCCCTGTATGCTAATTTCTGAGGCACATATGGCACCAAGCAGATACTTCCCTGCAAAAGGGGTTCTGTTCTAGAAGAGGACACAAAGAGTCCGGTCTAATTGGGAGGAATCAGAGGTCACAGAGGTCATCAGAGGTCACACCAGAATGAGACAGCTGCCCTTAGGAAGAAATTGGAGCTAAGAAGAAAGTTCTCTGTGACAGAGAAGTTTGCTCCTAGAGTAAGGGACCTCGTGAGGCAGGTGGAGGGGATGGGGTGTCTAGTTCTGTCCCAGAGGACTACTCACCCTGAGTGGGCTGAGGTACTGAGTGGGACGTGTCCCTCCCAAGGCCAATGTGCACCCGATTCCCTTTTCATCTGGATTTTCCACTCAGGGCCAAACTCTACCCCCACACCCCAGTGAAAACCCTCCCACACTGTTCTGTGAAACTGTGGGACCTACTTTCCCTTTGCAACAGGTGAGTTCTATGGAAAGAAATAGCGTCTAAACCAGGACACCCATCTTTCTATGGTTCACTGATCTTGGTGGGAACTGCATTCTTATATTAACATCCAGCTTATTTGATTTTTACTTTGGTTTATAGTATTGAGCAAATTCTAACTCACACAGATTGGTTGCAAATGCTAAGAAATTTTAACAGCTCATCTTAGGAGATAATTTACCATTTTGCCCAGAAAAGACAAAAGCAGCTTTACTATCAGGTCTGCACAAAAATAAGCTGATAACATAAATTATTTTCATGTCTCTGATATGTTATTTTGTATATTACATTTAAATATATATTACAGTTTTAAAATACATATTTCAACTTTTTTTACTACAAAGGTTATTTTTTACATTGAGATATAATTCAAATACTATAAAATTCATCCTTTTGAAGTATATATATAGTTTAGTGGTTTTTAGTGCATTCACAGAGTTGTGACATCCTTTTAAAGTAGATACAGTTCCACTGGTTTTTAGTGTATTCACAAATACCTTTTTGAGAGACAAAAGTTACTTCACAAGGAGCTAGCTGATCCCACAGCTAGCATGCCACTGCCGTACAACTTGACCAGGACACACCTCGGGTCCATGGAAAAGGCACTGAGCCAAGAGCCTGAAGACCCTGGTTCTGTTTCTTTTTTTTTTTTTTTTTTTAATTTTTTTATTTATTTCTAGGAGAGAGAGAGAGAGAGAGAGCGAGCGTGAGCAGGGGAGGGTCAGAGGGAGAGGGAGACACAGAATTAGAAGCAGGCTCCAGGCTCTGAGCTGGCAGTCAGCACAGAGCCCGACGCAGGGCTCGAACCCACGAACCGCGAGATCATGACCCAAGCGAAAGTCGGACGCTTAACCGACTAAGCCACCCAGGCGCCCCCCTGGTTCTGTTTCTAGTGTTCAGCTAGCCAGTTACTGAGCTCTAAAAGGCCTACACCTCAGTTTCCTTGTCAGGAAAATCGGGTGTTTAGACAGAATGTTCTCTAGTTTTCCGTTCTACTTTGAACTGTCCATCTATACCTGGAAAGTGTGGTTCTGGCAAAGTCAAGGTGATCCCCCCAGAACTCAATATTGCAGATTCTTGTTGGAAGCCTGGACAGGACCTCTGGGGGAAGAGGAAGCAGAGGGTTAACATCTGTTCAGGGTACCCTCCACCCCCCACCAACGAAAGGAGCTTATCAACCATCATACTAAGGACGCTCTAGGTCCCTTCTCGCCCTTCCCACCCAGCATCCTGACTTCCTAGGCTCTCTCTGCAAATCCACCTGTCACCCTCTGCGTGCTCATGCTGAGCCTAGTGTGCGTCTCTTGGACAGGACAGTTATGAGCACTCCAGCAGCTTAAGGATCTGCTCCTTGGGAGGCATCTGTGGCCTTAGCCACTGATGGCACAATCCCCATCAGTGGCCAAGAGCCTCCCTGGCTCAGCTACTTCCGTATGGCAGTTTCAGGACCAATAGTGACAACAGTGTTTTGGGACCAAGATCTTGGGTCTGCAGGTGGGATTCCCACCCCTACGCGGCATCTTTTATCAGGAGGCATAATAGTTCTAGGGGATGGGGAGGTTCAGGGCACTCAAGTTTGCAGCCATCAAATAGCTCAGGAGACAGGTTCACACCAGCTGGGACTGGACCTGGAAACGTCACACCCTGTCTCTCAGCTGGGTGTGGTCAGGCCTCTGGGTTCTCCAGTTTCTGGCGGTTTCCCTGGAAACAGAGACAGTACAGATGAGCAGGAAATGGTTGCTATACTGGAGCAGCTGACACATCAGAGGCCCGCCTGAGGTTCTCCAATCAGAGACAGTAGCCCTCCGCCTTGTGCCCTTTCCAGAGGTCTCCAACCACTAAACTCCCAAGTCACTGTTGTGCTCTCAGAAGTGCCCTCCCTGAGCTTCCTGGGCTGGTGAAATACCTCTCTTAGCATGACACTCCTCGTCTCTGAAGCACTTACCACAGCTGCAGTGTCACACTCGTGATTAACCCATCTCCCTAGAAAGTTTAGAAAAACTAGATTCGAGAGGAGGCAAGACATATCTCCAAAAAGCTGCCGGCCATCCAGTCTCCCAACCCAGAAACTTCCAAGTCCTCTCTGCCTCCCTGCTCTCTTGCCCCAAGAAATCGTTATTTTTGCCTCCTGAATCTGTCTCGAGCCCACCGCCTCGCTTCCAGGACCCCTACCTCCTCCGGGGCCTGCTCTCTCACTCGCTCCACTGCAACCCTCTGTCCTAATCTGCACCCACGAAGCAGGTCACGCCGAGCCCCGCCCCGTCCGTCTGGCCTCACCAGGGTACAAGGGCGCCCCTCACCCGCGGTGGCGCAGAAGGCGGCGCGGGGAGCCGGGAGCGGTGTCTTGTCTGCCAGGCCGGGGATTTGCTCCGCCGAAGGGGCGGTACCCGGAGCCCTCCTAGGACGCCCGGACTGACCGCTTTCGCGGAGCGACCCCGGCCAGCACTTCTCGGCTGGACCCAGTGGCGACAGGCAACCACGGGAGAAGTGTGCGTTGATGCGGCCGGGGGGGAACTCGGACAGGATGTACACCATCGGTTCCCTTGCGATCCCCACAATCCGGGCCCGGGCCACCGCGGAGGCCTCTGGGATATGTAGTTCTAGACCGCTCCGCCTCCAGCGCGCGAAGGGAGGCTTAACGCGCGTGCTTGCGTGGGACCGTTAGCCTCAAACTAAAAGTCTGTCCTGGAGGCTCATTCACTCTTGTGACAAATACTTATTGAATGCCTTCTGTACGCCAGGCATTACGAAGTGCTGGAGGTCCTGTGGTGAACCCAGACCATCTGCATGCAGTCTTAGAAAGCCCAGTGTAGAGGTGGAAACAGATGAATCAAATAGTTGCACCAACCATAATTACTAAGAAAAAAATGTAAGCAGGAATCATATGATGGGAAATGACTGGGGAAGGCTCCACTTGAGAGAGGAAGGTCAGGGTCTCCCAGGTTTCTCCTGCCATCATTGGATGGCAGTGATTCCTCAGATACACACCTCAAACATCTCCCTTAACCCTTACACACGGTAAAGTGTACTTTAAGGTAGACTTCATGATTATTCTCTGGGCCTTCGAGGACACTGAGAATCCTTTTCTGAAGTTTGCACCAATCGTAGGTAGCTGGGCTTTAACAGCACACCTTCAACAATGAGCCTGAGACTTCCATCCTGTCTCCTCCTACTTCACAACACACCCTACAATCCGGCCCTATTTTCCGCTTGTGGGAAATGTACATAACAATGGTGAAATACTCCAGGAGAAGTGTTAGCACAGGAGAGCCAGGCACAGAACAAGCCCTTGGTTAGCGTTGGCCGTTTCCATCACTACTCTAATTGCCTGTCTACTCTGACTTGCCTGTTACTTTTGACCCCAGCCCCCATCCTCTCCCTACAGTAGCCTACATATTCCTTAGAGTCCCTTCCTCTCTCCCACTTTGTACATGGGGTACTGGTGGGGCTGACCCGGGCCACAGCTCTGGACCACAGCTCCAGGAGAGCGCATGAAAACCAGGCCTGGCTAGTCTGCTCCAACCTCCGAGCCACAGTAGTTGGTCGAGGGATGGGATCATGAGCCAGTTCAGTCAAGTGAAACTTAACTTCTGAAAGGAATGCGGAACTGCTGGCCAAGTTCCTTTTTGTTCCAGGGTATTCAGGGTGACAGCAGTTCACCTTCTTGTAATTTCTGGGCAGCCTAGCCTACAAGTGTAGGACCATTCTGCCTGCCAATTGGGGTGCTTTCTCCGCCCCAACTGAGGGGATCTTCTAGGATGGGAACAGTACAGGAAATAAAATTTTATCCGGCCAGGTCCTTATGTGCCTGTGATCTGAGCTCTTTTAATCACTAACACTTTACTCCCTGAAGGCTTAAGGGAGTACGATGTAGACCCAACTTTCATGTCTCCCTCTCTGTCTTATTAGCTCAAGGCAATTCTATTTGAAATATAAGCCATTTATCTCTCTTCCTTCAAATGTGGCTTGTAGCAATTGTACATCTTTGCTAAACTATTCCTTCCAAGCAATAGAACATCTTTAACATTTTTATCCTGAGAACTATCTTAGTCAAGCTTTTTGCTAAATTCCTTACAGCTTTTTTGGGCTACTGTTAAACCTCCTGGCTACTTAAAATGACAATACCACTGCCTATTCCCTTTCCTCCAGTCAGTCTTGTAGCTGTCTCCAACAGTGTAAAAGTAACAGGGCCACAGAAATGTCCTTTATGCACAATTTTAAGCCATGTGTCTGATCCCTGCCCCCACAGAGACGTTAAACCATTTGTTTTATAATTACTATTCAATTTTGTAATGGTAGGTAAGCATGCAGCGGTGGCGGGGATAGGGTTCTAGGTAAAAGGAAAAGTGTGTTAATTCTTAAGAAGTAAAGAGCTTGGTACATCTGATGAACTGCAAGTGCAGCTGGAGAGACAGAATAAACCAAGTAGCTGGAGTTGGCAGGGCAGTAACAGGAAGGTTGCATTGAATATTATGGATGTTACCCTAAGGACAATAGGAAGCCAGTGGAAGATGTCACGTTGGATGGTGACATGATCAGATGTGTTGGCCGTGCTGGCAGAGAACGAGTGATGTGAGAGGTCAGAGGGCTATTCCAGGACTGTTAAGGGTGGAGCCAGTGGAAACAGAATCAGTCCGGTCTGAGAGACATTTTCGAGGTAGAATCCACAGAACTTAATGCTGGAATGCATGAGTGGAGGAAGAGGGAGTGTACTGGTAGCATACACAATTGTGTGTATGTGGCAATACACGCTGGAGGCAAACAGATCAAGGGCTAAAAGCTTGAGTTCCGGGTAGGGCATGAGTTTTCATGCCTCGGAGACATCCAAAGATGTCTCACAGACACTTGAAAACAGGGATCTGGAGTGCAGGGAGAGAAGAAATCTGGGCTAGACATAAAGCGGGGTCTTTGCGGTCATAGGAGTGGTGAAGTTCGCGGGGGGGCTGTATTCAGGTGAGCCCGGATACTCTAAGTAACAGAAGCAGGTTAGAATTTGGCTGCGGGGCACACAGAAGGCAGGCGAGGAGACTGGCGCTGGTTCTAGAGAGAAGCACAAAATGTCCCTTTCTATAAGCCAAAGGCACACAAGCAAGGCGTGCCCGCAGTTTCGCACTGTCACAGCAGGCTTCGGCCGGGGAGGTAGCGCCGGCTCATTCTCCCGCCCTCGGGGCGGTCGGTGCCAGAGTCTCCGGACAGATGTGTCTGGTCCCCGACATTCATACCCGCGGTGAGGAGGGCAAAACCTTGCCGAGGGACCCGTCGGCAAGCTCTCCCGGACCCGCGACCCAGGTTCTGCGAAGACCACCCTGCGGTGGGTGACGGGGGTGGTTTGCGGGCCCCGCCAGAACAGCCGCCGGGTACCCGCCACAATTAGCACCACAGCCACCCCTGGAGCGCGCAGCCCCACGGCCCTAAGAGGGCACCGGAAGCCAGCGCACGACTTCCTGTTCCCAGCCTGGAGGGCCGCTCTAGCGCGTCTCATCTCGCTGGCCTTCCCGCCGGCCTGTGCTCCGTGACCGCGCAGAACCGTGTGGGAGCCGAACCCAACCGCGCGCGGGCGGCTCGCACCCCCAGCACTGGGCAGGCAGCACCAGGGTGCTCCCCACGTGGCGCGGCCCGAGCTGATGGACTCCGGACCCCGGGCCGCCGCTGCGGGGCTCAGGCCAGGAGGGGGCCTCCAAGTCCAGGGCAGTCCCACCGATTCGCGCTGGAATTTTTTTTTTTTTAATTTTTAATACATTTTTAAAATGTTTTACTTCTTTATTTTTTGAAAAAGAGAGACCGCGTGAGCAGGGCAGAGTCACAGAGAGAGGGAGACACAGAATCCGAAGCAGGCTCCGGGCTCTGAGCTCTCAGCACAGAGCCCAACACGGGGCTCGAACCCACGAACCATGAGATCATAACCTGAGCCAAAGCCAGATGCTCAACCGACTGAGCCACCCAGGTGCCCCTCGCGCTGCAATTTTCCTCTGTGTTCCGGGGAGCCAACGTTTACCTCCATTATTACATGACTTGAAGTCACTCGTTCACACCCCAAACCACAATCCTGCCAGTCTTCAAAAGTCGCTGCCATCTAAAGCCACTGCAGTGTAAAAGAAAAAGTTCACTTCATTGCCATCACCGAGAATAGCATTTATTAGATGCCGAATCGTGTGTCAGATAATCACAGCCTTGTGAGAGCATGCATTCTAGAGCTAGGAGTGATGAGAGAATACATCAAAATTTGTAAAATCAAAACAGTAGACAGTATAAGTGCACACAACAAACACTTCTGAGGTATACAAAGGAACTAGAGATTGCAGCATTTTCTCAGGGTTACATAAATGTACATTTATGTTATACTACCCGCCCCTCCGCGCTCCCCCTCCCCCCCCCCCCCGAGTGTGTTAATGCAAGGAGGGATGTTGAAAACTAAAAGACAAAAAACAAAAACAAAAACCCTGTGGTCAGATGGGCCATGAAAAGATGGGTAATAATCATCCTGATATTGGATCATTAGCTCAGTCTACAAAACTAAAACAGATGAATAGACATACTTGAAATGGAGATCATTTAGTTATTTTTTAAACAGATGGTCAAAGTAAAAGACTTT